>OY740772.1:108553722-109128475 GCA_963513935.1 Aphrophora alni | reverse complement strand
CTAACTGAGTCAAGCTGATCAATGGAAAAACAAGGGAAAGCCAAAAAGAACAGAGTGCCGGAAAGTTATGGGAAGGCCTGGCGTACACAGTGCTGATACCACATAGCCTAACAAGAGTAAAAGCTGTTGCCAAATTCAGAATGCTTACGAGCCATGACTACCTACAAGTCCACTTATGTAAAATAGGATTAGCAGCCTCTGAAATTTGCCCTCTTTGCAACCGTCACAAAATGGATGGCCCACACCTTCAGAACTGTACAGTCTGCAAGACGTGGAAGAGCGAAGTCAGCATTGTCTCTACTGGGAGGCTAAGCGGAGAATGGCGGAGATGCCAAGGTCTGGCATTGGATAAAGTAAGTAAGTAAAATAAAGTAAGTACTTTTGTAGCCGCTATCGTGCTTAAGTAAGATCAACGACAACTGACGGACGGCTGTTATAAATAACCTTTTGGTTTCCCGAAACGTCAAAAAACGAAAGTCGACATTTTTTGTGATTAAAATGCTTCGTATACTGGAATGCATAGTGTCTCTAAATGTAAGAAAGCTTAATGTAAAGTAAGGAATTGAAAAGAAGTCAAACTTAAGCCTGCACTCTCCTTGTGTATATTCAGTAAGTATCTGACATTCAAACAAGGAAAGAAAATACATTATAACAACACTGTAACGAGAATATTGTCTAATCTAAAATAAACTATTACAATCTTCTCCATGGTAGAACTATATACAGGGTGTTCATTTTATCGTGCGCCATATTGGTATTTCGTAAAATATTAATCCTATGAAAAATCTTCCTTACTTTTCATCAAATTAAAAAAAAAGTTTTTAAAACTTTGAAAGGTTGTAATTTATTTCCAATGTGGCTGCTAACTCTAAAATACCTTATTTAAACTATTATTGTTTTATGATTTTCTGATTTTACGCTAAAAGTTAACACATTATGAACTTTCGAAATTTGATATCTGATGTATCTTTGAGACAATTTTCAAAAAATTTCCATTGTCGCATCTAGTTAAAACTTGAATGAGGGACTGTTTAACAAGTGAAAATACCAATGCAGGACTGAAATAAAATTTACTAATTTAAGGAACAGATAAAAACTAACTTAAATGTACTGTCATTATATCCAGAATATATCTGTTTCACAAATTACTTGTTTTAATTTTAGCCCTTGTATTTACCCTTCACTGTCTAATTAAAATTTCAACTAATTTCCGTAAGGAATTTTAAAGTTAGCTGTTATATTGAAAAATGACAAACATTTTCAAAGTTTGTAAAACGTGTTTTAAATTGTCTGAAAAAGTAACTAATGTCCCTCGTTTAAATTTAATCTTAGAAAATATTTTCCACGATAAAATGACTACTTTGTACCTTAAACACCTTGTGTGTATGACTAAGATAAGCAGTAAATATATTTCAAAAGTTTTTTTTTTAATTTCAGGTCGTAAGAGAAATATTTACTTAAAATCGTTGTATTAACTTATTTCCAAACTGAAAATAAAAACAATTATGAAGTAAATGTATACTTCTCATTACACAATATCCGTCTTTAGGTTTAAACAGAAAGTTATGTGAAAGGTGGTTATATCGATATTGATTTTTTTGGCGTAAACTGTTTTCAGTTTCGCTGAGCCTCCAAAAAAGTGATTTTAAGAATGATGCCTATCGTTTAAGTAATCAATTTAAATCAAAATTGGTATGTGGGTGTATATTTATTTAGGTCATATGCCAAAATGTTTCAATCGTGTTTTCATTTATGGAGACAGCTGTCGTCAAACACCAACATCAAAACACACACACACATACACAAAGTGCTCTAACGTTACGTATTCCCCTCCCCAAAACTATTTACGTTCGGTAATATTCTTTTACTTGCAGTAAGATTTGGGTAGTAAAACTTTGATTTTCATCAAAATCGAAGCAAACGATTTTGAGACTTCGAACGGTGAAATACTGGACTTTGCTCTTTTTAACCAATTAATTCTGAGCAGTCATGTTTGTGGAGATGGCGACAATACCTTTGGTTTGAGGTCTTAAGACAAACATTTAATCAAAATGATTAAAGCCAACTTTGAGTTTCGATCGCGATTAAATTTAGATCTTGATTGGTACCTGGTTTTGTTTATGGATGTATAGAAAGGGGGTGTAATAAGTTCAAACTTTTAAACAACCCCTATTTTAATTTTGTTTTAATTACACGAACAGTAATTAAAATTCATGTGTCGAATGAATTTCTAATGAGATATTTTGGTTCTGTTCAATTTTTCACATTATGTTGACAAATTTATCTGATAAAGTTATCTCTATTAAGGTGCCTAATTCTTTTCATGAATTTGTACACATAAATATCAATCTTTAAAAAAAAGGCGGCGCAGTTCTAAGACAAAGAAGCCGTTTGTAACCTTAATACTTTCTTAAAGAAATGTATAATTATTGTTATTTTCATTGTTACTTAAAAGAACACAAAACAAACACCTCTCAAATAGTAATAGCGTCAGGTACGGAAGAGAACAAGACCTGAAATGAAAGATGAAAGAAAAGGGTGTAACCTAAGACTACACGAAAAACGTTCCTCAGGGTTGCCAAGCCCGTACTCTTTATAGTGAGCCCCTGAGGGTAACTTTGAATATGAAGTATGTTTTTTACCAATATTTCCACATTTTCAATTTATTTCAGAATAATAGGGAAAACTAACAAACAATGAACTGTCTGATATTTGCAGTATGTAATTGCATTGTGATTTCCATTACGGCTAAATTAAAACGTTAATAGAAACAATAAAAACGTACTTATGACCTATATTAAATCAATTTATATAAATAGTACGAGCTTGTGATGAAATAAACATTCCAATGCAATAACTTTCCCACGTACAACACCAAAGTCTAAGTAATCAAAAAATACTCTCCACCAAATAAGCATTTCCGGTCAAAAAAGTAAACATTTTCAACCCGCACTGACTATGAGCCCGAAGGGACACTACGAATTATAAATTGGAGTTTTCTCAAATTACTGCTGAAACTAAAAATAAGGTTCCCATAAGTAAGGTATTAAGTGTTAGTACAGAATATTCTAGTCATTGTAATAGAGCAGCACACCAATCTGTTGTTATAGCTTTGGTATTGCGTACAAATAAGGGACTTGAAATTTAATTTCCGTAGTGAACCATGAAAATATTTATTTAGTACAACACACTCGACGCGTTCATCCAGTTTGCCATAAAAATACATGATATTCCATATTCAAAACAAGAGGATTTCATTTAATAAAAACATCAAACAATCACAAAGCCACTTTTAAACCCCTTTTTATGCCGCATAACAAATATCTCCTACTTTATTAAGTGGCTGTTCAAATGCTTGGATTATGAATGAATAGCTTTTGTTTTATATTCATTGTGTATATAAAGCCAAGAGCTGGGGTTGTTTTGTCTTGTGTGTTTTTTTTATAGCAAGAAACCCCCCGTTACTGTAGGGGTTGTAATGGTCCTTAAGTTAAATAAGCGTCAAAAGATGAAATAAAATAAAATCTAAACGATTACAATGTACAAAAGAATTAGACAAATATTTGTTTCATGTAGACTGTATTATTTAAACAAACTTCAATAAAATAAATGGCGTATAAATTTTCTCAAATACAAAGCAAATATATCTGAGGCTTAAAAATATTCGTCAATATCGCTCCCACAGATTCCGTGTAAGTAATTAATCGGTCAAAAAGTGACTATGAACTACTCTGTATAGATAGAAAAATCTCAAATTCGTCGCAAATTATTTTATTAGAATTATGAAGAAATGTAAAGGTGTGCAAACCTGAACAAGAAAAAAAGGTTTTCATACAATATTGGTCGCATCAAAAGTAACCAGGGTTAGAATGAAAAACGAAAAAGGGTGATAATACACTAGTAAAGTCTGAACAAAAGCAAAATAGACTATCTGTTGTCAGCAAAGTATGGAAAATTACGTATATAACCAATTTATGGATTGTTACACTTTCTAATTTTGCCTTTAATGGTCGGATCTATCCACAACTGACTTACCCTCTGCCCCCCCCAACCACAATTGAAAAACGTGGTCATTTACAAACCGTGTTTAGCTATATAAATTAATAAAAAAGTAAGTTATTTTCAACCACCCTGTATATGAAATCAACTCTTAAAATACACCACTAATCTCAGACAATGGAATTTGACAACCTTCAATAGATCAATATATAATAACAATGTTGGATGTTACCAAGCTTGATGTTCACGTACCTTTACCCTAGTTCTCGTAACATTACAATTATATACATAAATTGTACAAACATTGCACCAACGATATCACACATCCATCCACAGAACCAAAGATTGAAATAATATTCGTCTCCCCAAAAATAAATCCCCCCCCCCCAGAAAAAAATGGATGTACATTTTGTATATAATACAAATTGCTGCTAGAATTAATTTGAAATAATTAAACAAAACGTATAAATTAAATCTCTTGATCTTCAAATGAAAGCCTTACATCAACTCTGTCAGTAAATTACAACGTTTCCAGTTTTAACATTATTAATTAGAAATAAAGACAAGCTCAATCAAGTAAAAATAAGTTTTTTCCTGTTTAGTTTTATTAGAGATTATACCGTGGCTATGAGTTGTGAGAACAGTTTCACGTTTTGAGAGTTTCTCAAATATCAGGATGTCCATAAAGTCACTTAATATTTTTATGATTTAGCTAAAAATCTGCTTTTTTTGTAGGTGATCTGAGAAAATGTTCTCCATAGAAGAGAGAATAGCCTTTGTTACTGCTCGTTTGCGTGGCTTGGTGTATGAACAGGCAAAGAAAGATTTTACCCAAAAGTTCGCAAAATCAATTCCAACATTAGAAGTAATTAAGTAACAAATTCAAGAAAGAACTGACAGTGTCGTTCATGAAGAACGATCTGGTAGGCCATCTGTTGCACTGGAAACAATCCGAACTTAGCAAGAGCCTACTCAACGGTGGAAAACACTAAACTTCAATTTGAATAAACGAACCTATCATATTCAATTTTCGCATAAGCTTTATGAGGAGGACTACGCAGCTAGAGAAGAAATTTATTATGATTTGCTAAAGGATGTTAGTAATGAAGCTTTAAAGGGACGAAGCTTTTTCTTTAGCGACGAAGCAAAGGACAGTGAACAGACATACCTGCCGGATTTGGGGAGATGAACAGCCGTACGCGGTATTAGAGTGGGAACGTGAAACATCAGAGTTTGGATGGGGATTACTTATACCAAAGTATATGGGCTAAGCTAACTGGCAACATCTACCTCTAGGTTGCAAAACTTTTGGAACTCCAGAATATCCAGGGTGGAATTTTAATTACGCTGCTTTTCAACAAGATGGAACACCGCCCCATTTTACTGTTACTATCCGGAAGTTCTTAAATAACAATTTTCCCGGGATTTGAATCAGCAGTGCAGTACTAAGGTATTTGGCTCCCCGTGCACTCGATTTGACCCCAAAGGTTTTTCGTCTGAGGTTGTTTAAAAGTCTAGAGTGTTTAAGGTGAAAATAAAAAGGTTGGTACATTTAAAACAAGAGGTGTTTAGACCTACAGAAGAGAACTGGGAGTTAATAGACCACCATGTTGAAATCTACTAATTTATGCTTTTATCCAATGTACATTTAAGTAGATTCTGAATAGTCTAATAATGTGTATCTAAAAGGAAAATGTCAAGTGACTTTACAGACATCCTAAATATTAATTTTATTTCTTGTTGTTTGAACAACATCATCGCCATATATATATATATATATATATATATATATATATATATATATATATATATATATATATATATAAAGAAGAATATGTGATAAAATAAAGGCCCTTACTTATCGAATATTTTAACAGCGTCAGGGTCAGAAGAAAACAAGAGTTGGCCAAGAGAGACCTGGTAGGAAAAATAAAAGAGAGGGATCTAACCTAAAACTACAGGAAAAAATGTATATACAGCTATTCCTCGGGATTTCCAACCCTGTACTCACTACAGTGAGCCCCGGAGGGGTAAATATATTTTGAAATAATACTCCTAAACGACCAATCCTTGTATGTATCTACATTTTATTTTTTAAGCGCTCGATGGATTTTGTTGAAATGGGGTGAATCTATATACATTTCCGTGGCAAGAAAGGGATTTAACTAAATCTCAACTTAAAGTAAACTCATTTAAAGGTTACACATCGTTAACATTTTAAAAAAATCTGTCCTTCTAAGGACCAACAGAATATTTCAAGTCCCATTATTTATACTACAAAATAGCAATTTAAGAAGCAGTAATAAAATATGAATATATTTTTAATTTTTCAACCCCCCCCCCTCATCCATAGTGCTCTCATTTTGAATTATCCACCCACTGCGCTAACAAGAAAACCCTTTATCTACCTGTTACTGAAGACAGAAATGTAAAAGTTAAATCATTGCTTGTGGTAGTTGTTGAAGCGCTACATTTCCCGAACCATATATGGCCGTTTTAGCGACAGAGTTAATTGGTGTTCTGTGTGTTTTTACGTGTAATAACATTATAAATGTATTAAAGCTTCCCATCGTAATCGTTATGTATTAGGGCAGTATTGTATCTATAATTTATCATTTTTATGTTTTTGCGAAAATATAAAGTGAAAACAAAACCAAAACCAATTATTCATCTTTCCTTTGATGTTTATTCCTCATTTTTGTGTCTCTGATTTGTCATATAGTTCATCCACTTTAGCTGTGCCAGTGGAAGACAGCGCTAAAAACAAACTGCACCTAACCCTCGGGGTAATATAAGGGTAAAAAACATCCGCCCTTTTAGGAAAAACCACTGATATCTTAGTTTTATAGGTTATGACGATTTAGATTAGATAAAGGGTAAAGGTTAGATAACAAGGCAGCCCTTAGGGTGGAACTAACACAGGTAAGGAAGATGTGAAGGTGAACGGTGGATAGATGGTGATGAGGACGTGGGGAGAGGTAAAGCGTTAATCCTGGATAAGAGTGAGATGGATGTCCTGGTTGAAAGAACAAGTCAAAGTCTCACAACTGTATATTTGGATTGTCATAGGCAAGATCCTGAGTTGTGTGTGTTTCCAAGAGGAAAATCTCTTCATAAATAGTCCTTGGAAGATCGATCAGTACTCGGTAAATGGGGATTGAGGACAATGTTTATATTTTTCTGTTATTTTCAAAAATTCGAATGAGATTAATGATATACATTAGAGCCGTCCTAGCTGTGTGGCATCAAACTTCCTAATGTTTTACGTGAGTTTTATTTTAACTTACTAAAATCTTACCTTTTATAAAACTACCTACATCTACAGAACTTAAGTAGAGAGTTGTATTATCTAAAATACTCTTATTTATTATTTTTGTGATATGTTACATTACTTCGAATTAAAATCATGAAGGAAAGGATCAATTTAGTTAAATTAGACATAATTGAAGAAAACGTTTTATGCATGCTATGCAAACAGTTCGATGAATCTGCCAGAAATATTCTTCTGGATTGCGAGAGACTGGAGGTTAGGAGAATAGGTCTAGAGTATCTCAACCAGGACGGGATACAGATCCTGGTATTGGACTAAAGCTGCGTCTCGTTGAACGCTCAAAGACTGGCCTGTCCTGCTAGGTCTATAAAGGAGCACAACATACCTTGGAAGATGTGCAGATGTCTCAAGCACAAAACCCATAATAAATCTAAACATTATTGCACCATTAGGTACGAATCACGATATCATATTTGTGCAGCTTTACAATCTGCACCTACTGATGCCGTAACTCATTTGATTTGCATTAGCTACAATCAAAAGTTGTCGAGTTCTTGCTTATGTAAAAATCATAATATGTAAATATTTTTGAATTACAGTGTTATATTTTTGTTTCAACTCTGTGAGAAGGGAATTTCTAATAACAAAAAGTATAAAAACAAAACATATTTCGTCCAATTGTCCTTGTGCCTAGTAATATTAGTGGGTGGGTGGTGGGGTTAAAAAAACAAACAAATATATTAATTTACTAATTTTCCATACAACGGGGGAAAAGTGTATAAAACTGTATTTACAAATATAAACATTAATATACCCCCACAGATAAAATAAACACATCCAAAATAAATAGCCACAAGAGTAGCAGCTTATTTAAAAACAACAGTGTTTTTAACCAAGGTCTCAATATAAACACAAACATGGAGTCACTCTTGCGGGGATAATCTGTACAAATTAACACAATACAGTGTGAAAGCTTTAGTGTCACGAGAAACCATTAGCATCATGATAGGCTAACCTAACCTTACCTAACCTAACCTAACCTAACCTAACCTAACCTAACCTAACCGAATCCACAAGCATCATGATAGGCCACTATCACAGTACTTACAAAGGTGAAATATGGAAAATAAATAGTTGCAAAAACATTGCACAAACTTTCTCACTCGTCCATCAACAAAACCAAGCGTCACAAAAAATATAATTTCGGTAGTTGTCAATAAAAAATGAAAATGAACCAAAGACGACTTATTTGTTAAAAAGAACGAGTATTTAAATAACTTGCTTCGCGTGTACCATAGGTTGTTTTAATGAACTTACAGTTTATGTTGTGACACTCTCCTAATTGACAAGGACAATAAGTGTTTTGTGATTAGTGATTAGTGATTTGTGTACAGCGTTTTGACACTGCGATTATTCGCGAAACAGCTGTCAACGAGAGACCAAACATTAGGGTAAGACACATATATAACATTGTATAAGTTATCAGAAGCTATAATATAGAAATCATTTTTATTGTTTACAAATTATTCCTGAACCGTATTTTTTTTACTTACAATTTCGCACAAGAGTTTGGATCAATAATCTTTACATTAACTGAAATTTGAACGCAATCGATACAGCTTATTTTATAACTCCATGACCGATTATTTAGTGTTTAACCATCATCATATCCGTGGCCTCATTTGATATTGTTGGACGGTAAACCTATTAGATTATTAAAAGATTGTTTGACGAATATTAAAAAGCTGAATATCATAAAAGTAAATATTAATAATACAATCCTGAAGGGTGTGTTTTGTTGGAGATATTTTGTTTAGATTTACTTATAGAATCCATTTTACTTTCAGAATATTACAGGAAATTTAAATATTTTAGTCATGGTTTAACTAATCCAATACTTGGAGGACAAAACAGTTTGTACTTTACCTCAAGCCACACTTTCTGTTCCCCTCAATAAACTGTCAGTCATGATACTCACCTGGAACATACAAAGATTGGGTTAATATAATATAATATCTGCGGGTACATAAGAGGTTGTTTAAAACCTCTGTCATCATCACCTTATAAAATAAGGGGAGGAAGAACATTTAAAATACACGAATAATAACGTAACTGTGTTTTAAGAAAGCTGAGAAAACTGGCTGAGATTTCATTGTCAGTGACCTTGAGATGATTGAAACTGAATTACAAACATCAACACTCTCGTTAATTCAGTTCAGATGTGATATGTGATGGAAACTGAACTTCTCCGTGGCCCTAAACAGCTTCGAGGCCCGCAAGGGAGTGGACACTTTTTTAATAAATACACATATAAAGGGCTCCTTATGGTCTAGACCTATAATACATACATAATTACGATGTTCAAAAAACCTGTGTACAACTGTTTTAAAAAACTTACCTCACTGGTTAAGACCCCTTGATCTACCAATACAATTTATCATTTCCTAGAAGGCTCAGAAAATCAACTATTGAACATTACATTTAGAGGATCTCCTTGTATTACATTGTTGATTGGGCTGGATAAGTACTATGATGGTAACCCATTAACTTGGTTCGTTTGGTGAAGGTAATGATCGTAGAGAAACTTAAAATTAGACGACACATGATTCATTTATAAAACTTATATGTAGAATGAAATATGATTTTTTTTTTACAACGTAAACAATTAAGCTTTATGATTCTAATTAAAAAGTTGTTAAAAGCTTGAAAACGTAAGTATACGATATAGTAAGTATACGGATATAGACATTCCCATTTTCTTGTCAAGTCAGGTTTTGAAATTACATTTGTGATAATAACCTAACTTCCCTATTTGTCATCGTAGAGGCAAGGTACTTACCATTACATGCAGAATTGAAATCTGCACATTTTTATCCACTTTAGTGTGTTAGGGGGGGGGGACTATATCAGCCTCCATGATAAACCTAACTATATGAACAAACTATATTCCTCTATACCAAAACGAACGGACGCCATGTCGTGCATCACTTATATGGTTTCCTAAGTCATGACGTGAAGGAAGATCAATTTTAAAAAAAAGATTTTTAAAGTTTTTTGATTACCAAACTCAGCCTATACTTCGCATACCAGAAAACCTTGTAGTAAAAATAAAACGTTGGTTACTTCCTCTAGTTATATAAAATAAATTTAAACGTTTCCCCCTTTCCTATTACACTGAAATACCGCCGAATATAGGTCGCAGATGCGCCTTATAATTTTCAAGGTCCGGAAATAATGCAAAACAATTTACAAGTACTTAATTCAGGATAAGGATCCGGGTTTTGGAGAGTCAATGTAATTTGTGGTGTTGCCTCGGCGGAGATGTTATCAGTAAAACAAACTGTGCTTCGATGATACATTTGTTTACATAACCTGTTTGTTATTTATGGGTTAACTGTAATTTCAAACTACACAGTAATATCATAGTTGCAAATATGATAGTTGTATTAGTAGGTCTTTCCTATTACACGGTAGGTCTTTTAATGCATCTATGTATAGAACCTGTAGGAATAGGTTTATATAACTAATTTGTATACATTTTTTGTAATTTAAAAAACTATCCGTATTTGAATATTATAAAGTGATGAGTCAAAAAATGGTGAGAATTATTTTGGGGATGTATCAGTTATTACGTTTTCCAAATCGAAAAAAAATAAAATAAAATAAATTTTTTAAATAAAAAAATAAAATGATGTACAGGATGTCTGCTGTTGTCTGTGTACTTTTCTACAACCCAAAATTCTAATTTTAACGAAAAACTTTCTCACCTAAACAAAAACAAGTTTTTATATCCATAAAAACAAAACAAAAATTGATCAAGGAGCTCCTATAAAAGGCTTTTCTCAAAATCTACTTCACCGATTAGTTCTAATTTTGACGTAACGTGAAGAGTAATGACCCAAACCAATGTGCAAAATCGCAATTAATAGGATGGTATCCGATTTTCAAAATATGAAAATGAACAATGACCCTCAGAGATTTCAAATCATATTTAAATATTGTTTAAAATAATTGGTATAAATCTATTACAATGATTAATTTGCTTTTTGCGAGACATCACAACCTAACAAACATTTTTAGTTTGATTAGTATTTATTTGTGGAAGGGTGTGACAATGTGCAGCGATATTTTATTAAATAACCTACAAGTTTACACCAATGATTTTATTCTAATTTATTATGTGGGAATATTTTTAAATGGTGGGCGTATATTTTTATTTTATTTTTGTTTCCTCTTATATAACATATTGCTTATTTGCATTTTGTTTAAAGGTAAAAAACTTCTCGCTCATCATCGCCTTATAAAAAAGAAGATAAAATAAACACTCCTAGCTCTCGAGTATTCTAATAGTATCACGGTCGGAAAAGAACAAGAGTTGGTCAAGAGAGACCTGATAGAAAAGATGAAAGAAAGGGTTCTAAACCAAGATTACAAGAAAAAGTGTAGATCCAGTTAGTATCCCTCGGGATTGTCAAGCCCGTACTCACTTTAATAAGCTCATAAGGGATATAATTATTTACGTATATGTAGACAGTAAAATTGTATAGTTATAGAACATACTTTTTTCCTCCCACTCGTTTTTATCATCGACCTGAGGTAAAAAAGAAATTGTTATCAATAGAAAACGAATTGGAGGAATAAAAATGTAGTTTTGTGTTAAATTCAGCTAAAATCGAAACGTTATTTATTTATTTTTAATTTAGTGATATCAGTCTTTCTACCATGGTGATATATTTTTAAATTTCCTAAATATCGTTCGAAATTTAACCAATCTAAAAGATTGTTTTTTCAAACTTTATATTTGTGTAAAATTTCAACAAAATCGTTAGAGCCAATGTTGAGAAAAACGGAATTATGAGTTTTGTCTTATTGCGGCGTGCCTCTTTAAACGTTTAGTTTGATAAATATATGGTTTTAGCTTCGGGTGTAGTAAAGGTTTGAGAAAAAAAATTTTTTTACATTAACAAGTTTCGAAATTAAAATTTTGACAATAACTTCAGAATTTTTCCCAGAAAGGTTGGGTAGGTACCATTACATGCAGATTTTAAATCTACAAATTAGTACTTAATTTACTGACTTATAAATTACGAGATGTGAACAAAAACTGTTTAAAATGGCCGCTATTTTGACATTTCCCATTAATTTTTCTCAATTTCAATAATCTTCTATATGATCACACAATAGTCCCCTGTACCAAATTTCATGTCTTTAGCTAATTTTCGGGGCCCTATCGTGCTTACGTACAGACGACGACGACGACGGAAGGACGGTTGGTCAAAAATCACTTTTTTCTATTCCTGAGGTCAGGAAACGCGAAGATCAGTCAAACACAAATGTCGAAGTTTTTGGCGATTACCAAACTTAGGCAATACTTCGTATAATCGGCTGGTAAAAAACCGAAATTCTAACCCAATTTTTAACAAAATCTTTGCATTAACAGTAACAATAATATTACTATACTTTTCAAGGTATAATTACTATTTTTATGGAAATGAATTTTGTAATATTTCACTGTGAATTTTCATCAGAAATCTCAATCACTCTTTAATAATATTGTTTACAGATGTAATAATCAACAATCACTATTATTGGCCATTCATTAGTTCCATTACTAGTAAACAAGCATTCACTCAATAACTTCATTGATACACCTACATGGGATTTGCGAAACCTGTACATAAACAGACTTGTATACGCACAACTCCCACGCTCATTCAACCGTTCAATATTTATTATAACAAGATCCTAAGCTGTACTGTGATTTAGCTGTCCCATGCACCATGTTTCCATTTTATCTTAATTGAAAATGTCAACTTTAAGACAAGATTTCTCCTACAATACTCACTAACGTTAGCATCGGAAAAGAACAAGAGATATCTGATAGAAAAGAGGGATCTAACCCAAAACTACATAAAAAATGTGTAGATCCAGCTAGTACCTCGGGATTGCCAAGGGTCTTTAAAACTTTACACAACAGAAGTCAGTGTTTTCTCAATATGTAAAACACGTTTCATACGATTGCTAAAAGTTCCCTTGCTATATGAAGAGAAATAATTTACCGTTGACAGTCACAGTACCTAGCGCTAGCGTGACCTTACAGACTTGTGGTGTACAACCCTCGAGGCTTAGCCACTCTTTGTGATACGCCACCCTCCGTCTCCACAATTGTTGATTCCCTATTCATGAACTTTAATTTGATACCCCTCTTAACAAAGTTCCGGAGTTAAACATTGTCTGCCACTTTCGAGGGGGGATGTTTGAGGTTGTTTAAACCGTGCTTTGAATTTTTATACTGTACTCGACTCGACAAGGGCGAAACGTGTATTGTTGGTCGACTGCCGTCTTTGTTCTACGAAATAAAACAAATAATTTATGATGGGGCGTTTTATTTCATTTTACTTTATATTTTGTCTGTGATGGAGAATTTTCCCCTTGATGTGAGGGATATTTTGTTAACTTTTAAAATGAGTTTTACTCTTTTTTTTGGTATTTTATTGGTGTGGAGAAAAGAGCGTTGCAATAGATTCGGGAAAAAGAAATACAGTATCAATATATCTTTCATGTTTTAAGACCATCCTATCAGATTTTAAAACATGTTGATAGACGCCGGTATGTAACTTACATCATACAATGTAATACAAGCAGATCCTCTCAATGTAATGCCAGAAAGTAGGATTTATTTAAACTGTATTGGTAGATCCAGCAAGGTAAGTTTGCTTAAAACAGTTATTACACAGGTTTCATGATCTGTCAATACTTTTTGACATCGGTTATTCTCTGAAGGGCAACGTAGATGTGAATATATTAAACAGTCTCCACTCGCTTCGCTCTTTGTCGGTGTCTCGGCTCTGACGGCCCTCAATAAAGTACTTATTATGAAGGAGTCTCCACTCTTCGGTGACGAGGTCCTGTCTGATCTCGCAATTAAATTTTTAACAAAAAACCCCGCTATTTGTTATCTGCAATATTTTTATCTAACTTAGTGTGTAAATTGAATAAAACTCGAGATATGAAAAAAAAAAGTTTAAAAGTGGCCGCCATTTTGAAAAATACTAAAGTCCCCCTGTACCAAATTTCATGTTCCTATCTTAACTTTTGTGGGCACTATCTCGTACAGACGACAACAACGACGGACGGTATATCGAAAATCTCTTTTTCGATTTGTTATGAAACAAAAACATCAGTCAAAAAAACGTAGGGAGAAATTTTTAACTTCGTCGAAAAATACTGGGTAACGCAACTTTAATGGAATAACAAGTGTCAAAATTGTAATATCGAATCCTGACATCCTAAGAAAATACGATATTCGTATTGTTACGATATCCAGCTCGGTGACACCGACACGAGCGTAGCAAGTGGAGGGTTCTTCACATTATGTACAGCTTCGAGGCCCGATGGGGCTGAGACACTGATACAAGCAAAGCTATTCTTTTTCTATCAATAAAACATTTTAACATTATTTACGAAGTCCAAGAAACCATCTACTTTTATTATATGTACGATTGGGGTGGGTAGGAACCAAGATGGCGCCCATCAACTTGTTATTTAATTGGACAACTTTTAAAGAAATTCTCTACATGTTAAAAACGAGAACAGTTTACGTAGTTTTAGTCTGAACGGAAGTTTAATTGAATGTACTAATTAAACTGAGAAAAGAATTTAATTAAAATTTCAGATTCCCTCGCGAGACACAAACCCCAGTGGGAATTGTGGTTCCGGAAATATTCACGCTCTAATATAGTTGATTCCACTCTCAGTTGTAATTTCAAATGTGATTTTTGTATGCATTCGGCTAACCAAAGCTACTGTAGTTCTTAATTGCATGTTTTATTATTCAAACAAGGGGTAACGCGATACCTATTCTTTGAACAATAAGGGTAGTGGGTAACAGTAAGAAAAGTAAGTTGGTATCATTGTACTTACCCAGCTCCATCATACAATATAATAGAAGTAGATCAGGGTTGTCCAAATTACGAAACCTCAAGGGCTAAAATTAAACATTGAAAGTGGTTAAGCGCCATATATAGGGTTCCCAGACTAATTAAATTAATTTTTTAATTTCATGTATTTTGTCTATTAATTTCTTAATTAAATCACAAACCAGCATATTTGGTAGAAGTTTCTTTATATTACGGGTCTCGTAGTTATTACCACTCGTATCCGTGACTCAGCCATGCCGGATTTCATAATTACACAAGTATAACATTTTCTTGGAAAGTCAAGGTTTTTGACAATAACTTCCCTGGGTGTCATTTTAGCCAGATGGGGCTGACACATACAGAATTGAAATATGTAAATTGTTATCTAATTTAGTACTAACACACGAAATAATAACAAAAAAATGTATAAATAGGAAAATAGTGAGCTCATACAGAACGCTATTGCAGTTCAAAAAAATATAATTCAAATTTTAAAATGGCGGCCATATAATTTTTTTCTTCGTGCCTCGTGTGTTATTCAGCTTATAAAATACTAAATTAAATAAAAATTTGCATATTTCAGTTCTACCAACTTTACGATGACAAATAGTGAATTATTGTAAAAAATGTAATTTCGCACTCTGACCTCCCATGAAAATATAATGTTCGTAGTTACGAGATATACAGCAGGTCCGTATCCTCGACACGAGGGTAGCGAGTGAAGGCTTCATCACATTATGTACCGTAAGAGCCGAGACACTGACACGAGCGTAGTGAGTGGAGCCTTTTTCATATATACACATACGAGACCCGCTGATTAATCAATTTCAATAAACTAGTGATATTTACAATTACGAGCTTCAGAAAAAATGTGTAACAACTGTTTAAAACAAACTTACCCAACTGGATAAGAAGCAGCCGTGATCTACAAATACAATTCGACATTTCCTTCAAGAGTCAATACCAACTTTTGTATATTACAATTAAAGGATTTGCTATATTACATGATGATGGGCAGTTACCATGATGGCGTCCATCTAGTAGTTTGCAAGTATAATAATTAAGTAATAGCAATTAACATTTTAAGCTGTGTGTTTGTAGGATTCAGTATACAATATAATTAAGGCTTTAGACCATTATACCGTCAAACCCAAGTAGAAACCGTCTTGAGAACATTTTGGTTTGAAATGTTGGCAAGAGCGCAGTCTCGCCGTAAATCAAGCTGCCGGCCACTTTCATGTTGTGCTACTCCTTATATGTTAATTCTTCAACTCCTGTCCCAGCACCCAGCACGAGGTCACTTTCACTGGTCACCGGCCACACGTTTACAATTAGACGTAGGGAAATATTTTATTTTATTTGTAAACTCAATGATGATACTCAACGTGTATGTAGTATTAGTACATTTTATTTTAACACATTAATGTATATAAACGTTAATACACGAAGTTTTGCGTGTCAATTACTGTTATCAAATGATAAAACTAGAACTTGGGAAATGTGAAAATATAATTAAAAACGAAAGGAAGGAAACCCAAGGCTACATCAAGGACTGAGCAGTCAAAATAACAAAGACTAAATACAAAGGTGACCAGGAGAAAAACATCACAGAACTACAAAGAGTATCAATCAAGTTGAAATGAGAACCTTAGTCAACTAACAAGGTTTGTATGCCAATGACATAGTTACGTGACTATTTACCGGAGTGAACAATTATTTATCCTCTCTTTTACATTTAACGCGTGAAATTGTAAAACAATTTTGTGGAGATTTAAACGAAAAAATTTCAAATGTCACTAGTTTAAAAAAGTTTTCCCTCCAGGTCTACGAATAATAAACTCTTAATTGGCTTTTACTGCTCAGGCTTAGCTTTAGACCTGAGTTTCCTTCTTAGGTTTGTCACATTTCTCATGTTTAGTCACTTGATAAAGGAGGTTGATTCATACTCTCGAAACGTCGTTTAATACTGTTTATACACACAAATGATGGTAAATGTCCGAATAAAGTATCAATAATATGAACAATTTATAGTCATTCAATTACTGTAAAATAACAATTAATCTCAGGGGCTCACTTATATTAATTACAGATTCGGCAATCTCGAGGGAATAAGGCTGGATCTACACCTTTTTTCATGTAGTTTTGGGTTAGATCTCTCTCTTTCATCTTTTCTATCAAGTCTCTCTTCTTTTGCGTTTCTGAAGGGTTTTTACTACTTTTTTTCACAGGCGATGAAGAACGAAAGTTTTTTTCGTCTTTAAATAACATGACATGAAATTAAATCACATGGGCTTAGTAGTTTATAAGACCAATCGGAACAAAGTAAATCAGTGTTTTCTTCTTCTTATAAAAATTATATAATACGATACAAATAATAAATAATAATATAAGAAATTACCCGAAAAGGAAACTATAAAACTATAGGAGCATATCTTTGTTAAATGTTAATTACAAATTCTTAACAAAATAATTACAGTACAGCTACTCCTCTACTCAGAGCAAATAAATAATGAAAGATTATCAAGATGAATTTTGGAATGATAGATTAACCACAGATCAGACTTTTTCAGTTCGATTTTATTATATATATATATATATATTTAAGGCAAAAAACCTCTCCGTCATCATGGCCTTACAGAAAAATAAGAAAACTTCTAACCAAAAAAGCGAACAAGAAAGCTAACCTAATAAAAACAATAATAAGGTCAGTGTTGACCTTTAGATTAGAGATCTGGACACTAAGAGCGGAAAATAACATGGAGGGGGGGCAAAGATACACTCGAAGAAAGTATTTAAACCTACCTTCTACAACAGTGTATGTTGAATAAAAAGAAATAGTTATAGAAGTTGTGTAGCCAACCTTGGTTGATCGAAATAGTCAAATTAAAGCGAAGGAGAAGATTTCTCCATATCAGGAAAGACTGGGAGATGTAAGTTGTCAGACTAGGAAAAAACAAGTAGATAGTCACCTTCATACAATGTAATACAAACAGATTCTCTAAGTGTAGGTTAGGTTAGGTTAGGTTAGGTTAGGTGAGGTTAGGTTAGGTTAGGTTAGGTGAGGTTAGGTTAGGTTAGATTAGGTTAGGTTAGGTTAGGTTAGGTTAGGTTAATGTAATACAAACAGATCTTCTAAGTGTAGTACCCAAAAATTGGTCTCTTGGACTTTGTAGGAGATATTAAATTGTATTGGGAGAAAACAGTATTCGGTACTTGTTCACAACAGTTGTTATACAGATTCTGTGAACCTCGTCAATACTTTCTTGATGTCAGTTAAGCCCTAATGACCCTCATACAAGTGAATATATATTAAAAAGTCTCCACTTAGCTTATGTCAGTGTCTCAGCCTTATCGGGCCTCGAAGCTATACACATATGAACAAGTCACACCTCGTTACGCTCGTGTTTCGGCCCTGCTGAGCTCGTATTTTCTTGGGAAGTTAAGGTTATAAATTATATTGTTGACGATAACAACCCTATTTGTCATTGTAAAAGAATGGGTTTGGTACCATCGCATGCAGAATTGAAATATAGTGTTTTTATTACCTAACCTAGTGTGTTATAAGTTGAATAACACAATAGATATGAACAAAAAGCTGTTAAAAAAAAAAAAAAAAAAAAAGCTGTTTAAATTTGCAATTTTAACATTTTTAATTCGATTTTTTTAAATTTCAACCGAGTTTTATATAAACACGCTCACACTGTAAGTTGACTAAAATTTTCATGTTCCTTTTATCAATTTTGTGATTACACTTACGCACAGACGACAACAATATGTTGAAAATCTTTTCTTTTTTTTCTTTCTTTTTTTTGTGAAGCCAAGATACGTGACAGTCAAAAACAGGAAATCTTTTTTTGGCGATTTCCAAACTTATTCTATACTTTATAGAAAGATCAGAGGACGTGGAGGAAGACCTAAGAGTCATGTGAGAGATTCGTTCAAGATAGAAAGGGAATAAAGAGGACAAAGGATTATCAAGTTCCTTTCGGATTCTTCTTCCTCTCCATCTTGTGGGTCTTGTGGAACTTGATTCGTCGTCCTAGTACGCTTCGTTCGCGAGTTATCGCCCTTTTCCCGAAAGTCGGATTTTCTTCTTTTGAACTTTTGAGATAAGTCCTTTTTCAAAATTCTTTTGACGAAATTTTGTTCCTCTTCTAGTATGACACAGGACAGGATCTAATTAACTCCTTGCTGACAAATAATCAGAACCGTTATTTCTAAGATTATTAATAGTTTACAGTTCATAGTTAAACCAGATTTATTACCGTACTGGATTCGATAAGAAACAATTTTTCAACTGTAAAGCACTTTGTTTTCCTTGATTATAATGTGCTGGATATAATGCTGACAGAAGTAGTGAGTTAGGGCTTAACATGTTCAAGTCATAAATCTTTAATAGAAGCGTCCACGAAATATACGAGGCAGTACTGTTTAATCCACCCTATCATTAAGATTGATTGCAGGCAACGAAGTGCATAGATCTACGAACAACCCTTTCAAGTTTTATAAATCTGCTTTCCTTTCTTTGCTATCAAATATATTATTATCCATCATGTCACAGAATATTTCGTCGAATTTAATAAATAATTTTAAAGCGGTATTTTGTTATTTTCAATTCTTTACTTTTCCTTTTGTTACTTTCTCACATATAAGTAATATAAAGAATGTAATTTTCGTCATAATGCTTCAAAAACAGATGTTCTTAATACATCCATTGAGATGCTGAAGTTGTTCTTTTTAGACCTAAAAACATCAGCTGAGGTCGAGGTCGTCAGCTGTTACTTCGTTTATACGAATTAATTAACGTTTGTAATAAATCTATAAAAACTACCGATACTCTCGATTGTAAAAATTGATAAAACAGCTGTTACCATCGTTATAGTTAGGGTACCACTAACATAAACTAAACAGCTGTAATAGCTGCAAACTTGTACAACTTATGCAAAATTTTGAAGGTAAATAGGTTATGTCATTTTAGTTTTTGTGAAATTGTTTTTTTTTTTATATTGTTTGCAGTGTAACGAAAAATATAGTTCATCATTAGGACCAAAAGAAGCTTTTATCCTCGCTCATTTTCCTTGAGCTTGTATCGAAAAGCTTCACTTTTGGTCCTAGTGATGAAATAAATACACTATTAATAGATAAGACAAATCGATGTCAAATTTTTCGTGATTAGATCCGTTGTAAGCTTCACGAAGCACAAAGTGGTTTGTGAGCAATTTCTATAATATTTTATAACGGGTATATTTTGGCAATATATCGATGCTTTTTTTAATTTATGAGTAGCCGTCAAAAGACCAAAGCACGAAATTACGATTTTATCAATTCCACCTCTGATGATTAAAAAAGAAAATCTCTCTGTCATCGTCGTCCTATAAAGAAAATGAGGAGAGAACATAAAATAAAGACGAGAGACCTCGAATATTCTAATACCATCAGGGTCGAGAAAAACCAAGAATTGGTCAAGAGATATCTGAAAGGAACACTAAAAAAGAGGTACCTAACCTTAGAGTATTTGAAGAGAGTGTAGATAGAGCTAGAATCCCTCGGGATTGCCATTCCGTAGTCACTCAGAGTAGGTTTCATCGAAAATGTCCCTAATTAAACTGACCATATTTTTGTCAAATGTAATCCAAACACGAATTACTTGTAAATGTTTCCTCTCCAACAATTTTTTTTTTTTAATATAGATAGAATTATAAAACAACTAATTTTTATTCAAGATCCCTTATCTTCCAATACAATTTAACATTTCATACATGGCTCGAGAGACTAACTTTACTTAATACATTAAGAGCATCTGCTTGTATTACATTGTATGAGGTAGGGTAAGCACCATGATGGCGCCCATTAACTTTTTTGTTTTATCACTGAGGATGGCGACTTTGTCGTTGAAACGCGGTTTGATTAAGTAAACGTAATTTTTGTGACATCTTATGTTCGAATATTTTTTCCATCTTTTTTATTGGATAATTCATATTGATATAATAAAACATAAAAAATTCAGAGACAAAGGATCAAATACATATAAATGTTTTATTTTTAAAAAATGTCTTCCCTTCTCCAAACACACAACCATAGTTTAATAATTGGAAAATTTACGAAGTAGATCTAGGTTCGTTCTACATGCTGAATAAAATTATCGTTCAACCTCACCCCAGTTTGTGAAGCCGTAGAGATATTTTTACCCCATAAATTTTACAATTAATTGCACCCGCCCATTACACAGGGATGCTGCGTCGCATGTTGTAGATAAATTGCATGTGAGGGATGAAAGTGAAAAGCAAGGAGGAACAAAACTTGTCAGCTTGGAGCTCAGTTGCCACGGGAATCATATTAGTTATAAACTTAAGTGTCGTGTAAGATAGGTATTTAAATACTTTATACAAAGACATTAGTTTGTAAAATATAATTTCTTCGTGGATAAAATACTTTTTGAATCCTATAAATAAAATATAACTGAACAAATTTCGCCCGAAAATCAATAATTTTTAATAAAGAATGGTCCCTCTGTATTGTCAAGTAAGCCCCTTAGGGTACGATTTGATGAACATATTTTTCTCAAATTTAAGCCAAACGCAACGTACTTGTAAATATAGTACTCAGGGATTTTTTTTTTTTTTTAATATAGAGTTTAATCTTTTCAATTTTGGTCAAATTTTAATAAATATTTTAAATAAAATGAAGTTTCATAAGAATCCAAACAAATCGTATTGGTTAGCCACCATCTTCTCAAAAACGTCTATTTGTTATGGTTCTAAAATAGAAAGTAAACTATGACCGTTGTCTAATATCTCACAATCACTGCAAGTTTAGAAGATACACAAACTAAACCAATTACTAAAGAATCATTAATTTCTTTTTCTATTGGTGCAATCTTTGATACATCGTTTAAAATCCTTGAAACACAAACCCTCTTCATCCAAAATAAAAGTGTTCAATCAAGCCGCAGTAAAGTCTGTCCTTGGACTTCAATCATATTGACAAAGAAGAGGGCGTACGCAGCTGTGATGTGATGTAAAGCTATGAACGTGCTCCTTTCCAATAGGCTTCCTGGGGCCTCCCTTTGCAACTAAAACTGAGGATTATGACTGTGTTTGATATGAAAGCTCTTTGGTTCTCTGTTTTCAAGACAATTTCGTAATATGGAATTTTCATATTTAAATAGTATGTGATATAAGGATTATTTGAAAAAGATAATATTAAACCATACAATAAAGTGGAGTGAAATTATTAATTAATTATTCCTCTTCCATTGTTGTTTAAAGACAAATATTTCTCGTTCATCATCCTCCTCTCCTAGCCCTCGAATACTCTAATAGTGTCAGTTAGAAAATTACAAGAGTTGGTTAAGAGAGACCTGACAGAAAGATGATAGAAGAATCTAGTCCAAGACTAGATGAACAGGGCGTAATCGACATAATTTCAACCTCTGTTTGACTTATGGCCTCAGGAAACCCTAAAATGTAATTTCAAACAATGACGTGTCAAATTAATGTGACAGTCACCGACACATAGGCAAAGACAGCGTCACCGACACGAGCGTAGCAAGTGAAGGCTCCTTCACATGTGTACAGTTTGTAGACCCGCCAGGGCAAGACACTGGGTTCAAACGAAGCGAGTTGAGACTTTTTAATATATACAAATCTACAAGATACATTAGGGTCCTACTTGACGTTAAGATAATAATAATATACACAATTACGAAGTTCAGAAAACCTGTAAAACAACTGTTATAAACAAGTTTACCCTACTGGATAAAACCCCTTGATCTACCAATACAATTTAACATTTCATACAATATCCTAATTAACAACTTTTGGGTATTCCATTTAGACGATTACATTAGGGTATTATATTTGTATGATTCCGCCATCATTTTGGTATTCATTTATACGAGGTTTTTTCCCCGGTGGTTTATCTTTGCTTATTCTCCATTAAATTTATTGATTTTCGAACAAAATTTGTTCAGTTATATTTTATTTATGGGATTCAAAAAGTATTTTATCCACGAAGAAATTATATTTTACAAACTAATGTCTTTGTATAAAGTATATATATAGTACTTAAATATCTAGATTCCCGTGGCACTGTGCTCCAAGCTGACAAGTTTTGTTCCTCCTTGCTTTTCACTTTCATCCCTCACATGCAATTTATCTACAACATGCGACGCAGCATCCCTGTGTAATGGGCGGGTGCAATTAATTGTAAAATTTATGGGGTAAAAATATCTCTACGGCTTCACAAACGGGGGTGAGGTTAAACGATAATTTTATTCAGCATGTAGAACGAACTTAGATCTACTTCGTAAATGCTCCAATTATTAAACTATGGTTGTGTGTTTGGATGGGAAGGGGAGATATTTTGTTAAAATAAAACATTTATATGTATTTGTACCTTTGTCTCTGAATTTCTTATGTTTTATTATATCAATAACAATTATCCAATAAAACAAAACCAACTTGATGAGCTTACCCTGATTCATACAATGTAATATGAGCAGATCCTCTTATTGTATTACGCAAAAGATTGTCTCTTGGTAATTGTACGAAATGTTAAATTGTACTGGAAAAACCAAACGTAGCATGGGATTGGTTTGTTTAAAATAGTTCTTACACACAAACCCCGTATTTGTCTATATCACTACTTTCTTGACGTCGGCTAGAGGTGTCAAAGTCTCGACACAGTCCTGTGACAAAACCTAACCTCTTCTACACTTCGGATCTGCTGAGTACTAATATCACATTTTCTTGAGAGATCAGGTTTCCAATTTATATTTTTCACACTAACTACGCCATTTTACATCGTAAAGAGATAAAGTTGGTGTAGATATTGTGTAAATGAAGTGTGTTTCTTATAAGTTGAATAATTCAAGATATGAACGAAATACAGTTTACAATGTCCGCCATTTTGACATTTTTAATTATATTTTAATGAATGTCAATAGAGACCTTTCTATACGACCTAACTATAAATCAAACTTCATGTTTTTATCTAATTCTTAACACTACTAATCTGTCTAAGTACAATTATTATCGTATCTGAGCTTAATGGCTTGATCGAAGTATTCCAAAATAGTTATTGGAAGACGAGCAGGTTTTGAAATGACATCAAGATCAACGGATATAACAACCATGGATTTCTTTTTGTGGGATGTTGTGAAGAAAACCGATTATAAACATACATCTTTTCATATCAAATGTTGAGCTTGACTTATGAGAAAAATTACACAGTATAACAAACACACAGAACACAATTCTCATAAAAAAATACGCCTAAGTATCAGACGAGTTTCAACGACAAGGTCCTCCTCTTCAGTGATACACGAGCTACGCCAATCAAACTATAACTTAGTTATATAACTATAAACTATAAACTAATTATAACTATAAACTGAGTTATAGTTTGATTGGTGTAGCTCGTGTATCACTGAAGAGGACGACCTTGTCGTTGAAACGCGTCTGATACTTAGGCGTAATTTTTATGAGAATTGTGTTCTGTGTGTTTGTTATACTGTATACATCTTTTCGTTTAATTTTTCTCTCAGCCCTCGCGGTTCTCCTAACTATAGGAAAATCGCGTTTTCTTTGAAGATCAGGATTTGAAATTACTCCCCTACTTGTCATCGTAGAGTTAAATGTTACATTGTATTGATAGGTCAGATTACCAGTAAGATAAATTTGTTTTCTAAATCCCGTAATTGTCTTAATTGACCTAGGTTATGCTCTAAAAAGCCTCGTAAAGGTGTATATATTAAAAAGTCTCCACTCGCTTCGCTCGTATCTCGGACGTAACGAGCCTCGTAGCTGTAACATAAGTGAAGAAGCCTCCTCTCCTTACGTTCGTCTCGGTGACTTTGCCCTGCGAGATCTCGTAACTGTACGAATATCACATTTCTTGACAGATGAGGGTTCGAAATAATTTCAACAGTAATTTTGTTATTTGTCATCGTAAAGAGATGGGGTTGGTACCATTACATGCAGAATTAAAATCTAATTATCTAATAACTAGAATGTATTTCCGTCTCTGTGACTTATTTATTATGTAGTAATTCTACTTACATTTATGAGGCGTTTCGGAAATATTTTTTTCCATCCTCAGAATATCTCGCTCATTGGAGGTCGTCACAATAAATACATTCTAGTTATTTTAATCGTGACTTGGGCACATTTGCAATGGATATCTAATTATCTAATTTAGTGTTGCAACTTGAATAACACACAAAAGATATGGACGAAAAACAGCCGCCATATTGAAATTTTAATTATATTTTTCTATATTCCAATAGAGTATACTAAAG
Organism: Aphrophora alni; assembly: GCA_963513935.1. Lineage (NCBI taxonomy): Eukaryota > Metazoa > Arthropoda > Insecta > Hemiptera > Aphrophoridae > Aphrophora > Aphrophora alni. Next base: position 109,102,986 of record OY740772.1, on the reverse strand, counting down.
TAACAAATTTCGTGATTTTATCTTACTTTTTGTGGCCGATATCGTTTAAACGCGATATGTTCAGACGACAGACGGACATTATTTCTGCTTCTTGAGGCTATAAAATGTGAAAATTAGTCGGAAAACGCAGGTGGACATTTTCTGGGGTTACCAAAGTTAATCTATACTTCGTACACTACACGCTAACAGTACACTACAAGCTGTTAAGCTAACATACCTTAAGATGGTAGAACTCTACTGTCACAAGAAAGTAAATAAAACCTTATTGTAGATATGTCAGATTGTACATTACGGATTGTCAAGCTTTATGAATAAATAAAACTGTGTTGCGGACGTGTTACTTTGTAGCTGACAATACGTACTTCAAACCTGAATTATTCTCCCTTGTTTGTCTTGGACATTTTGTTATTCAGAAACATTGCTGTCATTCCAAATAGCAGTGTATTTAATTGATGCGATTATGTACTTATATTTTTTCTTGTGTACACAAATGTTATATTATGTGTCTTACAATTCGATGGTTTTTTTTGCACAATAACCATTACGTGGTCTTCTGATTTCAGAGAAACGGTGATGTTTACCCACCCAAGTGTAGGGTTAGTTTCGTAAACGCAAAAATTTGGACCTCGCTTTTTAACCGATGGTATAAGGAAATCGAAAAGTCTTTTGAACAAGCCGTCCGTCCATCGTTGTTTTCGTTGGCGTCTATAAACCCGATAAAAGCCATAAAAATTAAAATAGGAAAACGAAATATGCTACATGGTGTCCATATAAAAACCTATTGAAATTCAGGAAAAAACTAATTGAAAATATAATAATAGCGACATTTTAAACAGTTTTTTGTTCCTTTCTCGTTCGTTACTAAAAATTACACACTAAATTATACAACAATTTGCAGATTTCAATTCTGCATGTAATGGTATCAACGAGGCAAACTACGTTTTGCGAATTACATTCAGAGTATCTACTTGTATAGATTGTATATTGGAACTGAGTGTCAACTTATTTGATAATGTCAGTGTCGTTAGGTTACATTTAACGGGATCGGTCATTTAACTGACGATTATCTCTTCACAACTAGTTTAAAGTATTAACCCACCAGATCGTGAAGCTATGAAAGTTTTAACCAAAATTAAAATCTGTTTAATTTATTATCACGTTCCGACTAATTACAACGCTTACGTTTTAGTCCAATTACTTACAGGATATAAGAGTTCTTAAGTGAGCTTTTCCGTTGTTCGTGTATTTATTTGAATTTCGTAATAACTTTGTTGTTTAGGACCAAATCTAATATAATTTTTTTTTTGTAATTCCAACTACTCCAGCGTCAATATTTTGTTACTATAAACAGCGCCTTTTTGAGGACAGTGGGGGGAAAGGTAAATTTCAAAATCCCCTGGATAAAATAAAATAAGACAGTATTTGATAACTGTTCCTATATCTCGGGAAAATCTTATCAATTTAAATCAAATTATGTATATCTATATTGACTCATATGTACAGTCAAATATCATATGAAATTTCATGCGGAACAATTGTTGTTGATTTCAAAATGCTGAGATATTTACATAAAACGAGTTATCAACACGCCTCTTTTTTCTACTTGTTTAACTTGGATTTTTCTCGGTCATCATCACCTTATAAAAAAATGAAGAAAAGAACATAAAATAAAGCTTAGGCCCTCTAATAATGTCAGGGTCGGAGAAAACAAGAGTTAACCAAAAGAGACATGATAGGAAAACTGAAAAAAGAGGGATCTAACCCAAGACTACAATGAATTGTGTTTTTGTTGTTTAAAGACGTAACAAATCCTTAGTCCTTGAATACTCTAATAGCGTCAGGAATGGAAGTGAACAAAAGATAGGAAAAAATGAAAGTTAGGAATCTAACCCGAGAATACATGAAAAATGTGTAGATCTAGGTAGGTTCCCTCGGAATTGCCAAGACTGTACTCGCTTACAGGGAACCCTTGAGGGTAACAACACGTTTTAATTTATCCTCCATTTTTGACCATTGTTGGTTTACTTTAGAAAAAATTATTGTAACTCATTCCAATATTTTATCTATGGATAAATAAATTTTCTATAATTTTTGACTTGGAATTTTTTTTTTTTTTTAATTGGATCTTTTACGACATATTTGAACAACTATGTATAAACGTAAAACAAATGTTCGATATATGTTTTATTTTTATCACCCCACTTTGGCCCAATTTATAATTTTTTTTTTAAACTTCCAAAGTTGTTTTATAAATATAGACTTCTAAACGACTTTTTTCCTACTCTTATTTGACATTTATACCTCAATTTTTGATTTTTTTTTTTTAACTACGTAAATAACGTATATACGAAATATTTATTGAATTTGTCTTGAAAATCGTAGGACCTTTGTTTATATCATTTTAGACAGTAATCACGTGTTTGAAAACTTGAAATGTTTTCCGATATGTACAGTGCCGAATTAAGCACTAAGTAGACGAAGCGGCCGCTTTGGGGCCCCGAAGGGATTAAAAAAAATTTAAATAGTATAAAATATTATACTATCCGGGTTGGGATGGTCGGGTTAATTGAGGGGGTTGTCGAGGTTGAGGGGGGGCCTCCTTGCCTATCTCGCCTTGGGGCCCCAAGGTTCTTAATCCGGCACTGGATATGTACGTGACATATCAAAAACCTTGTATCTGAAGCAATTGTGTATGTCAGAAATGTATTTATTGTTTTAATTTGTAGTCTAGTATAAGGGTTTGAAATAAAGCGGAGAGTTTTTGATTGGTGTAATTAATTATAAGAAAGTTAAAATTTTGAACATCTCAGTTTTAACCGTAATTTCAAAGATGTCTGTAGTTAAGATACAGGTCCTTGATAAAGAGTCCAGGATAAGGTCAAAGTGACAACCGTGGGCGTTTCATTCTCCAAATAGTCACACAAGAACATTTCTCATGGTGCTACAACGTATTGTTTCCATATCAAGATATCGTGTTGGACTCTATTAGTTATTGGTTACTTTCACTGAAATATTTAAATATAGAGAAGGTTATGGTTTAATAGAAAGCAATTTAGAGATCTTCAGATTAAAACAAAATAGTGTTTATAAAAAGTTTGATTGTCCATCTGTGTTCTGTAAATTATTGTTCTTGTTGAGAGTACAAAAACCTCTCGTTCATCATCGTCTTATAAAATAAAAGAAATAAAATAAAGACACCTATCCCTCAAATATTCCAATAACGTCAGTGTCGGAAAAGAACAAATGTTGGTCAAGAGAAGCTTAATAAAAATGTGAAAAAAATATTTAACCCACGACTACGTAAAAAAATGTAAATACAATTATGTTCCTTAGGGACTTACAATCCCGTACTCACTAAAATGAGCCCCTCACTGATATGAAAGAACTGTAGATTATGTCTGAGACAGCAACTGAAGATCCTAAATGAACATTCGTTTTAATTTTTTAGAATATTGATACAAAGAATTAAAATGTGAACAATGTTGAGACGTGCCGCTGCCACTAATGAAGAAGGAAATTGTCCTTAAAAACCCTCTAAAGATAATGAATTTTCTTGATAACAAAAATTCATTTAATGAAAACCATTATGGTATTTACCCAACATACAATGTAATACAAGCAGATCCTCAAAATGTAATACCCAAAAAGTGGTCTCCTTGAAGGAAATGTTATAATCTATAGGTGGATTAAGGAGGTCTTGTCCGGAAGGATGTTTGTTAAAATCAGTTGTTATAAAAATATATAAGCGTTACGAAATATAATTCATAATTTCCATTTAAAATATAACAAACTTCCATGTTTTAAATCACTAATAACAGTTTTCAGAACTAAACACCCAGAAGTTTAATTTAATTTCATGACTGAAACCGTAAGCAAAATTTATAAAAATATGTGTTTCAGATGGAGGGGAAATGACAACAAGAATTTTAATTGAAAAAAGTTATGATTAAAAAAAAAATTATTTAAAAATATTGAGAGACTAGAATTTAAGGACCACCTATAATTATTTCTGATGAAACCTTCGTTCACAGTACTCATGTTAAAAGTCTTTCATGATCTGGCAACTCGACTAGTGGTTATAAAAAAATGTTCCAAAAGGGAAAATGCTGATCATTGTCCATGCAAGGAATGAGTGCGGAGATGTTTCGAACGTATTGTATTTAAATGGAGAGAGCAAAAAGTTGATTATCACAACGACATGAATACCAAAAATTGTAAAAAGTTGCTTGAAAATCATTTAACCACGATCAGTTTTGGTCATAGACAATGCATCTTATCATAGAAACAAATGAAATTTCTGCCATCATTCTAACAGCACAAAGCTAATAGGCCTACAGTTAGAATGGTTAAGAGGAGGCTCTAGCTGGACGGTGCCGTCTGCCGCCCATAAGAATAATACCCATAAATTCCTTGTTTTTAAAGATATAAATATAAATGAGGTATCAATAGAAAGGTATTGTACAGCTGAATGTGTTTTGTTGAACCAAATTTAAAATATCTTTTTCTGTTTTACATGAAAACCAAAACAACATTTCTTTACTTTAGCAATTTTTTAAGAAAGTACCTTTAAAGATACGAAGGATTTTTCTCGCAATTAACATAAAGCAGTTTGTTCTCTTCAATAAAAAAAAAAAAAATCAACCAAATCGGATGAAGAATGAAGGAAAAATTAGGGTATCAACGAGAGTACTGTATTGCATTAGTCTTATAGGCGGCAGACTGCAATTTTTGTTATATGGAACCTCCTCTTAAGAAACTAAAATATCCCTTGCAATAGTAAAATATAGAAACCTGAACTTTATAATTTAATATTACAAAATAAGGCTCGGTATCAAGAATGTTATTCTTTTAGAAAACATGGTCATTCTATTGTCATATTATCTCCTTATCAGCCAGAACTAAACGCAATTCAATTTATTTAGACAAGAGGAAAAAATGCAGTAACGATTTCTAAAGAAATTTTAAATATTAGTGCAGTTCAAAAATTAGTCAAAAAAACGTTTTCAGATACTGTAGAAGACAGAAAGAAGTGTTGTGAGCATGCAAAAAAAGAGACGTGAGTCTATTTTCACATAAATATTTCAAATCAGAGAGAATAATTGATTTTCAAACGGAACTAAACTTATCCTATACTGGGGAGGTAACAAGTGTTTTCTTTACGCACTCAATTATATATCAATGTGTATAGTAAAGAGGACTGTTTACTAAATTTAATTTATGCTATAAATTACAAAGTAATGTACGTCCAGCTCATTCGATATAAATGTTTAAGTGATCACACTAAGCATGCGCCTTAGAGGCAATGTGTTGTCCAAACAACATCCGGTCATTATATCAATTATTAACTGGCACAACAAACTTAAATGTTATTCATACTTCGTGCAATGTAGAGACTTACCCAGTGTACGATGTATAGGGTAAGTTTGGTAATGTACGATCTCTGCTTTATAACTGTTCACCTCAGAAAACTGAAAAAGTATTATTTGTCCGTCATTCATCGTTATCACCCGCCTTCTGTAAGTATATAGGTAAGATAGGAACTTGAAATGAAACCGTGGACAGTGTATAAAGGTACAGTGTGGTTAAGGAGAATTAAGTGTGGTTACAGTGTAATAAGGTATAGTGAGGTTAGGGCGCATAAAGTGTGGTTACAGTGTATAAAGGTACAGTGGGGTTTAAGGAGAATAAAGTGTGGTTACAGTGTGTACAGGTACAATGTGGTTAAGGAATATAAAGTGTGGTTACAGTGTATAAAGGTACAGTGTGGTTAAGAAGAATTAAGTGTGGTTACAAGTGTATAAAGTTACAGTGAGGTTAGGGCGCATAAAGTGTGGTTACAATAAATAAAGGCACAGTGTGGGTTAAGGAGTATAAAGTGTTGTTACAGTGTATAAAGGTATGATGTGGTTGAGGAGTATAAAGTGTGGTTACAGTGTATAAAGGTATGGTGTGGTTGAGGAGTATAAAGTGTGGTTACAGTGTATAAAGGTATGGTGTGGTTGAGGAGTATAAAGTGTGGTTACAGTGTATAAAGGCACAGTGTGGGTTAAGGAGTATAAAGTGTGGTTACAATGTATAAAAATACAGTGTCGTTAAGAAGTATAAAGTGTGGTTACAGTGTATAAAGGTATAGTGTGATTAAGGAGTATAAAGTGTGGTTACAGTGTATAAAGGTATAGTGTGATTAAGGAGTATAAAGTGTGGTTACATTGTACAAAGATATAGTGTGGTTAAGGAGTATAAAGTGTGGTTACAGTGTATAAAGGTATAGTGTGATTAAGGAGTATAAAGTGTGGTTACATTGTGTATAAAGGTATAGTGTGGTTAAGGAATATAAAATGTGGTTACAATGTATAAAGGTACAGTGCGGTTAGGGCGTATAAAGTGTGGTTACAGTGTATAAAGTTACAGTGTGGTTAGAGCGTACAAAATGTGGTTACAATGTATAAAGGTACAGTTTCGAAGGAGTATAAAGTGTGGTTACAGTGTATAAAGTTAAAGTGTGGTTAAGGCGTACAAAGTGTGGTTACAATGTATAACAATACAGTGTGGTTAAGGAGTATAAAATGTGGTTACAGTGTATATAGTTAAAGTGTGGTTAAGACGTACAAAGTGTGGTTACAATGTATAAAAATACAGTGTGGTTACAGTGTATAAAGGTATTTTGTGGTTACGGCGTATAAAGTGTGGTTACAGTGTATAAAGTTACAGTGTGGTTAAGGAGAATAAAGTGTGGTTACAATGTATAAAGTTATAGTGTAGATGCAATTAGGGTCCCTCAGAATTGCCACGCCGCGCCGGTACTCACTATAAGCAAGTCAGTGAGGGTTGCATTAATAATTATATTCTGACTGTCCTCAGTAACAAGTTATAAATCAAAATAAAATAAAACAAAATTATTAAATGATAAACCAATATAAAAAACAGTATATATCCGCATTTTTCTCTTCCCAATTTACGATTCTGTAAATATTAAATGTCAATTAATGCGGTCAAAATTAATAAAATTTAATTAATTGACAGTATTTTATCGTGTTATCAATGACAAATTATATATTTGTGATGTAGAGCATAGAGAGAATTCCAATCGCTTCAAAGTTAAATTATGAGCGAGATAAGGTTCGAGTGTCCCTCCATCCACGAATACATTATAGAGCTAGTTGTAAATAACAGAAGCAATGTTTAATAATTAGTGGGCTCGTTAATCGAATGGCAGGGTTTATGGTCTAACGAATAGAAACTAATTTAAAATGTTGTTTTCTTTAACAAATCGTAAAGGAGTGGTTAACTTGTAGTTCGCCAAATACAGGCAACGGTAAAATCAAGTGCATGAATATAAGTAGAAAATTAGCAGTTAATTTACCCGATCTCGGAGTAGTGTGCAGTTTATCTGACTGGTTGCAGCTGAACTTGTGTAAGAATTCAAAAATTACTGTTGCGGCTATCCCCCCCTCCACCAAAGTAATGAAAAAAAGAGGTAGTTAATGCCAAATACTAGTTAAGGAGCTCAACATGACAGATGAATTATTAAAAAACAAAAGGAAGGAAATTCACACACCTAATTTTTTTAAATTTTGTTAAACAATCGCGGTCATGATAGTCTAAACAAAAAACAGATCGTAAAATCAACACAAAACCAACAACTTTTTTCAAATTGAGAAAATAAGAAAAGACCTCGTCTTTGATTAATCTAGTGAAGGTCCGAAGAGAACAAGAGCTGGTCAATAGAGACCTGTTAGAAACGACGAAAGAGAGAGATCTAACCCAAGACATGTTTGAAGAAAGGTGTAGATACAGCTAGGAACCTCAGAATTGCCACACCCATACTCTCTATAAGTGAGTCATTGACCGGAACACCTCGTTACACAGAGTAGGTGAAAAGATATTTGCATATCCTTTGCCTTTACCTTAAAAAAGGTAAAAACTATTTGCGGGAATCTTCTGAGCCCACATTTTAAATTTTGGACTTTAGCGGTCAATAAAAAATATGACATATGGTCAAGTGATCATTTTAATGGGTTCTAAGAAGCAAGAAAATGACATGAATACAATTTTACACTATCTTAATATTGTATTAACATAGTTTATTAGTTAATTGAATCTCCACACAAATTTAATGTCATTTCAAAATCTTCTAAGCGTAAGAGGGATATTTCAACATTTTTAATACAATTTTTCTGAATTTCAAAATGAGCACACTATAGTCCCTTGCACCAAATTTCATGTTCGTATCTTATTTATTTTTTGCTGCTTACATACAGACTACGAAGACAGCTCCGGCGGACGGACAGAATGTCGAAAACCACTTTTTCGGTTTCTTGAGGCCTTGAAACGTGAATATCAGTTAAAAAATGGAGGTTGAACATTTTGCTATTACCAAACTTACCCTAAATATTTATACAGGGTAAGTATTCTTTTAAAATTCCAAACAAACCAACAAATCACAACTATTCAAATAGTTTAAATGTTCATAACTAAAAATTGAAATTCAAAGTACAGGGTACTTAAAAAAAGATTTTACTACTTTTTCATATAAATTTATTTAGACTACTTACAGAACTAGTTTGGGTGGTATTTTGTAGCATTTTTTTTCCTTATAGTTAATTAGGTTCAATGTAACTTCTATTGGTCATTTTTCAGTTATCTCTACTGAAGTTGATTTCCTGCCAAACCCATTTCAGGAGTAATTTCTTTAACTGCAGCGTAGATTGTTATACTGAGTTCAGCGAGAGCAGGTAAGGGTGGTTAAAAAATTGTATCCTTGATAAATACCCAGAAGTAAAGATCGAGAGGCGTTAGATCTGGTGAATGAGGTGGTCATGCAATCGCCTCCATCTCGACCTATCCATGTACATCGAAAGCTGTTTATGAGGAAATCCTGGACCTCGGTGGAGTAGTGCGGTGGTGCGCACCACCTTGCTGGAAGTTTATGCGGCGTTCTTGTGAGATTGAAAAGTTTTCCAGCATATCTTAGGTAAACCGTTGATGATTTTCTCCTGATAAAAGAAAGGGCCGTAAATTTAGCTCATGTTTAAGGCACAAAAGACGTTAACTTTTGGACTATCATGAACAAATTCCACGGATTGTCTTGGATTTTCACAATGCCAAATCCGACAGTTCTGTTGTATGACTTACATGAAAAGTCGACTCATCGCTGAAGATAGTTTGCAATGAAATCCTAGTCTTCATCCAATCCATGTAACATTTCGACACAAAACTCCTTAAGAACAACTATGTCAGTGTTCAGTTGTTGCATCATTGGTTTGAGATGCAAATGTTTTCTCAACGTGGAACACCCAGCTCGCTAGAACCACGCCGGGTTGATTTTGAAAAAAAACCGTTAACAAAACTTTGCCTTACTTGCTCTACGATATCGTCAGGCAACCTGAGGATTTCTTATGGCAAACTGAATATCCGGTTTCAACAAAACAATTATGCCACTCATAAACGGTAGGTCTACTGGGAGGATCTTTGCCATACTGGAGTTATCGCAGACTTCGATTCTTAAAAACACAGCGAACGCGCTCGAGACCAGTGAAGACAGCTTTGTTACAACTTTGAATAGCGCATGCGATGGTGCTATTCGGTACTATTCACTACAAGAGTCAAAACTTGATCAATTTTCCAATCAAATGACTATAAAACCAGGTCTGTAAGTAGTCTGAATAAATTTATATGAATTTACAAATTTATAAAGTCTTTTTTTATCCACACTGTATAAAGATTTGAAATAACCAAACTTAAAAAATTGAAAAATCTCAAATAGGACCACCCTGTCAAAACATACTAAATACATACCTATGTAGAACATAGCCAAATTATGAAAAGCAATAAAGTTTGTTGTTCCTGGAAATTAACATATTAATCTCTCACGCCAGCCGTAACACGACACGCAAACTTTATACACCCTAATCACAGACTCGCGCACTTTTATAATCGATATATTCCTTAAATAGACTTCTGAGAAGGAAAGAATTGTTAGTGTTTGTTTTTGTGATATTAGTAACTTATAGTTAAACTATAAATATACGAGTCTAAACCTGCATAAACAAAATGAAATCAAGTTTAAACGACGGCGGTCAAAATTACTTTTTGGAATTTATTTCTATATTTCCAATTTTGTACATTAGTTTGGGTTATTAATATTCACTTTTGACCAAAATTTGAAGGAGACCGGTAAAGATGACGTCTAATACGTTTTGTTTGGGTAGTTAGGGGTCGCAATTTAAAAAAAAAACTTATTAAGCCACTTTGAAAAAATCGTTATTTTGTGTTTGTTCTTTTGGCCTCCAAATTTTCAGTTATCAAGAAAACGTCTCATATACCAAATATAATTAAAATCGACCTACGAGTTAAAACCTGTCTCGTTATGGGGTTGCTCTAAAGCAGATAATATTGCAATTAGCCAAATGTTTCAAAACAAATTACGTACCACGGGACATCCCTGGTGCTTCTTACACCTACACAGAGCTCGGTGAGGAAGCTGAGGAAATAAGAAAGCATGAAGTACGATTGAGTGACTACTCAAATCTGGAGTATAAAAAACAAAAGCTTTAATTTTAAATACTGAAATGAGATTGCAACAAACAGACTAAAATATGAGACTGTTTAGTGTTAAGACGAGGTGCAACAGTATTAAATCTTCTAAATTACCAGTAAAATATAAAATTTATTCTGCGCTAAACCCCTCTAACACATCAACAAAGACGACATTTCAACGACTAAGTGTTTTGTTGTGTTTCATTAATTATTGATTAAGATCTTAAATGTTTGCACGCGATTCTAAACAGTTTGGTACTGTACACTCTAAACATGCAAACCTACCCATAATACATAGATTTACTGCTTCTTGTAAGCGTGCATGGTAACAAACAAAATTCTCGTTTCGGCAAATCTGTTGTTGTACCTCAGTTGAACAGTAAAAATAGAAATTTTGATAAGCCACATTCCTGATGTTTACTATTTTAATTATTCACATTAGATAAACAAATGTCTTTATTTAAGGCGCGGACAGCGACTTCAGGCTCTCCTCCATTTAACCTTAACAATTGAAGAGTCCAGGTGGTTTGAGATAGTTTGGGAGGGCTTATACAGCACTGAATTTTTTTTTATTATCATCTACAAAACTATTAATTTTATGAAAAAATGTCATAAAATATTTTATAAAGTTTATCAAATACCCTTTTACTACAAACTACATTTTTTAAAGATTACGTGCTTAAAACTTTTAAGCTTTTTGTACTCGTATTTCACGATTACCTTAAAAAAAAACCTTGTTTTGAACTCTGTCCCTATTTACCACGTAATGTTCGGTACATGAGAATATTTGCGCAATGATTGAGCATTAAAACAATGTGGATGATGTAACAAAGCGAAACACAGTGAATTGGGAAAGTTTTACAATAAGGTTCAATGGACCGTAGCGTGTGTTTACGCGCAACCCCTCCTCTACTCCCGATATCGTACAATCACAAAATACGCTCCACTGGCTTTTATTGTGTGTCCTTGATCGCTAAACTGTCAAATACATTCAAGTTGTGAAAACTCAATCACCCCCAATATAAGAATATCTGCAAAACAAAACAAGTTGATGGGATCAACCATGGTACTCACCCTACACTATGTAATTACAAGGTAGATCCTCTAAATGTAATCCCCAAAAGTTGGTTTCTTTTGGCTCTGCAGGATTTGTAGATTGCTAGAATTAAGTATGAGCAGATCAAGGAGTCTTATCCAGTTTGGCCCTGCAGGATTTGTAGATTGCTAGAATTAAGTATGAGCAGATCAAGGAGTCTTATCCAGTTTGGCCCTGCAGGATTTGTAGATTGCTAGAATTAAGTATGAGCAGATCAAGGAGTCTTATCCAGTTTGGCCCTGCAGGATTTGTAGATTGCTAGAATTAAGTATGAGCAGATCAAGGAGTCTTATCCAGTTTGGCCCTGCAGGATTTGTAGATTGCTAGAATTAAGTATGAGCAGATCAAGGAGTCTTATCCAGTTTGGCCCTGCAGGATTTGTAGATTGCTAGAATTAAGTATGAGCAGATCAAGGAGTCTTATCCAGTTTGGCTCTGCAGGATTTGTAGATTGCTAGAATTAAGTATGAGCAGATCAAGGAGTCTTATCCAGTTTGGCTCTGCAGGATTTGTAGATTGCTAGAATTAAGTATGAGCAGATCAAGGAGTCTTATCCAGTTTGGCTCTGCAGGATTTGTAGATTGCTAGAATTAAGTATGAGCAGATCAAGGAGTCTTATCCAGTTTGGCTCTGCAGGATTTGTAGATTGCTAGAATTAAGTATGAGCAGATCAAGGAGTCTTATCCAGTTTGGCTCTGCAGGATTTGTAGATTGCTAGAATTAAGTATGAGCAGATCAAGGAGTCTTATCCAGTTTGGCCCTGCAGGATTTGTAGATTGCTAGAATTAAGTATGAGCAGATCAAGGAGTCTTATCCAGTTTGGTAAGTTTTTAAAAAATAAATGTTAGATCGAGATTGCTAAGCCCGAACTAACTATAATGCATCCATGAGGAGTAAATGAAAATAAAGATATTTTGCAACTACAACATGAGACTATTTATGAAGCTGTAGTACAAGAATGAATCTATACACCTCTATCATTGACCACATGAATTGCTTGGGTCACCCACCCCACTATTAAAACAACACTTTATCACTGAAAGGCTATGTTATGTTAGGTTTTTTGTACCGCAAGGGTGGGCCAGAATTCCAATCCTGGTTTTGTCTCTCAGCTATGAAGCTTATTATGTACCCTCATTCACAGGTTACTCCGTTGCAATCCAATCAAGATTTTTGGACCTGAAATACTTCAGATGATGTTGTCCTGATCTTTTATCTCCCCTGGACTTTACACAGCGTTTAAAGACGCAATCTAGTTCTTGCTCAAACGTCAAATATTACATTCTGAGCTGTCTCCATAACTTCATAGACTTCACTACGTATAAAGTCTATCTAGTACAGTATCTGTGACGTCTATCATTGCGCAGTCGTCTCTGGGCCGATTGGTGTAGTGAAGCACTGAGTTCAGTTTTGGTGTTGTTACACATGTAAAAAGTAACATAAAAAAATGCGTGTATAAAATCCGATCTCAATATTATTTCCAAAGTTATGTTTTTGTTTTTAAAAAAATGGCGTATAGACATTTGGAGATTTGTCTATATGTACTTCTTTATTTATTTTTATCAGTGGAACCTGCCCTCAAAGTTTCTTCGTAAATCACCCTGAATAAAAGTGAAAGAGAAAAATCGTTAGAATTCTTGTTCCGATGGATAGGATCAAGCTCATTTCACTACGTCAAGTGAGATAACAATAATATAATTTCCCTAACATAAATTCCCTACGTAAAGTATTAAAACTAATATATCACTGGAATAGAAGATTTAATATAATCCTATTGATTAGCCTGATCCTCCCATGCATATTGATGTCCTGAAAGTAGATTTAAAAGTGTTTGCTGCATGAAAAGGATAAATTAAAAAGGTTTTACTTCAGTCACTTGATGGATTTTCAATAAATCAGAATTACAAACGTAACAAAATATGTAAATTGTGTATTACTGATAATTCCCTATTGAGATAAAATATAATAATTTATTGCTTTAAAGAAACAAAATGGCGGAACAATTTAAATCGGGATTTCCTTCTCTAGTTCAGTCATATTAGGGTCATATTAAAATCTCCAGGAATGAATGTAATAAATATCTAATGTGGCGGGGGGGTATAGAAAACACGACGGAAAAAAAGATTTGACGTTCGAACGTTTGTCTTTATTATAAATTTGTTTACCGAAGAATCGAAAGCTCAAAATTAAAATTACAATAAAATTTGATAGTAGCCATCATAGTAATTACCCAGTCCCTTCATACAGTGTAATACAAGCAAAATGTAATGCCCAAAAATTCGTTTCGTCAAACCGTATTGGTAGATTAAGAATCCTTAATCAGTAAGGTAAACTTGTTTAAAACAGTTTTCTGAACAACGTAATTGTGTATATCACTACTTTCTTGACATCGGCTAAGCTCTAATCTGCTTGATAGGAAGTGTATAGTAAAAATCCAAGCTTGCTTCGCTCTTATCAGTGACGAGACCTTTGCAGCTCTCAAAGATGTACATATGTGAAGAAACCATCCACTCGTTATACGCTCGTGTCGGCTAATATGAATATCATATTTTCCTGGGAGGTCAAATCACCATATTGAATTCGTTCCAATTTTGATAAAATAAGAACATTTATAGCCAAAAATAGTCTGCTAAATTAAAATTTAAAAATAATACGATTTCGGAAAAAATGGGAAAAACAATATCGAAAAAACAATATGGGAAAAACAATATGGAAACTAACTTTGACCGCTTCCTTCAAAAACTCGACTTCAAATATTATTTACACTTGAACCGAGTAATGGAACTTAGAAAACTTAATTTAAGTTTATAATAACTTTCAAAAAATACATATTTTCCTTGATTTCATACTTTGCCTGACGACTTTAGGCAATTTATATAATGCCTAGACATTACAATGCCTGATATAACACATTGTCGGTAACACACAACATTTACGAGCTCCGTTAGCGCGTAGCTTACGTTAAGTAATAGTGTACACAATTACGAGGTTCAGAAATCTGTGGCGCTGTTCTGATCTAACAATAAAATTTAACATTTCTTAGAAGGCCCAAAGTTTGGAGATTACATTTAGATTTATTATAATAATAATAGGGCTGGGTAACTACCGCGATGACCCCCTCATTTGGGTTTTGGTTTTGTGGAAATATATATCAAAAATGTAGCGCAAACCACACTATTTATATCTTTATCATAAATCAATTAAAATGAAAAATTAATTTTACTGTAACACCATCGACATAATCAACTGTAATTAGCTACACTTTGTTGAAACTTCAATAATCAAATGAATGAAAACACAATTTTTCACAAAAGAACTATTTATTTGTGCAAGACGATGTTTTAATCGACTGTCCAGTCTCAGTCCATTGTGTATGTAGCAACTGAAGATTACGACTTAGTCATTGAAACGTCCTCTTTGTAATTGTATTGGACAAATCAATTTTTTATTTGTTTTTAATTGTGGTTTTATTCATTTGGTTATCATAGTGATATTGAAAACAATATTTTTAACCATATTGGAAGCAATAGTTTTACAAAGAAACCCAATACAAAATGTAAACTGATTTGTGGTTCTGTGTAATAACAGACCATCGATTAACGATTACACATTCAATTTAAACAATTGATAGCTCCGCTTAAATAACTTATAAAATTAAAATACGTTTTCCTTAGGTTATAATTTTAGTATTTTTCAGAAGAAATTAAAATTAAAATGCAAAAATATTGCACAAACTTTCTCACACAATACCAAAAACCTAACCAAAGTTAATGGTGCACGGTACTTACTCACACCATTATAAATGTAATACCCAAAAGTTGAATTCTTGGGCCTTGTAGGAAATGTTAGATTAAAACAGTTTTTGCATTGAGTTTTTTAGAATTTCAAAATTGTGTATAATATATCGCTAGGTCATTGTGGGTCTCATTGTTGTAATTTCGTGTCTGAAAGGCATTGAAACTGTAGATATGTAGAGGTGCCTCCACTCGCTACGCTCGTGTCAGTACTTAATTCCGGATCTCGTAACTATACTATAACATTTTCATGAGACGTCAGGCTTTGAAATTACATTTTGGTCAATAACTTCGGTATTTGAAAAAAAATTATGTAATTTTGTTTGTTAATAACACTCAAGATATCAACAAAAAACTGTTTAAAATGGCGGCTATTTTCAATTTGAATTTTCCGAATTTAAATCAAGTTCTAGTCTAGCGGTACTATTATTGTTTATTTATTTAAAATAATACAATATTTTGTTCCTTTGCTGCTATTGTTTGAGAAAATGTATGTTTCCTCAAAGTGGTTCAAAATATAATTCCCCTAAAATACTTGATAGGGGAGACTACACATCACGTCTATCCTTCTGAAAGTAATTAATTTAAATTGAAACTGAAATAATTTAGTTCTAAAATATTGCCTAATACTGATATGAATGGCACTGGTACAGAGGATGGAATTGTTTTTCATAATGTCTACGGTTTCTATTATGGGTGTGTTGGTGTATAGGTTGAAGAAAGTTTAAATGTTCACCATGTTGCTTATTTAACGGATTAATCTTGATTGTAATGTAGGTAAAAAAATGGAAAAAACAGCAAAACGCAAATAAAAATAATTTTTATACAATCAATAAAGGTCTCTTGATATTTTTCGATAATATTAAAACTATAACCAAAAGATAGCTTGTATGCACGGTTTCTTTAAAAGAAAGTATTTTTACAAACTTAGTTTCAAATTTGATTGTACTGTAGAGATTGAATGGAAGCGGCTTCTCATGAGATTCCAAGTCTTCTCGTTCCACCAGAACCAATTATTATTGTTTACTGCGATCTGTGCTACAATAATAGCGTAGAATGTTTTAAACGAAATAAATCTTATAAAACAAATAGTCCGTCTGTTCTGTCCAAAGTCTGAATTTGTAAAGAAACCGAAATAGACTTTGTGAAAGAGGCGCCGCGACTACATATTTCATGAAGATAAAGAAAACAAACCAACAACAAGGTGAATTTACAGGATGCCATTCCCTTTGCTTTGATTTAGCCTGTTACATTGGTTCCAACATTTACACGAGACGTTCTTCTCATCAGTTACTTATTACTTAAATAAAATAAACATAATTTTTTTATTTAATTGTTTCAATTTTATTACAAATTTACACTTCTAAGAATTTAGTTCTTACTTAAATTTTTTTTTAATATAAATTTTTTTTCGGAGGATTTTTCCTAGCTGGATCTGCACATTTTTTCCCCCTCTCATCTTATCGGTTAGATCTGCCTTTCTTATCTTTCCTATCTGGTTTATGACCAATTCTAGTTGGGGGGGGGTGTTTATTTTATGTAGTTTCCCCCTTTTTGAAATATGATTGAAAGTTTTTTGCCTTTAAAAAAATCTATTATAGGACATACACAGGCTGGCTAAAAGAGCCCCCCTTCACAATTATTGTGTTTATAGTTTTCGCCTTATCGATTTAGAATAACGTGAATTTTATCTCCAGTACTGTGTTTGTGGATATTTATATTTTTCAACGGCGAGTTCAGAAAAATTTTAATGTGAACTTTTTAGGTAACCGGTATAATCATTAAATATAATATAACTTTAATGTCTACTTTATGTTTGTCAAAGAGGAAAGTTTGATGAAAAGCTCCGGTGTTGGGTTGAAAGCTTCCAAACCACAACGCTCGATTCCCCCAAAACACCCTAAGGTCAAATCGAATGTCCGTTCCTTACAAATAGATATTTGTTTCAAAACAAACTTTACTAATGCGTGCGGTTAGATGGAAACGAAATTTTTAAAAACACATTTCCCTAATTCTTAAAACAACATTAAATAAACTAAATTTAAGATAAAAACCATCTTTTCAACACAAAAATAACAACTACAAGTTAGTTTAAATCAGCTGTTACATTAAGTTGAAATCAGTATTTTAAATAACTGTATTTGTTGGATTTGTTGTACAAACATATTATTGTACGCAGTTGAAATATCTAAACTGCGTACCCCTTCCAAAAAACGTTGGCACGTTTGTCATTATTATAAAATTGTTTACCGAAGAAACAAACGTCAAAATTCATTAATGGAACCTTCGAGGTACTTACCCAGCCCAATCATAACGTGTAATACAAGCAGATCCTCTAAATGTAATATTCATATTTTGGTCTTGAGGGTCCTTCAGGAAATGTTAAATTCTATTAATAGATAGATTAGGGAAAACTAATATTTGAACAGCTGTTTAATAGTTCGTTTAAAACAGTATTTGCACAGGCTTTCTGAACCTCGTAATAAATTGTGTTACGGTTCAAAATTACATTTTTGATAATAACTTATTTTTTTAATGATAGATGGTCTTAAATGGAGAATTTAAATCTGCAACTTTTTATCTACTTGTTATAAGATAATCTACATCTCTACTATGACAAATATTGAATTTAAACTCAAAAATATAATTTTGAACCCTAACCACCCAAGGAAATGTAATATTTGTATAGTTACAAGATCCAGAGTCGAGACTCCTGTACATCTGGCAGGGCTACTAGAGCCGAGACAGTGACAAGAGCGAAGCGAGTGGACAGTTTTTAAGATATACACGTCTAGGAGCCCGTCAGACCATAGTCGACGTCAAGAAAGTAATGCGAGCTCATACACAATTAAGAAGTTTAAAAACCTGCCTAAGTATTTAAACAAACTTACCCTATTGATCTTAACATCTTGATCTATCATTACAAATTTAACACTTCCAATAAGGCCCTGGAGACCGTCCTTTGGGTATTACATTTAGAATATCTGCTTGTATTATATTGTATGATACTACCTTGAAGACTTGATAATGTAAGTTAATTTATACTCCCGAAATATCTTGTATTAGTTTTTATATAAACAAATTATTTTAAACGTTCAATCAAAGCATATTAATAATATCAACAATACATTATTATTAAATAACTTTAAAAGGAGGAAACTGATGGATAAAATCGGTGGACATGTCATAGAACGCAATACACAGAAATTCTATAAGAAGATAATATATCAAAAGAAATTTGTTTAATGGAAGCAAGCAATTTAAAAAATTCCTTTACATAAATTATTCAAAAATGGAATCAAATATTTGAGGTATTATTTTTAGTTTCGGCCTCCTTATCACTAATTCCATTGTATTTTATTATCTCTCCAGACCAAACTGTACCAACACAATTGGTATCCAATGTGCACAGTAGACGACTATACCGCATTCTTACGTCTCTGCCTTTAGGCTGTGCTATAACGCCGGAACCCTGTTCATTCTCTTCTAATGACATATACTTTAGCACTGAATTTGGCATTAGTCCTCCAGCTTAAACAGTTCTGTCGGTTGAGTAATGGTGTTGGTTAATTGGTCAATGATAACGACGACATGGGGTCGGCAAGAAGTTGTAATTATCCTGTTCGTTTTAAGTATATTCTTTGTAACTGAAGCTAACTGCTGCACAGTGACAAATGTAATAGATCTTGTTTATGTAATTTCTTTTATTCTCACACAGACAAACAAACAACAAACGTTTATAA
The DNA here is from genome assembly GCA_963513935.1 of Aphrophora alni. NCBI lineage: Eukaryota > Metazoa > Arthropoda > Insecta > Hemiptera > Aphrophoridae > Aphrophora > Aphrophora alni. The sequence continues at coordinate 109,083,815 of OY740772.1, read as the reverse complement.
TAATTTATTGATTTTAACGTTTATACATTAATTTACCAAGCTAGCATTATTGATTAAATAAAGATTTCAAGTGAAAAATATACGACCTAAACTGGGAATCGAACCCAGGAACTTTGGCTTTACACGCCAATGCTCTACCAACTGAGCTATCCCTGATCGCTTCCTAGCATAGGGCGTAGACTTCTCACTTGAATTTAATGTAATTAAATACAAACGTAAAGGCTGCAAACCAAGTATACAGATTAATTTCAATGTCGTTTGTAACAAGGTAATTAATCTGTCAAAACTCAAAAAATGCAGCAAAAAAAATCAAGTAAGAAGTGTACGCACTATGCTAGGAAGAGATTAAGGATAGCTCAGTTGGTAGAGCATTGGGGTGTAAGCCAAAGGTTCTGGGTTCGATTCCCAGTCTAGGTCCTATATTTTTACTTGAAATAATTATTTAGTTTAACAAACGTTTAGTTTACTCAACAGACAAAATAATAGCAGTAGTGTAAACAATCAACTATTTAGATAGTAACAAATAAAACACAATTTTTCTTTTGTAAAATTCTATAATATATTTGTCTAGCCGACCATGGTTTCCCCAGTTACGGCATTGAAGAGGCGCTTGTAATAACTTATTAAAAATATATAGTTGTGAAAACAATTATTTGAAATTTGTTGTATAAAACACGCCTTAATTCAATTGTGTACTGCGTGTATGTAGGCCTAACTTGTATCTAGTTAAAACTGGGATCAGTAGCCGACTAACAAACAACTCTATGGCTTTTCCTAAATTCTTAGATTAATCTTGGTTTGTTATACACCTCCTTTAACTATTACTGTACACTATTGTATATTTGATATTAAGCTTAATATTAATAGCGTCCACCATTTTGAAATTACCGGCTGGCGATATGACGCAAATTTCGTCGTTATAAGCGTATATTTTGGCACATTATTTACATATTCAAAACCTGACGAGCAATATAAGAGGCACAAAATAATCGCGTGTTAAAACAACATTTTTATCTAGATTTTAGATTATGTTGCCAACATTAAAAAAAAAAAATCCATAACCTCATTAGGCCCTAATTTGTTTTGTATTAAGGTCTTATGTGCATCGCTGAATAAAATGAATTATTGCGCGCTCTTATATATTTAGATACAAAGTTATGGAGAGAAAAAGACATAAAACTTCTGTCATTGTGAAATTTAGTAGCACAATTTAGTAAACATTTCATCAGATCATCGTTTTGACATTTGAATTAACTAGTTAAAATTTGGTTTCAACCTGTTTGCTAGTTGGTTAGTTTTAACGCTAGATGAAATTTAATCTTTTTCAGTTATAGTTATCGGTTTCTCTGAAACCCAACTCTGTCCCAAAAACATACACATTACAAGTTGTGGAATGAACTTGACGCTTGGGATCCATTTAACGTTTTCCAATTAAAAGCTTGTCATTAACTCTGTTACTTTATACTATATATTACTATTATTATCCTAAATGTAAATCCAATTTTGATTCAAATCGAGTTTCTAATACCGACGGACAAAGTAGATTTTTGTTTGTTCCTAAAATTATTACAGAACAAGAATTTTTTTGATGGCGATTAACACAATGGTTTATACCCATAACTCTTCATATTTTAGAAAAGTTTAAATAAAATCGATTAACACTATTTTAATAAATTTGGACTATCGATTGTTTTTAAAGAGTGTGTAGGGGACTAGGGGTGTTTATTTAATGATCGTTTGATGACAGAGAGGTTTTTGCCTTTAAACAACGAGACATATAACAACTCAGTGTTTAAAAAAATGTTTTGATTCAGCATTTTGGTGGAAAAAGCGACAAATAAGTTTTTTTACAGAGGCTACATTTTACAGAAGGTAAACTTCGTTAGAACCGATTTTGACAAAATATGACAATGGTGATTTAGTCTTATGGAGTACCCCAAAATTTTTGAGTTATTAGAAGAAAAAAAGCTCAAAGTAAAATCAATAAAATTCACATACAAAATTGTATAAATTTCCAACTAGTGTCCACAGATGAAAAATAGACATCATTCCATAAACCATTTTTTCAAAGGAGACCTCAAAACTAATATTTCTGAAAAAATCCAAATTTTTACTCCCCCCAACATCCGTATTCGTGAGTAGGTAAAGAGGTATTTATGAACAAAATAAATAGTACGAATATATTCATAATTACAAAGAATAATTAAAGAATTTCAACAATTCATTACTTCATAATAAACAATATTATTGTAATATAACACATTGGGTTAATTAACATTTTGTACCACTTAATTCACAATCGAACAACCTTCATTGAATATATACGAGATGAACATTTATTTAATTTGAAAAGAGTTGATTAGGTTCACTGATGTGGAATCACTCCTAAGAGAAGTTTCCAAGTACCCCTATACAAGAGAAAGAGAGAGGGAGCGAGGAACAACTACTTCAGAAATGTTCAAAGCTATAACATGATGTATACAACATAAAAAGGTTTCAAAAAGATACTATTCTTATTTAAATGGGTTATAGCTTCATACGATATTTTAAACTCTAGAGATCAAAAGATGTGTCTGGTTTGAAAATTCTAAATTAAAATATCGGGAAACCATTTTTTTTTGTATTTTTTTCAACTTCAAAATGTTCGACCTAATTAATTAAATTTGAATTGAGAGAGGCATCGCTGCTTGTCAATACTCAAACCTGCAGACTTACAAAACCAGAGAACGAATAACCAGAAATTTCAAACCCCGACATTCAAAAACCCTTGGTTATATTCCACTTGCGATTATTCTAATGGCGTCCTCATAAATATGTATTTCAGAAATATGTATGGTGACAAGCACCAATAGGAGAACACCAAACTACCTTGGTAAAAGTATATTACAAAAAGAATCAGTGATTCAATTATTACTTTAGTATTACTTCTGAGTAAATATAAAGTGGTGTGAACCAACTCTAGTTTCTTCTTTAAGAAAATTAATTTTATTTTTCCAATATTGTTTTACACACAAAATACATAATAATCCAAATAAAACTATATATGAACAATATGCTTTTAGGGAACAACACTAAATTTAAAAACAAATAATATCTTTAGATAAGCAATACAGGAGAACAGGAACACCCTTAGGTGAAAAGACCTGTTTAGGGTCCCAACTTAATTGCCTACATTAAATAACCGGAGAGAGGAAAAAAGTGACAGCCAACCGGCTCTCACCCATACGTTAAAAATTTGATCAGTTTAAGATAATTTTAAATGGCTTCAGAATTACGTAAGAATAAAAAACATACACTTTCTGGAGATTACCAAGAAATACCATAATTACAAATTATAAATATTACGTGGACAGCTTTCCTTAAAACTGTCCTTAAAAAATAAATACATTCTCACACATCAGTTCATAGTATGTCATAAGATTTTTAAATTATTCAGATATACCTATTTTAAACTTTAGGTTGTCCATTTCAATTATAGACTTTTCTTAAAAGCTTACAAAAGGTGAATTTATTGTTAGAAAGATTTAATATTAAATTGTCAAGTGTATGTGTTAGGTAGGAGTAAAATTTAAAAAAAAATGTTAGGTTAAGTTTGTACATATATGTTAGGGTTAATACGGAGGGATCCGGTCTTTAGACTTGTTCTACTTCTATTATCACCACTTTTATTATAAAAATGTCTTAATTCTTTATAAATAAACGTATTCATAAACGATGGAATACTCAAAATTTTAAAAGAGGTGGAATACGTGCTGTAGCAGATTTATAAGACATTATCCGGATAATTCTCTCCTGAATAACTGGTCTGGTGGTATTTAATTTGACTAAAATAGTAAATAGAATCAGACAATATGAAAGTGGACGGTTACTCATTGTGGTATAAAACTTACCATAGCGTTAAAAAATATTTTTATTTAAGTTTAAATGTGATTTCTAAATTTGTGTTTAAGTTATTTTAACATATTCTAACGTGATAAGTGTTCTACATGTTCTGATGATGTATGACAAATAGGCGAAACAGTTTGTATAAGATTGCTAAAACAAGTAAAAGATCTATAAATATATAATAAAATAGTAAGTTAAGGAAAAACATAGCAAAATTAACTTAACCCTATCTAACAGCACTCGTAAAGTGTCCTTGTAAGTAACACGTAAAATTAACTTATTTTGTGAAAATGGACTGTCTTAGGGCAACCAGATGTGCAAGAAACCTATTGTTCAGATAAAAGAGACCCTTTTGAATACTTGGACATAGAAAATTTCGTTTCACATAATATTTGGTCTTGCCTTGATTAGGACAAAAACTTTGTATTATCACCAAAGATTCATCTTTTTTGTGCTCTAAGGATTTTGCCTACAGGTAGTTACGAATTGGTTGCTGAGGACTTTGTCAATCTTTATAGAAAAAAAGACTTTGTAGTTAACAGTTATTGTAGTTAACAGTTTGTAGATCCTAAAAAATATATAAATTAACATACTTTGCCACGCATGAAGCTCGGTTTCCTTTTCAGAATTCAATACTCCTTCAGGATACTCATATATCCCGTCATTTTTGGTATCTAAAACGCTCTCAACCAAATGTAACCATCTACTACGTCCACAGATATCGCTGCTCCGATTACGTCAAAAGAAATCTAATGACATGTCAAAGAGTTGCTAAGAAAGCAAAAATATGACGGTATAAAGTTCATACAATGCAACAACTGAAAGATAACCCGGAGTTCGGTACTGCCAGTGATTCCAGATTCTTCAAAGGTTAAAGCCGGACAATCTCTTTATCACATGTTATATGGAAACTGGGAAACCTACATATAATTAATGAACATCCACTTGCATTCCGACAAGAATGGTGTTTAGTACGCAATATCTGCCGTGAGGATTGTTGAACAGATTTAGTGAAGTTTAAGATCGGATCTTCATGGAATTTGCGGAACAACTTGATGACAAGGCTACTTCCAATGTGGCACACTTCAATAGTTCTGATATTCTTTACAGACCAGATTACTTCAAAGGGTCACCACACAGAGCGACCAACTTGAGTTCTCCTGAATTCCATCTTATCTTTGGATTTTTTTTTTAAAGTACACAGCGTAAACAAAACCCAAAACATCAGTCGAAAATCAATTAACGTTAACACATTTCTCAAAACATCTGACAACATTAAGCGACGGATGGAGTTATATACAAATCCAGGAGGAGGACATTTCCAAAATTTATTTAATGTAGTTCTTTTGATTTTCCTAATGTTTATCTGTAGATTTATTTAAATTTTATGTAATTTATGAACTAAATAAATGTTTACTATACAAAAAAAATGGTAAAGGTTTCCCACCAAAACAAAGACAAGTAATCAGATAAATACCACATATCAAAATATAAAACCCAACAATGATATCGATTCCTAAATGTTTTCAATCTCCTAAAGATTTTATGTAATTAGTATTCTTTAATATTAAATTTAAATGGTAAAGTAATTCCGTTATTACGAAACTGGGTTAAAGTTTCAATATAAATTAAATGTTATAATAAATATTATCAATACCTAATTGTTTGAATGAGGAAACAAACAAGCTTTAAATACAATAACGAAGAAGATGAGTTTTATTAATCCCAGGGGACTTTTTATGAGAGCAGTATCCTTTGCTTTGAATAATACAAAGCCGGGGGTTTCTTTAATGAACTAGTGTAGGCTACCACCTTAGGGCAGAACAAAAACATCTTCATTCTCATTTCGTTTTATAGGTCCTATTTTATAGTCGCGTTATCATATTTACTGTTCAAAATTTAAGTGTCTTGTAGTTTAACGAAATTGTATAATTATATCTTTCTCCATATTTTACAATATTCTGTAAATTCTGGTTTCTAAGTTATTTGATAACTATGGAGTATTCTTAATATTAATATAGTTTGATCAGATATTTGTGTACGCGACGTTTTTAGAGTATAAATCAACTCTTGTTTTCAACGAAAACTTAGAACATGAAAGTGATACTGAGGAAAAACTTAAAAGAAAACTAATTAAAGCCTCGTACATAAAATTATCGGCCAATCCTATCACCCAAATCAGTTTAGAAATACGGCAGTTATGGTTTCCGATAAAAACTGAATTAAAAATCTGAAATAAAAATTCAGATTATTTATAATAATATAATTTTTTTTAGATTATTTTTTTTATAAGACGATGATGAACGAAAGGGTTTTTTTTGCTTTCTTTTTATTTGTTATACTTATAGAATGGAGTTGGTAGCTATAAATAATAATTGCAGAACAAAAGGAACACTAATTTCCTGTTTCTAAGGAAATACCATGTCTGGAACCCAGTATAACGAGTTTTCCATATTTGACTTAGACTCTGTGTGGTGTGACCTAACAAGACTTGCAGATCTTCCGCAGTGGCGAGTGTTGTTGGCTACTGGCGTAAGAAAATTTAGATACGACTTAAAATACATTAGATGAACGAACGGAGCAAGTAAATTCGTCTGTGTATGTGTGTGTTAACGACTAAACGTGACAAGGTAATGCAATTTAATATAAGATTCTTCGCAACTGTACAGATGGATGTAGAAAGTATTTTTGAATTTTATTTTCCATTTTAAAATGGTGGTCAGTTAAAAACCCATTGCACGGTTCCAAGGTATGAAAGAGCTCCGAATAAGAATAAAGCACGAGCTAAAAGTATACAATTCACCTTCACCTTTTCTTGTTATTTAAAGGTGAAAGACCTCTCGGTCATAAACGCCATACAGAAAACTAAAGAAAAGGGCATAACATAGAAACAACTAGTCCTAGAATATTCTGGGTTTGAAAATAATAAATAAGTTGGTCAAGAATAAATTTAAAAAAGAACATAATAACTAGACTACATAAAAAAAGTGTAGATCCAGCTTGAGCCCTCGGGATTACCATCTCTGTAAACCATTAAGAAATAAATAAAAGAACATAAAATAAAAACAACTAGCCCTCGAAAACACTGGGTTGGAAAAACAATAAAAGTGGCCAGATAGCATAAACAAAAGAGTACATAAAAGACTACATGGCCAGATAAAAGAGTACATAAACCATAGAATACATGATAAAAGGTGTAGATCCAGCTTGGATACCTCAGGATTGCCACGTCTGAACTCAGAAGATAAAACAAAAAACACTAGCCCTCTAAATACTCTTAACATGACGGCGGTAAAAGAAAAGTGTTGATCAAAAGAGACACGACAGGAAAGTTGAAAGAGATGGATTTAACCTAAGACTACAAGAAAAAGGTGTAAGTCCAGTTGGATACCTCAGGATTGCCACGTCTGAACTCAGAAGATAAAACAAAAAACACTAGCCCTCTAATACTCTTAACATCACAGCTGTAAAAGAAAAGTATTGATCAAAAGAGACACGACAGGAAAGTTGAAAGAAATGGATCTAACCCAAGACTACAAGAAAAAGGTGTAAGTCCAGTTGGATACCTCAGGATTGCCACGTCTGAACTCAGAAGATAAAACAAAAAACACTAGCCCTCTAATACTCTAAATACGTGACGGCTGTAAAAGAAAAGTGTTGAACAAAAGAGACACGACAGGAAAGTTGAAAGAGATGGATTTAACCTAAGACTACAAGAAAAAGGTGTAAGTCCAGTTGGATACATCAGGTTTGCCACGTCTGAACTCAGAAGATAAAACAAAAAACACTAGCCCTCTAATACTCTTAACATCACAGCTGTAAAATAAAAGTGTTGATCAAAAGAGACACGACAGGAAAGTTGAAAGAGATGGATCTAACCCAAGACTACAAGAAAAAGGTGTAAGTCCAGTTGGAAACATCAGGTTTGCCAACCCCCCAATCAATAAAAATGAACCTCTTACTAGATCCTTCTCTACAGTTGCATTGCTTCTTAATTTAACAAATCTATACCCTGTTTCCTTTGTAAAAGTAATTGACTTTATTTTTTAAGTAACCCTTAGGGGCTCACTTTAGTAAGTACGGGCTTAGCAAATCCGAGGGACCTAGTTATATTTACACCTTTTTCATGTAATATTGAGTTAGATCCCTCTCTTTTATCTTTCCTATCGGATCTTTCTTAACCAACTCGTTCTTTTCAGACCCTGACGCTTCGGTATTCAAGAGCTAGCGGTATTTTTTATGCTGTTTTCTTCGTTTTTTTTTATAAGTTGATGATGAATTTTTGAAAGTGTAGGATGATCACTACATCCTACAAGGAAGAATAACGACTGGTATCGCATATTTAAAGTAATACACAACTTACCATGATATGTCTTTAGCAAGAGATGGATGAAAATCAATTGAATTTCTTACCTGAAAACAGAAAAAGATATACGTGAGTACAAATAAATGTAATACAAAATCATACATAAAGTAGATCTGTTAGAAATTGTGTTCAAATTTGAATCCACTCGAAACGAAAAGAAATTTTTAAATTAGGCTGGTCACCCAAATATTTCAGAATTAAAGAGAATTTCAGGTTAGATCTTGTTTGGTTTAAATTTTATAATCCGACTTGTGAAAAGTTTCAAGCTCTTTTTCCACTATAAAGGTTTACTTTCTACTTTAAGCGAAGATCAAATTAAATCTTTCCAAGTAGTTGAAAGCTTTTTACAACAACTTGTATTATGCATTACAAGTTTTGTTTACTTTACAAATTCCTAGAGAGACAGTTTTGTTTTGGACAAAAAAATGAAGTTGAATAAAACATGTCCATCAGCTGATCTTTCGAAAATGTTTGATAGATTTACATTACAGACAATACCTGTAGGTTTTATTTACTTTCTAATTATGAATATGAATGTAAAATACGATGTCACTTTCAAATCAAAACAAAATATTAATTATTTTTTTCTAAAATAAAGACAACCCCTTAACGTGTTGATTGTCACCTTCATAAAATGACATTTCAGAAGGTTCGTACAATAGGTAAAGAAATACCGTCATTACATGGTTGTATAAAACCCTGTATATTACATGGCTGAGTAATAAAAAGTTTTTAAAATAAATAATACAAAATAAGTAAATAATAACTGTTTTTTTTTAAATAAATAGATAAATAATAACGCGATATCTTTCATTTTTTTTATCTATGGTTTCTCCAGTTGCAAACTTAAAGAACTATATTAAATTCGTTTCACTACAAAACTAAATAAACAATGCTAAAATAATGCCCTAACTTTCTCCCACACAAAACCAAATGTTATAGCTGCTCCTCGGCACTACGGCTAGAGTGTTGTAAACTCCAGAAGACTCCTCCGAGCTTGTATACCTCCGCTTCCCTTCTCCATCTTCTAACCTTCACCTTCTTAAGATCCTCCTCCACATCCTTCATCCATCTTTTCCTGAGCGTTTCTTCCCTCAGGCGTGGCCGGAAACACCTTTTTCACTGTTCTATCTTCCGGCATAGGCCATTTTGAATAATCTTATAATATCTCTATCTTATAATATCATCTTTTCCATAAATATAATTTTTTTTTCGATAAAACAAACTTTATAAAAATAGAAAAAGATAAAGCATTTCATACCGGAAGTATATTTTCTATCAACATTTCCACATTTTCAATTTATTTCAGAATAATGTACATAATAGGGAAAACTAACAAACAATGAACTGTCTGATATTTGCAGTATGTAATTGCATTGTGATATTCCATTACGGCTAAATTAAAACGTTAATAGAAACAATAAAAACGTACTTATGACCTATATTAAATCAATTTATATAAATAGTACGAGCTTGTGATGAAATAAACATTCCAGTGCAATAACTTTCCCACGTACAAATAAACTCGTTTAACCGACTTTAAGTATAAATCGACCAATAATATTGATTCTATGAGCTTCGTTTTAAGATGATTTTATTCCCATCGTTGAAGCGAATTTTGAGTTTTGATATTATGGCAGTTTCGCCTCTAAACTCGTTCCTTTTATTAACTAGTACGTATACGAACTAAGGTAATTTGACCTCCGTTTTATTCATCTTCACGTTTCATGGCTTCAGGAACAGAAAAAGTTATTTTCGACAAACCATCCGTCCGTCGTCATTGTCGTCTGTACGTACTGATGGGTCCATTTGTCTGTGCGCGCGGCTTGCCATGGCGCGGCGGGGAAGAGGGGAGTGGTTATCGCTCATTTCCAAAAACATGTGGTCCCGCGCGGCGCACCGGACGTAGATTATTCACTTGTCTTCAATGTAGCTTCGAGTTGTTTGTAAACATCATGTTTCTATATGCACTACAAATCTTGTAAACTGTAATTATGTCTCGCGAAAGGTAGACAAACATAGTTGGGTGAGCGAGCCCTACGTTTACAGAACGGCTAGTAGCGTCAGAGCCGCGCGCACAGACAAATGGTCCCATCAGTAAGCACGATAACGGCCGCAAGATTTAGGATAGAAATATCAAATTTGGTATAGTGTGCTCAATATTTGGATAAATCGACTTTATAATGTCAACATGTGTGCTATTTTAAACAGTTCACCTGTGTTATTCAAGTCACAACACACTAAAATAGATCACAATTTGCAGATTTCTATCCTGCATGTAATGGTAACAAATCCATGATGACTAATAACGACGTTAGTCTTAAAAATGTATTTTCGACATCTGACCTCTGATTTTCTTAGTTAGAAAACCCGGCATGCCCGAGTTACCGACACGAGCGTAGCCAATTTCAAACTAGTACGGCTATCGGGTCGAGACACTGACACGAGCAAAGCGAGTAATATCTGCACACTCTAGGGTCCGTCATGGCCAACCCTACGAATAAATGGACAGGTTTCATCTGAGCTGTGAGCTGCGCAAGGAGGGGAGGTATAAGTTTGTAGTTCGAGGCCGCGTGGGGACAGAGGCATTGGAAGGGAAACCGTCGGCGCCGACTTCTGTCCACGATCTAGCCGTTTGCAGACATCGTTGTTAGTACCAACACCCGACACAGACTGAGACGACAGCTTCCCCCCACCACCTCACTGCTACTTAGACCCACTGCGCACCCAAACTCCACAGCTCAGATGAAACCTGTCCATTTGTAAGGAAAGTAGTAATATACACGATTTCGAGGTTCAGAAAACGTGTGTAACAACTGTTTTAAACAAACTTACCCTACTGGATAAGACTCATACTTAATTCTAGCTATACTACAATTCTTGCAGTGCCAAAAGAAAACAACTTTTGGGCATTACATTTAGAGTATCTACCTTGTAATTACATAGGGTAGGGTGAGTACCATGGTTGATCCCATCAACTTGTTTTGTTTTGCAGATATTCTTACATTGGGGGTGATTGAGTTTTCACAACTTGAATGTATTTGACAGTTTAGCGATCAAGGACACACAATAAAAGCCAGTGGAGCGTATTTTGTGATTGTACGTAAACGGGAGTAGAGGAGGGGTTGCGCGTAAACACACGCTACGGTCCATTGAACCTTATTGTAAAACTTTCCCAATTCACTGCATCCCTTTGTTACATCACCCACATTGTTTTAATGCTCAATCATTGTGCAAATATTCTCATGTAACGAACATTACGTGGTAAATAGTGACCGAGTTCATAACAATTTGTATATTTAATTGCCATAAAATAATAATACTAAGTGAAATCATCAATATTACATACTCACGATATGAGATATAGGGTAGTTGGTAATCCAAAAAAAAACTCGATCTGTCTTTTATGACGTCACATACGTTAGAGCTTCGAGGCCAACCAGAGCATGGTCAAGGTCAAGAAAGTATTCAGAGGTTCAGAAAACTGTGTAACAACTGTTTTAAACAAATTTACCCTACAAAGACAATATAATTTAACATTTCTTACAATGTCCATAAGACCAACTTTTTATACAGTGCAGAGGCCTAGTTGGATCTACCCCTTTCGTCGTGGGTTAGATCCTCCTCTTTTATCTTTCCTATCAGGTCTATCTGACCAACCCTTATTCCTTTTCCGACCCAAACGCTATTCGTTAGCAACGGTTCTTTATTTCATGTTCTCCTTACGAGGCGATGATGAGCGAGAATTTTACCCTTTAAAAAAACAAAAATGTGGTTTATATAAAACTATTTAAAAAAAAGATCCATTGTCAAATTATTAGTTTCTTGTATTAGTAAGTTTATTGCCTCAAATATAATCTAGCTTATTATGATGTACTTGTAAAGAAAAGAAAAACTGAGCTTAAAAAACTAAAAACACAAATATCGGTGAAATCCAGGATAAATAAGGGCATGCACACAAAGCCCGATTTCCACTCAGGTGTATACACCTAGTTTTTTTTTTATAATTTAGAGAAAAATCAATAAGAAACACTTAAAACAATAAAATTATTGGTTTAAATAGGTATTATTTAAACTACGTGATAGTGAAGTTATTTCCATGCGCAATGAATCTTAATAAATGACCAGTGATTTACGAGCGTAACAAGCTGTAGGTTGGCGTGTAAATTGCACAAGGGTCTCCCCCTTGTATATTTACAAGTTTTTAACATTCAAAGAAACCAGAAAGGATACATTTACCACACCGACTATCCCGTTTCTTTGACAACAATGTCTAATTTTAGTCACTACAAGATTGTCACATCATTTTATGTTCTCCCAGCCAGTTGTCTATAGTTTACAACTTCCGTATAGTGCTAAAATAGCCTATAACTATTCTACTATATTATCAATCCCCGGGTCGCATTTAATTCGATCCTTTTCTTTACATCTCACACTCCTCAACTTTGTCTATTTATCGAGGAAGGTTGCATCTGTTCCTCAGAAGTCTTTGATTCTCTTGTATCTTGTTTAAATAATCGTGGTTGAAAAGGGGGAAGGATAGGAAGAGTTGTTTGTTTGTTGTAGTACGCGCATTCAGGTCAAGTAGTGACTTGAGTGTTAGGGTAAGATGTCGTACCTAACTAAAGACTCGTGTCTACATAATAATACATTCACAACATGCACAGTATACAGGGTGGTAATTTTATTGGGACATTATTGGTATCTTGCAAACTATTGATCCTATCAAATCCTTCAAATGGAGGACCTTTTCATGGAATTTAAAACCCCGCTTTCCATATTTTAAAATTACATAGGCAAGCTTCGTATATTTTATACGTTATACAGCAAATTTTAAGACTTTTTTTATTGATATATTTTTAGATCTTTTACTTGCCTGAGCAATCTTATATAAACGATTAAAGTTTACAGCTGTTTCGCCTATTTGTCGGCATCATCAGAACATGTAGAACACATATCACATTACAATATGTTCAAATTATTTTAAAACACACATTTACAAATCACATTTAAACTTAAATAAATTTTTTTTTAACGCTATGTTAAGTTTTATACCACAATGAGTGACTGTCCACTTTCATATTGTCTGATTCTATTTACTATTTTAGTCAAATTAAATACCACCAGACCTGTTATTCAGGAGAGAATTATCCGCATAATGTCTTATAAATCGGCTACAGCACGTATTCCACCTCTTTTTTAAAATTTTGAGTATTCCATCGTTTATGAATACGTTTATTTATAAATAATTAAGAAATTCTTATAAAAAAAAGTGGTGATGATAGAGGTAGAACAAGTCTAAAGACCGGATCCCTCCGTATTAACCTTAAAATATATGTACAAACCTAACCTAACAATTTTGTTTTTAAATTTTACTCCTATCTAACGCCTACACTTGAGAAGTATATACAATTTAATATTAAATCTTTCGTACGTAATGAAAACGTTTTGAAAGTGTTTCCAAATAAAAAAAAACAGGGATGTAATCTGGCATACAGGACTACTAACAACCTCAAAACAATTGTAACGCCAATAAACATACCAAGACCGGCGTATGTAATCACATACAATGATTGTACCAAAAACTACATTGGACAGACAGAACGACCTTTCCGTCAGACATTCAAGGAACATCCACCATTCAGTAAAAACATATCCACCACAAAATCCAACTTTGCGGAACATTATGAATGATGATCACACCTACACTGACAAACGCCAACAAGGAAATCCTGCACTTCTGTGATAAAGGACAAAAAATAAACACTTTGTAGGCCTACCAAATCTACAGTAAGAGGGACAAATGAAACATAATGAACGATGAATCACAGTTTCAAGCTAACATAATCACCACTCACAAGCCGCCAAATCAACAATTCGATTGAACAAACATTCAGACAATATGAAATGGACGGTCACTCACAATAACATAAAATTATTATAGTCTTTAAAATTTATTTTTCATTACGTTACAATGTGATTTCTAAATGTGTGTGTTTTAAAACTATTTAACCATATTGTAACGTGATAAGTGTTCTACATATTCTGATGATGCCTGACAAATAGGGGAAACAGTTGTAAACTTTAACAGTTTATATACAGTATAACAGTATACAGTAGCAATCAGTAAGGTTACACCAACATAAATGGACATTTTTATTGTTGGGTGTTTCTCTTAAACTCCGGCGCTTAAACTGTCGACAATTTGAAGTTTGGCGCATTTTTGGGAAGCGATTTTTCCTACTTTTCATTACTGTATCAAATTAAAAATTTAATTAAGCACAGTTGACGATGTCTAAATACCAATACAGAACTAAAATTAAAATAAGTGATTTGTGGAACTGATAAAAACTGTTTATAATTACAGCAAATTTGAGATAGTTTTTATCTATTCCACCATATAATTATTTACAATAATAAACTATGCCTATTTAAATTGTTAACTTGATGCAACAATGGGAAGTACGGGAAATCGAATCCCAAAATACATTAAACTTCAAATTGTCGACAGTTTAAGCTCCTAAACGAGTAGGCTCATGACAAAATACCCAAGAATACAATAGTCTTAAAGTTTTACGTAAGAAATAGGAGTTTCCATAATATATTTTTAAGTTATTGAGTAATCCAAATAGGGGTTTAAATGAAACGGTAACGAAGCTCCACGTTTAAAGTTTTTCATAAATTTAATAGTTTACGAGATATCAACAGTGACCACGACAAATATTTACCTTGTATATTGTTTGTTTAGTCAAAGTTGTTAAATTTTGTATGGTTTCAGTTGTAACTAGTAACGCTAAGAAATCCATACCTTATTTCCATTTTCTGTTTTTATATAGGAATATTATTTTGTTCGATCAATAAAAATAAACTACAGTCAATAAAAAAAATAAACAGCTGATAATGTATCAGTTCAATTAAGTATTGAAAATTGGTTCTGTTAAATAAACTTGTATTTTTCCAACCGAACGTCTACCTTTCTTGCTTTTACGTAGCGTATGAAATGGTGATTAAGGGATGCCACCTAATAAGCAAGCACCAAGGAAGGAGAATCAGCTGGTCTGAAAATCTGGAGAATTTGTATAAAATCAAGATCTCTAGCGTCAAAACATACGTCGAAAAGATGAAAGAAGAGAAGATGCACGAAAAAGAGTGTAGATCCAGATAAGTTCATTTGGGAATTCCACGTCTGTACTCCACATAATTAAGCACCTAAGGGCTTTATATTTATTTAAGAGCATTATGTTTTCTAGACGATTAATAGCGCTGCTTCATTACATTAAAAATACACACTGCCATCTAAAACGTAAAACAAAATATAATTAAAGTTACAAATATCTGAAAACTAATTTATTTATCAAATATTTAAATTGAGAAAAACGCAGGAGGAAAAAAACAGAAAATTTTACGTTTTAAAAAGTTGCCTACGTAGAATCGATTCTAAAGCAATCAACTTTGTACTCTGATTACATTAAGGTATTATTTGTTAGATTTTATCCTACTTTCTAGATTCTAGGAACAGCAAAGTCCCGCTCTGGGCCGGCAGCTACTAGCCAGTAAGTGAAGGACGGCAAAACGGAGGCATCCAGAGCTGTGAACGCATTGTCGTTTACACGCTCCTGGACCTCTTAAGAATAATAAAACTACAATGAAACTTATATATTCCTTTTCTGCGTGAATGGTATAAATATTTTTTTGTTTAAATTTATCTATAATTTTTATTAATAAAAGGTTTAGGTTAATTAAACGTTTTGAAGTGTGTAACTGTCCCAATAAATTTGTAACATGTACAAATAAACCTTTTTTAATATAGATTATTCTGGTATTAGGAATTGAAGAAGTATTTGTTAAGCAAATTTTCTAACGATTTGTTAAGTGGTGAGATACAAAATGTTTTCAAGACAGCATTGATTTTCCTCCCCCTCACCCCCACGCGCCATCACTCGACGGACGGCTACCAGAGCGGGACTTATAGCGCAAGTAATACAAACTACTAAACTGTTACTGCACCACAAACAAAATTACTAACGACCTGTACAATAAATATTTTTATTTCAACTGTTTCGTGAAATAAATAAATAATGAGCTCGACTTGTGAGATATTGTAAATTAAAATACGGTTATTAACTCGACGACAATGTCGCCATCTTCAGTCCTACAATACTTGGAAAAGTTTGGTAATTATATAGCAGAGTAGCCTCACTTCAAAATCAATTTTTATTGGTTTTATTCGTCAAATAAATGTTGGAAAAATATTTTATTATCGAAAAAAAGTGTCGGAAAGATGATTACATAATTATTAGGCCTATAAACTAGTTCATCTCTGGGTCTTAGGAGGTTAAGGTGGCGCCGTATTTTCCTTGTTTTATTTTTTTATCCTCTACTACATACCTTACTTCATAAGAATAAATAATGTTTTCTTTGCTGTAAATATGTAGGGCTGTGTTATTATACGTCACGGAAGGTTTGGCCAGGTTGCTATATATATATAAAACCACCTAGCCAAACCTTCCGTACGTTTATTGAAGTGAATGTCATGAGTATGAAAGATAACACAGAGTTAATTTTTTTACGAAAAAACTACTTGTGTAATTATATTATGTAATCATCTTTCCGACACTTTTTTTCGATAATAAAATATTTTTCCAACATTTATTTGACGAATAAAACCCATAAAAATTGATTTTGAATTGAGGCTACTCTGCTGTATAATTACCGAAAGTTTTTATGTTAACAAACATCGTAAATAATAATTAGACTTTATACAATGTGAAATAAAATTGTAATATTTATATACTGTATGAATTAAATAATATTGTATTAGATACATAGGTTACTTAGAATGACGTAGGTCATTTGTTACCGCCTTACTACAGTATTTAGAAAGTTGTAAAACAGATTTAAGCCACACCCCTCCTACCGCATTCTGTATAAACACGGGGCGTGGCACAGTACTAGAATAGTTTGGTTATTGTAACTGAAGAGGGTGACATTGTCGTTGAAACGCGTTTGAATTAATAAACGTATTATTTGTTGATAAATTGTGTTCAAGTTTCAAATTTACTTTAGTTTCAGGAAAGTATTTCGTTGAAGGAGACGCCACCATGTAAACGGAAGACAGACGTTTGTTTTGCAAGACAGACTGTCTCCGGAGTGGAAGAGAAGAAATTAAATTATGACTACAAGAGGTAAAGTAAAAATACACTTTGCAATATCATTGCACAAACTTTCCGACATTACTAATCAACATTAATTACGTGACCATTTTTGTTTAATATTTTTTAAATATTTGTATACGTAAACAAAGCCTAAATTTGCTTCGCTCGTTCTAAACGTATATTCTTTGTATTTGATTGAATATGAGTTTTCTGTTAAGAGTCGTTTTCGTTTCCTGAACCGTAATTTTCTTGCACTTGTGAACTTTCATACTGCTTTTGGTCAATAATCTTCCCGTTTTAAACAAAAATATAACGAAAGCTGTATACTGAAAAATTTCATTTTACTTACAGTAAGTGTGATAATTCCAACAAAAAAAATTCGACCAGCTGTTTTTGACTGACTTTGGCAGTATTTTCAGATCAAAAGTTGTACAGAATAAGTTCAAATATCAAATTTAACTAAAATTTGACTTTTTGTTTAGAATATAGGACATATCAAAAGTACTGAGAGACATAAAAACTCCATAAATTCCATAAAAACTCATTTCGGACTCAAGGGACCAAACGGATATTTTCAAGGAAAATTCAAAATTGATTTTCGGTTCATTACAAAACTTCTTCCATACAACGTATATGACAATACTCTGTCATTTCTAATATAAACAGTTTAACATATTTCATTCTCTCTAATTGAGATTCACTTTCATGCCAACTTTTATACTTTCCTAGCAGATAAAAATTAATTAGAAACGTAACCCGGAGCGAATTCAACTGCACTCTAGTTGCGAACGTGACAAAACACAAGTTGTGGGGAGATATCATTGCAATTATTAGTTGCAGAAACAATGGAGTAGTTGCAGGCTCTTTAATGACGCTTCGGAACGCAAAAACTTGGGAATGCCAATAATAATTGAAGCAACTGTAGCAACGATGCAGTATAGACCGTAGACAAGATATCTCTCTCTCTCTCTCTCTCTCTCTCTCTCTCTCTCTCTCTCTCTCTCTCTCTCTCTCTCTCTCTCTCTCTCTCTCTCTCTCTCTCTCTCTCTCTCTCTCTCTCTCTCTCTCTCTCTCTCTCTCTCTCTCTCTCTCTCTCTCTCTCTCTCTCTCTCTCTCTCTCTCTCTCTCTCTCTCTCTCTCTCTCATATATATATATATATATATATATATATATATATATATATATCTTTCTCTCTAGTTTAACGATTTACTTTAAATATATAGCGAGTTCTCTAATGTATACAAACCATAACCATAAGTTATCGAAAAGTACACCATCTTCCTAAAAATTATAAAGCCAGGATATAGGAATTTACACAATTTTATATACACAGAGTGTATCTGAAATGAACTCGGATAGTGGTTATATGGATCAAAATAAAGAAAACCGCTCCTATAAAGATATGTCCGGAAACGTTCTTCCACCAGCTAATCGCCATTTTGTTTGCTATCGATGCAAAATTTCAACTCAATCAGTTAGGCCGTTCTAGAGATATAAATTATTCAACCGATTTGAATATACTATGTGATTTGAAACAGTTTTGATATTAATCTTTTAATGGATTTGAATGTATTGTCATTTGAAAGTGGTTTTATTTTTAAAGATATTTTGTGATTTGAAGCAGTTTTGTGATTTGAAGCTGTTTTATGATTTCAAGCTATTTTGAATCAATATATAATTTATAAGTTATACTGGAAACCTTTTTAAAAAGGTCGACATTTTAAAATTACCTTCCTTTTTTCTCAACGAATTTCTCTAAAATAAAGGAAACATATTATATCGTTGCGAAAAGAATACAAAACGTAAATTTGAAGAAAACCTGACAAAAATCGTAACACATATTTATAAAAATGGATTTGAACGAATCTAAAAAAACATGTACTTGTTATCCAATGCTCATTTGCAGTTCCCCCGGCCCAACGAGTATGTTAAGGCAACAGCATTGACGATAGAGTAATTCTGTAACAATAAACAACCTTAGTATAGGGTATCTTAGCCCAAGTTCCCGTCAAACAAACTAAAGTCATTACTCAATTCCGGCTTCGTACGCCATTAACCTTCCTATAAGTGTAACGTGGGATTGTATGATCAGCCGTAGATTAAAGTGCAATTAGCAAGTAGGTACTTAGCATTCATGTACGGTAGAGCCGACGTAAGCCTTACCCATCTACCAATGTGGGTAACAGAATCCCCACACCCCGTTTCTTTAATGAATCAATCCATTGCAAATAATCTACAAGGACTTAACACCGAAGAAAAAGAAACTTACTTAAACGAAAAATAATTTACGCCTCCTATATAACAATACCACAGTCCTATCAGTCAAACAAGAGTAAAATAAGGTGATTACTTCCCTTAAAAAAACTGAATTCTAGTTTATTCAACTGAGTTTTCAATAAAAATTTCTTTAATCTAAATAAGACTGAAAATTTTTTGGGTGATCCATGAAAGTGATCACGCAAGTTAAACATCCATGAAAGTAATCAAGCGTTAAACATCCATGAAAGTGAACACGCGTTAAACATCCATGAAAGTGATCACGCGTTAAACATCCATTAAAGTGATCACGCGTTAAACATCCAGGAAAGTGAACACGCGTTAAAAATCCATGAAAGTGAACACGCGTTAAAGCATCCATGAAAGTGAACACGGGTTAAACATCCATGAAAGTGATCACGCGTTAAACATCCATGAAAGTGATCACGCGTTAAACATCCATGAAAGTGATCACGCGTTAAACATCCATGAAAGTGAACACGCGTTAAACATCCATGAAAGTGAACACGCGTTAAACATCCATGAAAGTGAACACGCGTTAAACATCCATGAAAGTGAACACGCGTTAAACATCCATGAAAGTGAACACGCGTTAAACATCCATGAAAGTGAACACGCGTTAAAAATCCATGAAAGTGAACACGCGTTAAAGCATACATGAAAGTGAACACGGGTTAAACATCCATGAAAGTGATCACGCGTTAAACATCCATGAAAGTGATCACGCGTTAAACATCCATGAAAGTGATCACGCAAGTTAAACATCCATGAAAGTGATCAAGCGTTAAACATCCATGAAAGTGAACACGCGTTAAACATCCATGAAAGTGAACACGCGTTAAAGCATCCATGAAAGTGATCACGCGTTAAACATCCATGAAAGTGATCACGCGTTAAACACCCATGAAAGTGACACGCGTTAAACAACCATGAAAGTGAACACGCGTTAAACATCCATGAAAGTGATCACGCGTTAAACATCCATGAAAGTGATCACGCGTTAAACATCCATGAGAGTGATCACGCGTTAAACACCCATGAAAGTGATCACGCGTTAAACATCCATGAGAGTGATCACGCGTTAAACATCCATGAAAGTGATCACGCGTTAAACATCCATGAAAGTGAACACGCGTTAAAGCATCCATGAAAGTGAACACGGGTTAAACATCCATGAAAGTGATCACGCGTTAAACATCCATGAAAGTGATCACGCGTTAAACATCCATGAAAGTGATCACGCAAGTTAAACATCCATGAAAGTGATCAAGCTTTAAACATCCATGAAAGTGAACACGCGTTAAACATCCATGATTGTGAACACGCGTTAAAGCATCCATGAAAGTGATCACGCGTTAAACATCCATGCAAGTGACACGCGTTAAACAACCATGAAAGTGAACACGCGTTAAACATCCATGAAAGTGATCACGCGTTAAACATCCATGAGAGTGATCACGCGTAAAACATCCATGAGAGTGATCACGCGTTAAACATCCATGAAAGTTAACACGCGGGTTAAACATCCATGAAAGTGATCACGCGTTAAACATCCATGAAAGTGATCACGCGTTAAACATCCATGAGAGTGATCACGCGTTAAACATCCATGAAAGTGATCACGCGTTAAACATCCATGAAAGTTATCACGCGGGTTAAACATCCATGAAAGTGATCACGCGTTAAACATCCATGAAAGTGATCACGCGTTAAACATCCATGAGAGTGATCACGCGTTAAACATCCATGAGAGTGATCACGCGTTAAACATCCATGAAAGTGATAACGCGTTATACATCCATGAGAGTGATCACACGATAAACATCCATGAGAGTGATCACGCGTTAAACATCCATGAGAGTGATCACGCGTTAAACATCCATGAGAGTGATCACGCGTTAAACATCCATGAAAGTGATCACGCGGGTTAAACATCCATGAAAGTGATCACGCGTTAAACATCCATGAAAGTGATCACGCGTTAAACATCCATGAGAGTGATCACGCGTTAAACATCCATGAAAGTGATCACGCGTTAAACATCCATGAAAGTGACCAAGCGTTAAAGCATCCATGAAAGTGAACACTCGTTAAACATCCATGAAAGTGATCACGCGTTAAACATCCATGAAAGTGATCACGCGTTAAACATCCATGAGAGTGATCACGCGTTAAACATCCATGAAAGTGATCACGCGTTAAACATCCATGAAAGTTATCACGCGGGTTAAACATCCATGAAAGTGATCACGCGTTAAACATCCATGAAAGTGATCACGCGTTAAACATCCATGAGAGTGATCACGCGTTAAACATCCATGAGAGTGATCACGCGTTAAACATCCATGAAAGTGATAACGCGTTATACATCCATGAGAGTGATCACACGATAAACATCCATGAGAGTGATCACGCGTTAAACATCCATGAAAGTTATCACGCGGGTTAAACATCCATGAAAGTGATCACGCGTTAAACATCCATGAAAGTGATCACGCGTTAAACATCCATGAGAGTGATCACGCGTTAAACATCCATGAAAGTGATCACGCGTTAAACATCCATGAAAGTGATCACGCGTTAAACATCCATGAAAGTTATCACGCGGGTTAAACATCCATGAAAGTGATCACGCGTTAAACATCCATGCAAGTGATCACGCGTTAAACATCCATGAAAGTGATCACGCGTTAAACATCCATGAGAGTGTTCACGCGTTAAACATCCATGAAAATTATCACGCGGGTTAAACATCCATGAGAGTGATCACGCGTTAAACATCCATGAAAGTGATCACGCGTTAAACATCCATGAGAGTGATCACGCGTTAAACATTCATGAAAGTGATTACGCGTTAAACATCCATGAAAGTGAACACGCGTTATTAACCAAGAAAGTGAACACGCGTTAAACATCCATGAGAGTGATCACGCGTTAAACATCCATGAAAGTGATCACGCGTTAAACATCCATGAAAGTGATCACGCGTTAAACATCCATGAAAGTGAACACGCGTTAAACAACCATGAAAGTGAACACGCGTTAAAACATCCATGAAAGTGATCACGCGTTAAACATCCATGAAAGTGATCACGCGTTAAACATCCATGAAAGTGATCACGCGTTAAACGTGTTATAGGAGCAAAATTGTTGGGTAGTCACGCCGTTGGCGTACGATTTACTTTTCGTTGTTGTTTAAAGGCGAAAAACATTTCAGTCGTCATCGTCTTAGAGAGGAAAAAACGTAAAATAAATATCTCCAGCCCTTTAATACTCTAAAAGCATCACGACCGGAGGAGAACAAGATTTGGTCAAGAGAGACTTGATAGAAAAGAGAAGGATCTAACCAAAGACTAGATGAAAAATGGTGTAGATCCAGCTAGATCCCTCGGGATTGCCGACTTGTTTATTTAGTTGACCAGTGTAGGTTCAATTTGATGTTTATCATTCCTTATGTTGTGGTTTCATCGTCATCACGTTTATATTATATAGTCTTGGTTAATTAGATAACTCACGCTACTAGTTTTAGATTTCAACATGGTCATGGGATACTAAGCTAGAAAACGGAAGTTGACCCATACTCTGGAAAAAAGTTGGGTTTTAATAAATCAAGTTTATCTTTTGTCTTGTATTTCTAAAATCACTTAGTTTAACTTTAGGCTGATCATTTTATTGAAGGAACTATCGGTATCTCCTAATCCTAAACTAATAGAT
Source organism: Aphrophora alni (assembly GCA_963513935.1). Lineage (NCBI taxonomy): Eukaryota > Metazoa > Arthropoda > Insecta > Hemiptera > Aphrophoridae > Aphrophora > Aphrophora alni. The sequence continues at coordinate 109,060,417 of OY740772.1, read as the reverse complement.
CCTATAAAAAACATTAAATAGGTTTTTAATTTTTTATGTGATTTAAAAATATATTATCCAAATACTAAAAAGTCGCCTAGATTTTCCATTATAATAGCTAACTTTAAAATTGTTTGTGGAAACCCTTTTTTTGGTGTTCCAGGATTATATAAAAAAATTTAAGACTCTTTAATGTTGGGTATTTTTTATAAACCTTAAAGTTTAGGAATTAAAATTGCTTGAACTTACGAAAATTTGAATTTTGGAATTTTTTGAGAAGCGATTTTCAGTATTTCGATTGTGGCTTCAGGTTAAAATGTAATTGTGAAGAGTCTAGGAGTCTAGGACGTGACTTTGTAGGACTAAATGCAGGACTAAAATTAATATTGTGGAACAGATAAACAATGCATAAGATAATAATAGTTTGTATAAACTAGCAAAACTCTACTCTAATTATAAGCACTATTTAAATTGTATTTCGAGCCGGATTTAAATATATTTCAGTACTGTTCTTGGTGTAATTCCATGTTTAAAGCAAAAATAATAAAACACAATTTCTGTAATACAGCCTCGTCAATGCCTTAGCAGGCGAAACGATTGGTCGGCTAGACTTATAAAAAGTGGAAGTTACAAAATAAAAAATTGTATTTTATTATTTTTGCTTTGTATATATATATATATATATATATATATATATATATATATATAATAATCAGAAAAAATAATATATATTATTTTCTCCGATTATTTAATTCCTGACTTATGTTTATAATTACAGCAGATTTGAGCTGGTTTTAGTTTGTTATGATAGGTAAATAAGCATAAATTAATTAAGAAATCTTCAAACGTTCAAGCGCTTTTAATACCTAAGCGAGTGGATTAGGTGGATTAATTAGTGGATTAATAACAAATACCGAAGAATAAAAAGTCTTAAAATTTCATATAATAGAAAAAGGCGGTGACTTTTCTAAATTTGGATAACACATTTGTATATGCAATAGAAAATAACGAAGGTCCCTCATTTAATGTTTTCATAGGATATATACTTTACAAGATGCCAATAAAAATATCAACCTATATACTATTGTTTGTATAAAGCATTTTTATTACGGTACTATTAAATATATTTGTTTCTTATACGTACGTACGATTAATCAAAGTATTTAACATTCCAGTCTCGTATATCGTACGTGTGATAATTACGTGCAAAGTAAAGTACGTCACCCCCCACGGGTCGATGGCAACAATGAACCTTATAACGGATCTCGCAGATCTCGTACTGGCTTCCGTTAGCTTTTGTATAGGCAACAATAGCTCCAGATGTTACGAACTGTCAGACAGCTGATTTGTTTTAACATTCTTTGCAGTCAGCTGTTTGAAAACATACCGAGAATATCTGTTTTGTTTTAATCAAAGCAAGGAAGTAGAACAGATTGTGTGTTATAATTTATCGCATCGCGGTTTCTCTGCATACCCTATCATTACCGCTAAATTACTATAACTACAATAATATGTTAAGCAATAGAAATAAAGGTTGTTCAAATATTGAACAACCATTCACAAAAGTAAATACTAACACAAAATTATTCGGCGGCATCATGTCATGACTTACTATATAATAATTATACGCGAGGGAGAAAACAAGTCGATAGAAGGCATAATACCATTATATTACATGTAAATTTTCTAAATATAACGCCCAAATGTTAGTTTCTTAAACATTTAGGACATATTATAGCAGGCCTCGTTAGAGTATCCACTCGCTACGCTCGTGTCAATGTCTCGGAAGCTGTACATATTTGAAGGAGCTTCCAGTCGTTACGCTCGTGTCAATATCTCAGTCCTACATAGTCTGGAAGCTGTACATATATGAAGGAGCTTCCCGTCGTTACGCTCGTGTCAATATCTCAGTCCTAGATAGTCTGGAAGCTGTACATATATGAAGGAGCTTCCCGTCGTTACGCACGTGTCAATATCTCTGTCCTAGATAGTCTGGAAGCTGTACATATATGAAGGAGCTTCCAGTCGTTACGCTCGTGTCAATATCTCAGTCCTAGATAGTCTGGAAGCTGTACATATATGAAGGAGCTTCCCGTCGTTACGCTCGTGTCAATATCTCAGTCCTACATAGTCTGGAAGCTGTACATATATGAAGGAGCTTCCCGTCGTTACGCTCGTGTCAATATCTCAGTCCTAGATAGTCTGGAAGCTGTACATATATGAAGGAGCTTCCAGCCGTTACGCTCGTGTCAATATCTCAGTCCTAGATAGTCTGGAAGCTGTACATATATGAAGGAGCTTCCAGTCGTTACGCTCGTGTCAATATCTCAGTCCTAGATAGTCTGGAAGCTGTACATATATGAAGGAGCTTCCAGTCGTTACGCTCGTGTCAATATCTCAGTCCTAGATGGTCTGGAAGCTGTACATATATGAAGGAGCTTCCAGTCGTTACGCTCGTGTCAATATCTCAGTCCTAGATAGTCTGGAAGCTGTACATATATGAAGGAGCTTCCAGTCGTTACGCTCGTGTCAATATCTCAGTCCTACATAGTCTGGAAGCTGTACATATATGAAGGAGCTTCCAGTCGTTACGCTCGTGTCAATATCTCAGTCCTAGATGGTCTGGAAGCTGTACATATATGAAGGAGCTTCCAGTCGTTACGCTCGTGTCAATATCTCAGTCCTAGATAGTCTGGAAGCTGTACATATATGAAGGAGCTTCCAGTCGTTACGCTCGTGTCAATATCTCAGTCCTAGATAGTCTGGAAGCTGTACATATATGAAGGAGCTTCCAGTCGTTACGCTCGTGTCAATATCTCAGTCCTAGATGGTCTGGAAACTATACATAAATGAAGGAGCTTCCAGTCGTTACGCTCGTGTCAATAACTCAGTCCTAGATAGTCTGGAAGCTGTACATATATGAAGGAGCTTCCAGTCGTTACGCTCGTGTCAATATCTCAGTCCTATATAGTCTGGAAGCTGTACATATATGAAGGAGCTTCCAGTCGTTACGCTCGTGTCAATATCTCAGTCCTAGATAGTCTGGAAGCTGTACATATATGAAGGAGCTTCCAGTCGTTACGCTCGTGTCAATATCTCAGTCCTACATAGTCTGGAAGCTGTACATATATGAAGGAGCTTCCCGTCGTTACGCTCGTGTCAATATCTCAGTCCTAGATAGTCTGGAAGCTGTACATATATGAAGGAGCTTCCAGTCGTTACGCTCGTGTCAATATCTCAGTCCTACATAGTCTGGAAGCTGTACATATATGAAGGAGCTTCCAGTCGTTACGCTCGTGTCAATATCTCAGTCCTACATAGTCTGGAAGCTGTACATATATGAAGGAGCTTCCAGTCGTTACGCTCGTGTCAATATCTCAGTCCTACATAGTCTGGAAGCTGTACATATATGAAGGAGCTTCAAGTCGTTACGCTCGTGTCAATATCTCAGTCCTACATAGTCTGGAAGGTGTACATATATGAAGGAGCTTCCAGTCGTTACGCTCGTGTCAATATCTCAGTCCTACATAGTCTGGAAGCTGTACATATATGAAGGAGCTTCCAGTCGTTACGCTCGTGTCAATATCTCAGTCCTACATAGTCTGGAAGCTGTACATATATGAAGGAGCTTCCAGTCGTTACGCTCGTGTCAATATCTCAGTCCTACATAGTCTGGAAGCTGTACATATATGAAGGAGCTTCCAGTCGTTACGCTCGTGTCAATATCTCAGTCCTACATAGTCTGGAAGCTGTACATATATGAAGGAGCTTCCAGTCGTTACGCTCGTGTCAATATCTCAGTCCTACATAGTCTGGAAGCTGTACATATATGAAGGAGCTTCCAGTCGTTACGCTCGTGTCAATATCTCAGTCCTACATAGTCTGGAAGCTGTACATATATGAAGGAGCTTCCAGTCGTTACGCTCGTGTCAATATCTCAGTCCTAGATAGTCTGGAAGCTGTACATATATGAAGGAGCTTCCAGTCGTTACGCTCGTGTCAATATCTCAGTCCTACATAGTCTGGAAGCTGTACATATATGAAGGAGCTTCCCGTCGTTACGCTCGTGTCAATATCTCAGTCCTAGATAGTCTGGAAGCTGTACATATATGAAGGAGCTTCCAGTCGTTACCCTCGTGTCAATATCTCAGTCCTACATAGTCTGGAAGCTGTACATATATGAAGGAGCTTCCAGTCGTTACGCTCGTGTCAATATCTCAGTCCTACATAGTCTGGAAGCTGTACATATATGAAGGAGCTTCCAGTCGTTACGCTCGTGTCAATATCTCAGTCCTACATAGTCTGGAAGCTGTACATATATGAAGGAGCTTCCAGTCGTTACGCTCGTGTCAATATCTCAGTCCTACATAGTCTGGAAGCTGTACATATATGAAGGAGCTTCCAGTCGTTACGCTCGTGTCAATATCTCAGTCCTACATAGTCTGGAAGCTGTACATATATGAAGGAGCTTCCAGTCGTTACGCTCGTGTCAATATCTCAGTCCTACATAGTCTGGAAGCTGTACATATATGAAGGAGCTTCCAGTCGTTACGCTCGTGTCAATATCTCAGTCCTACATAGTCTGGAAGCTGTACATATATGAAGGAGCTTCCAGTCGTTACGCTCGTGTCAATATCTCAGTCCTACATAGTCTGGAAGCTGTACATATATGAAGGAGCTTCCAGTCGTTACGCTCGTGTCAATATCTCAGTCCTACATAGTCTGGAAGCTGTACATATATGAAGGAGCTTCCAGTCGTTACGCTCGTGTCAATATCTCAGTCCTACATAGTCTGGAAGCTGTACATATATGAAGGAGCTTCCAGTCGTTACGCTCGTGTCAATATCTCAGTCCTACATAGTCTGGAAGCTGTACATATATGAAGGAGCTTCCAGTCGTTACGCTCGTGTCAATATCTCAGTCCTAGATAGTCTGGAAGCTGTACATATATGAAGGAGCTTCCAGTCGTTACGCTCGTGTCAATATCTCAGTCCTACATAGTCTGGAAGCTGTACATATATGAAGGAGCTTCCCGTCGTTACGCTCGTGTCAATATCTCAGTCCTAGATAGTCTGGAAGCTGTACATATATGAAGGAGCTTCCAGTCGTTACGCTCGTGTCAATATCTCAGTCCTACATAGTCTGGAAGCTGTACATATATGAAGGAGCTTCCAGTCGTTACGCTCGTGTCAATATCTCAGTCCTACATAGTCTGGAAGCTGTACATATATGAAGGAGCTTCCAGTCGTTACGCTCGTGTCAATATCTCAGTCCTACATAGTCTGGAAGCTGTACATATATGAAGGAGCTTCCAGTCGTTACGCTCGTGTCAATATCTCAGTCCTACATAGTCTGGAAGCTGTACATATATGAAGGAGCTTCCAGTCGTTACGCTCGTGTCAATATCTCAGTCCTACATAGTCTGGAAGCTGTACATATATGAAGGAGCTTCCAGTCGTTACGCTCGTGTCAATATCTCAGTCCTACATAGTCTGGAAGCTGTACATATATGAAGGAGCTTCCAGTCGTTACGCTCGTGTCAATATCTCAGTCCTAGATAGTCTGGAAGCTGTACATATATGAAGGAGCTTCCAGTCGTTACGCACGTGTCAATAACTCAGTCCTAGATAGTCTGGAAGCTGTACATATATGAAGGAGCTTCCAGTCGTTACGCACGTGTCAATATCTCAGCTCTAGATAGTCTGGAAGCTGTACATATGTGAAGGATCTTCCAACAAATGTCCACTGATACTACCAATTTCAGTAATTTGGCACCAATTTTTTTAACTGTGCGTATTACCAAGCGATCAGTTGACCTATATTATATCCCTTAGGGGACTCACTTATAGCGACTACGGGTTAGGTAATCCCGTAGGACCCTAACTCGATCTACTACTTTTTTCATGCAGTCTTGGGTTAGATTTCTCTTTTTCATCATTCCTATGAAGTGTCTCTTGACTAACTCTTGTTCTTTTTCCGACCCTGAAGCTAATAAAGTTATCAGTTTTATGTTTTATTCATCCTTTTTTGAAGACGATAGTTAATGCGAGGTTTTTCGCTTTCAAACAACAAGGGAAAAATAATAATAAAGGAAGAAAATCGATTCAGCTAGGTTTCGACTTTTTTGTAAATTCTATCTTGAAAACGGGACTAAAGATTTTGATGAATTGAAGTGAATCTTCCTTTTATTAGTGTAAGAATAAGCTTCAACGAAATTTCACTACGCGACTTGGATTTGTAAAAAGTCTACCTGATTGCACACAGAATAGGTTGAAAATAAAAGATTCTATCTTTTACACAAAGTAAATTGTATATATAGCACGCTATGTATTCATCGAACTCATATGGGTGTCAGCGATATAGAAGATTTGTGAGTACGGGCATAGCAATACCGAGGGGTCGTAGCTGGATATACACCATTTGTTATGTAGTAGTGGGTTAGACCTCTCTCTTTCATCTTTCTATCAGGTCTCTCTTGTTCTTTTTCCACCCTGACGCTATTAGAGTATTCGAAGCTAGAAATGTTCATGTTATGTTCTCTACTTCCTTTCTTTATGAGGCCGATGATGTCCGAAAGGTTTTTCGCCTTTAAACAACAACTCTCATCGTAACCCTGATATTGTACAATTTACCATTAGTATTACAAATAAAATAACAAAATATAAAATGTATATTATTCCCTCAACTGTCTCCATGTACAATTTAACCCTCTTCTCGTCGTTAATTTGGAATAAAAAACTGGTTTGGTCTCAGAGACTGGGACGTGATGACGTAGATCATGTTACGGTCGTTCCACCTGATACTACTCTCCACCTAATTAGTCTTTAGTTAATTATAGCCTCAACTTCCCTCTCTCTCTCTTCTTCACGGAGTTTTACTTTCATCTGGAAGGGAAAGGAACTTGTTTTGCGTAACATTTTGTATTCACGCTTCTTGTCTTCTTTATTCAACACATAAATACATAGAACGAAATCAGCCCTAACTGATCCGTCAAATTATTGTTTAAGGCTACGAACTACTAAATAGATAATTGTTTTTGTTGTCATTTAAAGATAAAAAACCTCCCTGTCATCATCGCATTATAAAAAAAAAGAACAGCAGGTAACAATATATACCTCCAGCAATAGGATACTTTAATAGCATCGGGGTGAAAAGAACAAGAGTTGATCAAGAGAAACCTGAGCGTAAAGTTGAAAAAGATGGATCTAATCCAAAACTACATGAAAATGTATAAATCCTGCTAGCGTCTCTCGGGATGGCCACGTCTGCATTCACTAAGTGAGCAGGGATGAAACAGCACACGCTCCATGTCACAGTACTTGTAAAGCACGCAAGTAGTTTTGATTTTAAATCTGACAGCCATATTTTAAATTTAAAACATATGTAAGCATATATATTTGTAGAAAACACAAAAATTTAATTTGAGCCTGTTGGAGAGTAACGTGTATTATTTAATGCACCCCCCCCCCCCTATAACCATCTAATTTGTTCGAATATAATATTATTGTACAAAGCTAGTTATTTCCCAGTAAAATTCCAATTTGTTCAAGTGAAACCTGGCTTATGAAAATATTAAGAAACTTTGCTACCTCTAAAGAGGTATCTAACTAATGCACCACACACACACACACACACACACACATACAAGTATACAGAGTGTTTCTGTAATACGCGGAGATACCTAATTCAGGGGGTGGTTTAAAGGTCAAAATAAAAAATAGAAAGTTCCAATGAACATATGTCCGGAAACACTTCTTTTACAAGCTATCCGCAATTTTGTTTTTTACTAAATAATTGATATCTCTAGAACGGTTAAACAGAATTGAGATCAAATTTTGCACGGCACTAGTTTGAAAAAAAAAATGATCCGTTTCAAAATGGCGTACATTTAAAAAATTTTAATGAAAATAACTCAAATACTGTAAATTTTAATAAAAAATCCACGAGTAAATTTTTGTAGAAGGTTTAATTTCCCATCGAATGGTATAACTGTTAAAACTGTGGAACAAAAGGTAACAGTAAAACAGCGTTCATTAGTGTGCATTGCTGAGAGCAGTAGGCTGTACCTATGACCATTAATTTAAATATCAAATTTAAACTCAAGAAGAATCAGCTGATTCTTGTTATACAATATTTAACAATAATAACAGTTATTATTTAACAGTTGTTTCGTTGAGAATTTAACGAAAATATAATGAAACTTAGCAACAAAGATTTTGAAAGACCCATATTATGTTGAAATGCAGCAAACTAATGGATGGTGTTTTACTGTTACCTTTTGTTTCATAGTTTAATTCGATAGAAAATTAAACGGGCTAAAAAAATTTCTCTTGACGATCTTTATAAAAAAATACTGTTTTTGAGTAATTTACATTTTCAATTTTGTAATTGTCGCCATTTTGAAACAGAGTATTGGAATAAGTTTTTTTTTAATTTTAAACTAGGTCTTTACATTGATGAGTGCCGTCCATCATTTAAACCAATCTGTTTAAGCTCTTCTAGAGATATAAATTATTTAGTAAAAAAAAACAAAATGGCGGATAGCCGGTAAAAGAAGCGTTTCCTGACATATGTTCATTGGTTAATTTTTCTTTATTTTGACCAATACATCCACTCCATGAATTATCTCTGCGCATTACAGAAACACTATGTATTGTTTATATTTAAACAAATATGTCTTCAAGTGGTCATCCATAGTGAATACAGACGTGGCAACCCCGAAAGACCCTGCCTGGATCTACCTTTTCATGTAGTCTTGGGTTGGATCACTCTCATCTTTCGTATCAAATCTCGCTTGACCAACTTTTGTTCCCTTCCGAATCTGACACTATTCAAGGGCTGAGTCTTTATTTTATGTTCTTTTCTTCCTTTTTTTCTATAATGTGATGATGACCGAGAGGTTTTTTGCCTTGAAACAACAAGGAGAAATATGTATTTATACGAATAAACAGAAAGCAAAAATAGTTCACAATTGAAATTTATATTTTATTAAATTTTTACCAAGAAGTAAGCCCAAACAAAACATATTTGGTCATCGTCCCCCTAAAATGTCGCAGTAGTTAAAATAAACCATGGGTGCGTTGTAAATTCAAATATTCAAAAGATTATATTAAATTTTATTAAAATGTCATTCATAAGCCAAACCACAAATAAATAAAAGTACAGTTAATGATAAATTTGAAAAAAAAAACCAATTCAACTGAGACGGCGGCCCTTTCAAATTACTCGCGAAATAATTTCCTTTTACATTCAGTTTGGAAATTTGATATTTTAATTTGGCTTCAAACCTTGGGATCAAAATTGTGACCAATGCGATTTTTTCAAGGCTACATTAAAGAAAATTTTATTCAAAATCATCAGCGCCGTTTACAGAAAATCGTCATTTTGAAATGTGATCTACGCCAGAATTGATATACAAAAGAGTCAACTCTGGGCTAGAGAGCAGTGTACAGACATCATTAGCAAGACAATATTTCTCACATCGATTTTTAACTCGCATAACAATCTCTATAATGTATCCACACTTGGCACTTGTACGGTATTGTAACCCAAGTTAAAGGCTTCAAGTTAGGTTAGGTATCATAGAAAGCTTACAAATGTATTCTGTTAGTATATTAATTTCTCGCGGATACATAGTAGAGAAAGTCAAAAATCTATTTGTCTCAAAAACGACGTCGAGTTCTTCAAAGAAAGTGACTTTTTCCTTGTTGTTTAAAGACAAAAACCTTCTCTGTCATCATCGTCTTATATTTAAAAACAACTAAAAAAAGACAAATAGCGTCAGGGTCGTAAGAGAACAAGATTTGGTCAAGAAAGACGTGATAGAAAAAATAAAATAGGGATCTTACCCATGACTACATGAAAAAAGTGTACATCCAGCAAGTTTCTCGGGATTACCCGTAGGCTACTCACTAAAGTAAACCCCGGAGATCTTAATAATTATTGATTGTCTCTGAAGTTTCCTACACCTGTTAATCAAATTTGGTATATGGGTATATTTTGGTTATATCTCCTGGCGTAACAAAAACCAATTTATGATTTTCTTAAAAGCCTATAAAGATTCATACAAAACCCATTGGTCGCTCCCTCCCTCCCAAAAAAAACAGTAAAAAAAAATCGTCTACGAATCTGTTAATTAATTGCTCAACTAGTTTTGTAAATTAATACCCCAGATCAGTGTGAAAGGTAATAATTATAAAAGACGTAAAATAAATCTAGACTGCTGTCTATAAGAATTCGATTTTAATAAAATACAAGTTACACTTTGGACGAATTCATTGTACAAGCAAAGCGATCGTTCGCTATTTTTGAATACATTAATGTCCTAAAAAATATATGTGGATTTTAATTTTCGCACAACGTTAATACAGGATGTCACTACCAATTTCTCTCGTATAAGAAATCAATTATAAAAACAAAACGTGACACCAGGTTGGTGAAGAATATTATTTCACTTATACAGAATAAAAAGTAAAGGGTAAGTTTGGTAATCATAAAAAATTTCGTCGCCCATTTTTTCGACATTTTTACATTTCATAGTCTCAGAAAAATGAAATAGTGATTTTGTAAATGTCGTTCATCCATCGTTGTCGTCTATACGTAACCACTTATAGCGACCACAAAAATAAAGATAAGAACATAAAATTCTGTATAGACAATGACTACATAAATACTATAAGACACGACATGGCCATGTTAAATATTCTACGCTTATTCTTGAGTTGTCCAATACCCGCTAGGTCGCTCTGCTAGAGAATCTGAAGTTGATGTGACTGGCGCTAGGTGGCTCTACGGTCAAACAATGTTTCAGGCGGGTAAGAGAAAACGCACTGATGCCACATATGCGACCAGAGATGCGAGGGAAGGTCGAGAATCGCTGACTATGCTGACGGAAGTAAGTGAGAAGGTTTGTGAGAGAGAGGTCAACAGTTGTACAGTCTCAACCAAGTGGGATGCGTACAGTCAAGCACCTGCTGCTAGCGCTTTCTGATAGTTGTGTGTCAAACTTGTGACGAACAGCACCCGTAAAGAGTAGACTATTTGCCTATCATATGTCGTGTCTTATAGTATTTATGTAGTGATTGGTATAGAGGACTAAAAGTGTGCTTGTGTAAAACATTCAAAATGTCGGTAGTTTTAAATTGACTTTTGTTCCTAGCTCGCATATTATTCAACATATAACTCAGTATATTATAAACAGATATTTAAATTTTCTGCACGTAATGGTACCAATCTCCCCTCCGTACGATGATAATCAGGGAAGTTTTGTCAAAAATTAAATTTCCACCCTGACTTTCAAAGAAAATGTGATATTCGTGTTGTTACGAATCCGGTAGGACTAGGTCAACAAGATGAGCGTAGCGAGTGGAGACTTCTTCAAATGTGTTGCTACGAAGCCCGCTAGGACCACACGAGCGAAGCGAGTGAAGACGGTTCAATCTAGACCACTTGAAAAAAAGTAGTAACATAGATAATTATGATGTTCAGAAAATCTATGTAACAATTATTTAAACAAACTTACCCTAGTGGAAACACCCCTTGATCTCCTTGTACTACATTATATGATGAGGTTGGGTAAGTATTATGATGGCCTCACAATTTTTTTGGTTTTACAGATAGGTGTGTTGGAGTTAATGAAATACATAATGCATATTATGACATCCCACTGTGTTATATATATTCAAATTAGACGGTTGCGTTAAATGATTTAGGGAAACGATTTGTAACGTCCTTGGTTTGGGTTTTGTTTTATGATCCGTGCGTACATTATATTTTCACTCTGGGAGAGATACGCGAATGCATTACGGTCCATAAAACAATATTAGGATAGCAATTAAGCAATTATTGACGTTATAATAACATAGGATAAGTTTGGTAATCGCGCAAAAAAATGTCGACCTCCGGTGTTTCACGGTTTCAGGAAACTGAAAAACGTTTTGTCGACTTGCTGCACGACCGTCGTCGTTGTTGTTTGTACGTAAGCACGATAGCGGCACAAATAATTGAGATGATAACACGACATCGGTATAAAAAACTTTAGTGGTGTGATATAGAACAATAATGAAAAGGTCTTTTCTATTATACGACCGCATGCGGAAAATTTTGTCGACCCCATATCTGGAGCTCATACTCGACGAATAGAATTTTTGTGGGCGTCGGCAAAAAGACGAAATCGTAAAGAGTGTGGCACAATCAGGGGCATGCTTGACTATAACTTATGTGAATTTCTATGGCGGAAACACCATCAAGAAACTGATCTGTTCGATCAAATTATCAAAGATATTGTAGTATTTTGGCAACCAGAAGTGTAAAACCTAACCTAACCTAACCTAACCTAACCCAGACCTAACCATAAGTGTAAAAGTCATAAAAACGTTCACATGTAATTAGTTTGTGTTAGTGTGTTTTTCTATTTTGTATATTTGTGTGTTTTGTGAAAAACAATAAAACCATTTATTTTATAAATGATTTCATCAATTGAGGAGAGAAAACCTCCTTTATAATCATTCTGTTAGTATAGAAAATAATTTGAGCCGTGCGGTCGTATAATAGAAAAGACCCTAATGAAATTCAGAAAAAATATAATTAAAATCTTAAAATGACGGCCATGATAAGAATTTTGTTTTATCTGAGGTGTTATTCAACTTTATAATACACTAAATTGGATAAAATTTGCAGATTTTAATTCTGCGTTTAGTGGTACCAACCTAACTAAACTTCTCTAATATGACAAATAGCAAAGCTATGGTCAAAAATATAATGTGATACCTCCCAAGAAAATGTGATATTCGTTATATAGTTAGGATATCCAGAATGGCTGCCACTACACGAGAGTAGCGAGTTGAGGAGGCTCCTTCACATTTACAGTATCCAGGCCCACTATCGCCGGACACTGTACGAGCGAAGCGAGTGTAGAATGTTTAATCTACACATCTACAAAGCTCATTAGGGTCTAGGTTAGGTTAGGTTAGGTTACGTTAGGTTAGGTTAGGTTAGGTTAGGTTAGGGTTAGGTTAGGTTAGGTGATAGTGATTACCCAACAGGTTAGGTTAGGTTAAGTTAGGTTAGGTTAGGTTAGGTTAGGTTAGGTTGGATTAGGTTAGGTTAGGGTTAGGTTAGGTTAGGTGATAGTGATATACACAAGAAAGTAGTGATATACACAATTACGAGGTTCAGAAAACCTGTCTAAAACTGTTTTAAACAAACTTACCCAACAGGTTAGGTTAGGTTAGGTTAGGTTAAGTTAGGTTAGGTTAGGTTAGGTTACGTTAGATTAGGTTAGGTTGGGTTAGGTTAGGTTAGGTGATAGTGATATACACTTGTGATATACACAAGAAAGTAGTGATATACACAATTACGAGGTTCAGAAAACCTGTCTAAAACTGTTTTAAACAAACTTACCCAACAGGTTAGGTTAGGTTAGGTTAGGTTAAGTTAGGTTAGGTTAGGTTAGGTTAGGTTAGGTTAGATTAGGTTAGGTTAGGTTAGGTTAGGTGATAGTGATATACACTTGTGATATACTCAAGAAAGTAGTGATATACACAATTACGAGGTTCAGAAAACCTGTCTAAAACTGTTATAAACAAACTTACCCAACAGGATAACACCCCTTGATCTAACAATAGAATTTAACATTTCCTACAAGGCCTCAAGAAACTAACTTTTGGCATTACATTTAGAGGATCTGTTTGTATTATATTTACTGTTGGGGCTGTGTAAGCACCATGATGACCACCATCCATTTTTTATTAGATAGTGTGTCAGAAAGTTTGTGCAATGTTTTGGGACAGTTTCTTCTTTTACTTCACGGATTTGCTCAGTGAAAACCGTCTTTATCCTTATTCATTGACCGAGTGAGCATCATTAGAAAACTTACAGTAAGAGCTCACTTCGAAAATAAAATTCCATTTATAGGTTAGGTTAGGGCGTAACTGAAATTTTATAACGATCAGTATCTGATTTATCGATTCATAGTAATCGAAACCAACCGGAAATGTTCATTGGAAACAATCATTTTCTGAATGCGAATCGTAAAAACAGAGATAATGTGTTGTACACGTGCAACCATTCCCCTTCCACATAACTGGTTATATTATCAGAGCGAAGAAAGAAGGTCACGTGACGAGTTGATAAGGGATTGTCATTGTGCAGAATCTTCAAGAATTCAGCTACAGTATTTTGCTGAGACTCAGCTTCTGAGAATATCAGCAACACTCGTAAATGTCAAACTGCATCAAATCTAGACAAAGTTATCTTTTATTAAACATTATTATATTTTTTTTTACAAGATGATAATGGCCAAGAGGTTTATTGCCTTTACACAAAAAGAAACAAGCGTACGTCTGTTTAGAACCACTGGTTGAACTAGACTGTGAAAGTGAAGTTTTGCTGATAAAGAGGATTTTAACCCTAGATATTTGAAGCTATTGGAGATCTACAAATTGATAGTTGGGTTAATGATCAGTCTCCACTTTATTATTTATACAATAATAGACTTGATGTAATTTTAAAAAAAACTATAATGTAAAAGGAAATTCATGTTGTACGACCTTTTGACTTATTTTTACCACAACTTAAACTGTTTTGCCAATTTTTTTTTGGTTATTTTTCAAATATGTTGGTTCTAAATTTAGCAAGGTTGTTAATCTTTATAAGAAGGATGTGTACTACATCATTTATCTACAAATCATCTACAAATTTAAAAAAATAAAATAAATAAAAAAATTAAAAAAATAATTAATTAATTAAAAAAAAAAACAGACCAAAAACGCTTAGTTTTCCGTCTATCCGCCATTTTGTTTTTTACATGTTTTAGAAATATAAAAAATATTGAGTTCATATTGTGGACACGTATTTTTTATATAATATTTCTAAAGTTTACAAAAAACAAAGACTTTATTTTGTACATTTTCAAAATGGTGGCCTTCATATATAACTCTGAATATCTCGAAAACAGTTAAATTTACAAAATATTTTTCCTCTTTTAACATCAAACAAAATGTTTTTTTTAAATGTTTTTGTAGATCAAAGATTTGTTTTTTTAGTGAACAATAAAAATTTAAAATTGTACTAAAAAATAGCTTTAATAAGGAAAATAATTTTACCCTCAGCAAGAAATTGGGTGTTTTATACAATTACCAAGAAATTATATTTTTAGTTTAGTTATTGATAGATCGGTTGTCCATTGATCTACATACAATAATTCATATAAAATACTTGTTAAAAGAGAGAATTATTTTTTAACAAGTATTTTATGTAACGTGAACGATTTTAGAGATATTCGACGTTAAACATTTTAAACGGCCGCCATTTTGAAAATATACTATAGTTTTTGTTTTTTGTACACTTGTAAAACGTAACATACAAAATGTATATACCAAATCTAAACTCA
Organism: Aphrophora alni; assembly: GCA_963513935.1. Lineage (NCBI taxonomy): Eukaryota > Metazoa > Arthropoda > Insecta > Hemiptera > Aphrophoridae > Aphrophora > Aphrophora alni. Next base: position 109,045,047 of record OY740772.1, on the reverse strand, counting down.
ATATCTTATTTATTTCCAAATAAATGATAATCTTATGTATAAAAAAAAGAAAAATTTAATAAATAAAAAAAATGGCGAAAACACAAAAACTAAGCATTTTCAGACCTGTGTTAATATGAAGTTTTTTCTTTATTTCAGTAGAACAAGTTCCGATAGTTTCTCCCTGACACTAAGGCTGAAGTAGTCAAATTCACGTCCCTTCACGTCAACATATCTCCTACGCTGTGAATTTTTATTCCACTAAAGTAGGACTAATAAAAAGACTGTTTCTACCTAGTAAAATATGTGTGTGTGTTTATAGGCCTATAGAAATGTTTACGTTCTGAAGAACTCAACGACAAGTATAAACACACATTTTGTTAACTTTATGTAATAAGCAAAAACATTTAGTTTTACCTCAAACACCACCTAACATATTTTTAACTTTAGGGTCTTTGTTTTTATTAACATAAACTTGTATTTATGTAATGCTTTGTCAAATTGATTAAATAGTGTCCAAACTTCAAAACGTTGTACATTTTATCTACCCAATACACTGTTTGGTAATCAAGAAAAAGTTCGAAATCGGTTTTTTGATTGATCTTCATGTTTCATAACTTCAGAAAAGCGACAAAATTATTTATCCCGACCGTCTGTTGTCTGTAAGTAAATGCTACAGTGGACACTAAAATTAAGATAGTAACACGACATTTAGTGTAAGTCTACTCTTAAAGAACCCTACTGAAATTCAGAAAAATCCAATTGAAATGGCCGCCATTTTAAACAGTTTTTTGTTAATATCTCGTATGTTAACTCATTAAATTAGACAGAGTGGCAGATTTCAATTCTGCATGTAATGGTAGCAATACCACACCTGTACGATCCCAAATTGCAAATTTATTGTCAAAAATGTAATTTCCAACCCTGATCTCCCAAGAAAAATATTTGTATAGTTATAAGAGGGCCGCGTCATAGAGAGTGGAAGCTCCATTCACATATAGACAGCTTCGAGGCCACTCGTGCTGAATATCGATTATACACACATCTACGAAGCCCGTGTTTAGACGTTATCCTGTATAACAACTGTTTTAAACAAACTTACCCTACTGGATAAAACCTCTTGATCTATCAATACAATTTAACATATCCTACAAGATACAAGAAACCATCTGTAAGTCATTACATTTAGAGAATCTGCTTGTATTACAATGTACGATGACGCTGGGTAAATACCAAGATCACACCTAGCCATCTAACAAATACTAGTGTAAATAGCTGACCTATGCAACGAAATATGTAGCGCACCTACCATCTTACACCACCTGACGCCTAAGTCTGGGGAATATTGAAGAAGTTTTTCCGTGAAGACCCACCAGCTACCATCGTCCAACTCCAGGAAAAAATACCCTTGTTTATAAGGAGCATGAAACAACCCCTCTTCACCACAACCATTAAAAACGGTACGAGTGTTGCCTAAAACTGAACGGAGGTCATATTGAACATGTTATTACCCAATCAAGGGCGTACCCAGGATCAAAACTTGGGGGGGGGGGGCAAGCCATGGTCATTCAATATACAGTTGATTATTAAAATAGTTATTTCAAGAATTGTATTAAATTCCAGCAACAAAAAGATTTCTTTTTTGCTTCCCCCCTGCCCCTCGCTGGGTACGCCCATGTACCCAAGTCTAACCGATTTTGCTTCCTTTTACTTGTATATATTGGTAAAACTATGTAAATCTTACAATTTCAGTACTGTTTATTTTGGCGCGTACAGTTTTACAGACGTAAGCTATATAAAACCAGAAATGTTTGACAAAATAGGTAAGGTCATTCTGAAGGGTATGTTACAAGTAGTTATGAATGAGTCAGTTGTAGAGAAGTTCTTTAGAGTTTATATTTAGACACTTGGCCGCGGTACGAGCAACTTTAATCGCAATAAACACGCAAAACACAATTTACACGGCTATTGAAACACTGCATAGTCCTATACAATAGTCATAAAAATAAATAGGCAATTGTTATTTGTAGTCATAATGAATATGTGATTGTAGGCAATATGGAAACAGGGTAACATTGCGGAAACTATCGAACTGCACGCTACGCTACGCTACGTACAGGTTAAATTGTTGTTTTGGCATTACATAACCTTTATACAGTCTCACATAAATCTTTGGAGGTTTTCTTATATAATCATATACAGTGTGAGTCATTACGACTGAACACACTTCCAGAAATGTATTAAAGTATATGAAAAGTTATGTTAACCGACAATTAATTTTATTTTCAGACTTTGAATGTTGATTTTGAAAATAAACAAAATTAAAAACAATGTCAACCTACACTTGCGGAATAATCTATTCGAAATATAGAAATCGTATGTAGCTGGAACCAATGATGCCCCTCAAAGCATCTAGGAGAGAGTTTAGCAATGTTTGGAATGAAGAAATCCTCTGCAGCAGCGGTCAAGCGCGTCAATGACGGCGCCTCTACGTCTGCGGCGGTGGCCATGCAAGTAATAAAATCGCTTCAACATAAACGCCATAATGTATTGATATCGATTTTGTACGATCTACGATCATGGAGAGTCAATGAGCAGCAACTAGTGCGCGTTTTAAATGTGTTTAATCTTAAGTGATCGTCTATGGTCGAACTTTGTGCACGTATTGACGTCATCCCGTGACACATTAACGCCATTGTATTATACGAATTCAATTAAAAACTTTGTATTCATGTTAACGAAATTGGTAAAATTAATAACCCAAATTTAATATCAGTGTTGGTGTTATAAAATAAATCATGTTCACGGCCTTGCATTTAAAACAATATCTCCAATGGAAGATTTATTTTAAATTATTTATTAACAATAGATAATCTTTTGATGTGGAAGTCCTTTGACAGTTGGTACGCCACATCTAAAGATGCTTTATTTAATTGGCTGTGACAGAAGTTTAAGTTGGCTGAAGTGCTCTCTATTTATAGATAATGAGCATTGCAATGATTCCAAGCGAGGAATCGTTCAAGTAATTTCCCGCAAACAATAAACAGAACAAGAGAGCATTGAAGGAGACATTCTTGTAGAGGAAATAATGTGGAAAAAACTTGCACTAACTTTCTCAGGCAAATCATACACTAAGTCAACAAGTTGATGTATACTGTCATTGTACTTAACCAGTCCCAATGTAATACAAGCAGATCCTCGTAATTGTTGTGTATAACTACTTTCTTGACGTCGTCTAGACCCTACGAACCTTGTAGATTGTGTAGGTATATATTATATATTGTCTTCATTCCCTACCTCATAGTATCGGTCACTATTTAACTGCAATGTATATTATAATTTATTACATAATTGTGTAACCCTGTGAAACTAGGAACGGTTTTAATTTATATAAATGAAAACATCGAAAAAATAACGTGTTTCGTTTTAATTTAAATAAATGAAAACATCGAAAAAAATAACGTGTTTAGTTTTAATTTATATAAATGAAAAAATCGAAAAAATAACGTGTTTAGTTTTAATTTAAATAAATGAAAACATCGGAAAAATAACGTGTTTAGTTTTAATTTATATAAATGAAAACATCAAAAAAATAACGTGTTTAGTTTTAATTTATATAAATGAAAATAACGTGTTTAGTTTTAATTTATATAAATGAAAACATCGGAAAAATAACGTGTTTAGTTTTAATTTATATAAATGAAAAAATTGAAAAAATAACGTGTTTAGTTTTAATTTATATAAATGAAAACATAGAAAAAATAACGTGTTTCGCTTTAATTTATATAAATGAAAAATCGGAAAAAAATAACGTGTTTAGTTTTAATTTATACAAATGAAAACATCGAAAAAATAACGTGTTTAGTTTTAATTTATATAAATGAAAACATCGGAAAAATAACGTGTTTAGTTTTAATTTATATAAATGAAAACATCGAAAAAATAACGTGTTTAGTTTTAATTTATATAAATGAAAACATCGAAAAAATAACGTGTTTCGTTTTAATTTATATAAATGAAAACATCGAAAAAAATAACGTTCTTATTTTTAATTTATATAAATGAAAACATCGAAAAAAATAACGTGTTTCGTTTTAATTTAAATAAATGGAAACATCGAAAAAAATAACGTGTTTAGTTTTAATTTTAATAAATGAAAACATCGAAAAAAAATTATAACGTGTTTAGTTTTATTTTAATAAATGAAAAAATCAAAAAAATAACGTGTTTAGTTTTAATTTATATAAATGAAAACATCGAAAAAATAACGTGTTTAGTTTTAATTTATATAAATGAAAATATCGAAAAAAAAAATAAAATAAATAACGTGTTTCGTTTTAATTTAAATAAATAAAAACATCGAAAAAATAACGTGTTTGGTACACAATAACGATTGGTACACGTGTTTCTACAAACAAAAACATACAGAAGATTTTTTTCTTGTTTATAAAGGCATAAAAACCGCTCATCATGCGCCTTATAAAAAAAAGAAGAAGAAAAGATAATAAAATAAAAACGCCTAGCCCTTGAATACTGTAATAGCGTCAAGGTCGGACAGAGCAAGAGTTGGTTTAGATAGACCTGATAAGAAAGATAAGAGGAATCTAACCCAAGACTACAGAAAAGATGTATATATCCTGATAGGTTACCTCGGTATTACCAAACCCGTATTCTCCTATAAGCATTCAACACCTAATCGTATTTTCTAGATTTTCCTTTCACAGCCAGCTAATCGAGTTCTCTTAACGAATCTAATAATACTTGACTCTGTCTTCAGACGGCACGCGCAGGACAATGACGCGATATCGCAGTGTCAGCAAGCTGGTGCAGCATTGTTCTGTCATCTGGAAACTGGAGATACTTTTCACGTTTAGGTGAACCTATTATTACACGATGTGGAAGTTTTAGAGATAAAGTTTTGGACAATAGATTGCCAATGTTTTCATTTCAGTAGTCGATTAAAGTCACTGTTGTTAGTTGGAAATAGTATCAAGATACCACAATGAAGGATGGTGAAAACATTGCACAAACTTTCTCAATATAAAATTATTCGACGCAAATAATGTGTGTATAGTTTTGTGTTTTGTTGCGGTGTAATTGTAATAATGTTTTAACGACCTCTATAGAGCGATTACTAAAGATGGGGTTCCCACTCTGAAACTCGTCTAAGACAAAAGAAGTCACAAGACGGAACCAAATAAGGTAATAGTTTCATTTATTACTAAATACTATATTACAATTTTTGTGTTTATCTAGTATGTCATTTTTTAGAAGTTGGCTACGAATATAATTACTATTTGATTTTGTAATCGGGTGTGTAACAAAGATAGTAGACTATAGAGTGTTAACATATTTGTTGTAAACGTAAAGACTGAGAAATGTTGTGCGGTTTAAACACAGGTAGGCGTTAGCTTCATGTCGAGATGATTAATTGAATGTGTATTTGCAAGACGGTAACTCGAAACATCTGCCCCAGCGTCTTGACAAGTGGAATGTAACATTTCATATAAAAACAGAACCATCTTTCTTTCTTAAAGTGAGGTTACGTTTTGTCGTTTACAATGTAGTCACTCTTATTGGTGATTGGTTGGAGATAAACAGTAATTTTACGTTGCAATCACATCAACTGCGACGTGATTCTCGCTTATTGGTGTATTTCCGATTTGATACGCAGTGACTCTAACAGTGATTAAGTCAGTGATTATTTGACATTTGGTATATCTTAATTAACAATTAATTCACTCTATTACTTGACTTGACTTATTTCCTTTTATCTCCTATTGGAGCATAGGGCGTCCAGAAGAACTCTCCATCTGTCCCTGTCTCCAGCAAGTGCCTTCACTTCTCCCCAAGTCTTATTAACCTCTTTTGAATTCACTCTATTAGCTTTCGTAATATTATTAGTATCCGGCAGGTTAAGTAATCGCAAAAACAAAATCAAACTCCGCTTTAGGAGTGATCTTCACATTTTTAATTGTATCAGGAAACAAAAAAATTATTTTCAACATGCTGTCTGTCCATCGTTGTTTGTACGTAAAGACGTTACGGTCAGAAAAATGAATATGGTATAGGAAACTATAGTATCCTCATATAGAAATCTAGTGAAGTATTAAAAAAAACTAATTAAAAATCTTGAAGTGACGGGAATTCTAAACAGTTTTATTGTTTATATCTTGTGTATTATTCAAATTATATACAATAAATTAGGTAACATTTTACAAATTTAAATTTTACATGTAATGGTACCAACCCTAAATCTCTACGATGACAAATAGCTATACTTTTTCGATTCTGACCTTCCAAGAAAAATGTATAGACACGAAAATGAACAACTACAAGAGTCCGTAAGGCCGAGTCACCGACACGAGCTTAGCGAGTTGAGATTTCTTCACAAATGTACAGCTTCCGAGGTCCGCTAAACCTACGAAACACGTTAAAGCGAGCCGATATCAAGGACGTAGCCTATACACAAGTTAAGAAAGCCTGTGTAACTATTTAATAAAACTTAATCTCTTGAGTAAGACCCCTTGATATATTATTGCAATTTAGGATTCCCTGTAAAGCCCAAAAAACCAACTTTTATGCATACATTTATAGGATCTGCTTGTATTATATTGTATGAAGGCGCCTATCAAATTCTTTATATCTGAAAGAGTTATAATATTGCCAAATGAAAGATTTTGCTACAAAATTAAATAAATGATAAATGCATTACAGTAGTCGCATCTGAAGATTCAACTTTTATCTACAAAGTAATTTAGCCCAGTCACGCCACGCTTGAGCGAGTCACTACCGGCAATTTGATACTATTGACACTTAGAGCAGACATTTTGTTACACGTTTAGCGTCATTAATCTAGTGTAGATATGACACTGCCAACAAAGCTTACACGACATTCTATATTTGAAAAGTAAAGTGATCGTAAAAAGTGATAATTTCGTAGATAAATAAATTTTAAATTCCCCAGAGATTTAAAAATATCTCTACAAAAATGTCGATCTGTACGTAGGAAGTTTTTAGATATTGTTTTTTCAATTTTTTTTTTTTTAAAAAGAAGAATACATAATAAAGAACTCTAGCCCTCGAATACTCAGGTTCGGAAAAGAAAAAGAATTGGACAAGTGATATAAAACAAAAGGATCTAACTTAAGACTACATGAAAAAAGGTGTAGCTCAAGCTAGGTTCCTCCGGGATTGAAAAGCCCCTACTCACAAAAAAAAAAACCTCTGAGAGTAGAAAAGGTGAAGAGGGATCAAACCCAATACGACAGGAAAAAAATGAAGATCAAGGTGTGGTCTCTCGGGATTGAATAGCCCGTACTCACGGAAGTAAACCTCTCAGAGTAGGGAAGATGAAGAGGGATCTAACCCAAGACGACAGGGAAAAAGTGAAGTTCAAGGTGGGGTCTCTCGGGATTGAAAAGCTCGTACTCACGAAAATAACCCGTGTATGCTGTCAAAAGATTTTATGTGTGGATTTAGCTGACCAAAGTAAAGACTTTGCTTTGCAATCAAGCTATTATGTTGTGAATTGCTTTATCTCAACCCGAACAACAAGAAATGTTTTCTTTGGGAATAACACAAAGGTGCCAGATGCTATTAGATGTAATATAGACGCGTAGTGAACTTTTATGTGTGGATTTAGCTGACCAAAGTAGACTTTACTGACCAATCAAGCTATTATGTTGTGAGTTGCTTTATCTCAACCCGAACAACAAGAAATGTTTTTATGAAGAATAACACAAAGGTTTCAGATGCTATTAGATGTAATATAGAGATGTAGTGAACTTTTATGTGTGGATTTAGCTGACCAAAGTAGACTTTACTGAGCAATTAAGATATTATGTTGTATGAGGAGCTTTATCTTAACCCGAACAACAAGAAATGTTTTCAAGAGGAATAACACAAAGGTGTCAGATGCTATTAGATGTAATATAGAAGCGTAGTGAACTTTTATGTGTGGATTTAGCTGACCAGAGTAGACTTTACTGAGCAATTAAGATATTATGTTGTGATTTGCTTTATCTCAACCCGAACAACAAGAAATGTTTTCTTTGGGAATAACACAAAGGTGTCAGATGCTATTAGATGTAATATAGAAGCGTAGTGAACTTTTATGTGTGGATTTAGCTGACCAAAGTAGACTTTACTGAGCAATCAAGCTATTATGTTGTGAGTTGCTTTATCTCAACCCGAACAACAAGAAATGTTTTCTTTGGGAATAACACAAAGGTGTTAGATGCTATTAGATGTAATATAGAAGCGTAGTGAACTTTTATGTGTGGACTTAGCTGACCAAAGTAGACTTTACTGACCCATCAAGCTATTATGTTGTGAGTTGCTTTATCTCAACCCGAACAACAAGAAATGTTTTCTTTGGGAATAACACAAAGGTGTCAGATGCTATTAGATGTAATATAGAAGCGTAGTGAACTTTTATGTGTGGATTTAGCTGACCAAAGTAGACTTTACTGACCAATCAAGCTATTATGTTGTGAGTTGCTTTATCTCAACCCGAACAACAAGAAATGTTTTCAAGAGGAATAACACAAAGGTGCCAAATGCTATTAGATGTAATATAGAGGTGTAGTGAACTTTTATGTGTGGACTTAGCTGACCAAAGTAGACTTTACTGACCCATCAAGCTATTATGTTGTGAGTTGCTTTATCTCAACCCGAACAACAAGAAATGTTTTCTTTGGGAATAACACAAAGGTGCCAGATGCTATTAGATGTAATATAGAAGCGTAGTGAACTTTTATGTGTGGACTTAGCTGACCAAAGTAGACTTTGCTGAGCAATCAAGATATTATGTTGCGAGTTGCTTTATCTCAACCCGTCCAACAAGAAATGTTTTCTTTGGGAATAACACAAAGGTGTTAGATGCTATTAGATGTAATATAGAAGCGTAGTGAACTTTTATGTGTGGATTTAGCTGACCAAAGTAGACTTTACTGACCCATCAAGCTATTATGTTGTGAGTTGCTTTATCTCAACCCGAACAACAAGAAATGTTTTCTTTGGGAATAACACAAAGGTGTTAGATGCTATTAGATGTAATATAGAGGTGTAGTGAACTTTTATGTGTGGATTTAGCTGACCAAAGTAGACTTTACTGACCCATCAAGCTATTATGTTGTGAGTTGCTTTATCTCAACCCGAACAACAAGAAATGTTTTCTTTGGGAATAACACAAAGGTGTTAGATGCTATTAGATGTAATATAGACGCGTAGTGAACTTTTATGTGTGGACTTAGCTGACCAAAGTAGACTTTACTGACCCATCAAGCTATTATGTTGTGAGTTGCTTTATCTCAACCCGTCCAACAAGAAATGTTTTCTTTGGGAATAACACAAAGGTGTTAGATGCTATTAGATGTAATATAGAGGTGTAGTGAACTTTTATGTGTGGATTTAGCTGACCAAAGTAGACTTTACTGACCCATCAAGCTATTATGTTGTGAGTTGCTTTATCTCAACCCGAACAACAAGAAATGTTTTCTTTGGGAATAACACAAAGGTGTCAGATGCTATTAGATGTAATATAGAAGCGTAGTGAACTTTTATGTGTGGACTTAGCTGACCAAAGTAGACTTTACTGACCCATCAAGCTATTATGTTGTGAGTTGCTTTATCTCAACACGAACAACAAGAAATGTTTTCTTTGGGAATAACACAAAGGTGTCAGATGCTATTAGATGTAATATAGAAGCGTAGTGAACTTTTATGTGTGGACTTAGCTGACCAAAGTAGACTTTACTGAGCAATCAAGATATTATGTTGTATGAGGAGCTTTATCTCAACCCGAACAACAAGAAATGTTTTCTTTGGGAATAACACAAAGGTGCCAGATGCTATTAGATGTAATATAGAAGCGTAGTGAACTTTTATGTGTGGACTTAGCTGACCAAAGTAGACTTTACTGACCCATCAAGCTATTATGTTGTGAGTTGCTTTATCTCAACCCGAACAACAAGAAATGTTTTCTTTGGGAATAACACAAAGGTGCCAGATGCTATTAGATGTAATATAGAAGCGTAGTGAACTTTTATGTGTGGACTTAGCTGACCAAAGTAGACTTTGCTGAGCAATCAAGATATTATGTTGTACGAGTTGCTTTATCTCAACCCGAACAACAAGAAATGTTTTCTTTGGGAATAACACAAAGGTGTTAGATGCTATTAGATGTAATATAGAAGCGTAGTGAACTTTTATGTGTGGACTTAGCTGACCAAAGTAGACTTTACTGACCCATCAAGCTATTATGTTGTGAGTTGCTTTATCTCAACCCGAACAACAAGAAATGTTTTCTTTGGGAATAACACAAAGGTGTTAGATGCTATTAGATGTAATATAGAAGCGTAGTGAACTTTTATGTGTGGACTTAGCTGACCAAAGTAGACTTTGCTGAGCAATCAAGATATTATGTTGTACGAGTTGCTTTATCTCAACCCGAACAACAAGAAATGTTTTCTTTGGGAATAACACAAAGGTGTTAGATGCTATTAGATGTAATATAGAAGCGTAGTGAACTTTTATGTGTGGACTTAGCTGACCAAAGTAGACTTTACTGACCCATCAAGCTATTATGTTGTGAGTTGCTTTATCTCAACCCGAACAACAAGAAATGTTTTCTTTGGGAATAACACAAAGGTGCCAGATGCTATTAGATGTAATATAGAAGCGTAGTGAACTTTTATGTGTGGACTTAGCTGACCAAAGTAGACTTTACTGAGCAATCAAGATATTATGTTGTATGAGGAGCTTTATCTCAACCCGTCCAACAAGAAATGTTTTCTTTGGGAATAACACAAAGGTGTCAGATGCTATTAGATGTAATATAGAAGCGTAGTGAACTTTTATGTGTGGATTTAGCTGACCAAAGTAGACTTTACTGACCCATCAAGCTATTATGTTGTGAGTTGCTTTATCTCAACCCGAACAACAAGAAATGTTTTCTTTGGGAATAACACAAAGGTGTCAGATGCTATTAGATGTAATATAGAAGCGTAGTGAACTTTTATGTGTGGACTTAGCTGACCAAAGTAGACTTTACTGAGCAATCAAACTATTATGTTGTGAGTTGCTTTATCTTAACCAGAACAACAAGAAATGTTTTCATGGGGAATAACACAAAAGTGTCAGATGCTATTAGATGTAATATAGAGGCGTAGTGAACTTTTATGTGTGGATTTAGCTGACCAAAGTAGACTTTACTGACCAATCAAGAAATTATGTTGTGAGTTGCTTTATCTTAACCCGAACAACAAGAAATGTTTTCATGGGGAATAACAAAAAAGTGTCAGATGCTATTAGATGTAATATAGAGGCGTAGTGAACTTTTATGTGTGGATTTAGCTGACCAAAGTAGACTTTACTGAGCAATCAAGCTATTATGTTGTGTACGTACTTCTACACAACAATATATTACACATTAAAAAAATGGTTGAAACTGGATCTTGTACGAAATACTTTGTTCAGAACACGCATAATTAAACAATAATTCTCTAATAAAACGCTTAAACCTAAAACAATTTAATGGATTTTAACAATGTATTTTGATTTTAAAGTTATTTCATAACTATGGATTGATCATATTAATATGGTTTAATCTTACATTTGCATCATTTATGTACATGCCCCTCCAACATGCCTAGTTTTAGGCATGAGTTGTTTTCTTAGAGTATAGATTTAGTTTTAGTTTCCAACATGCTCCTAGGCTACTAGGCTTGATGTTGTTTTTTTCTCTTTTTATGTCTAGTTTTACACTTGATAACGAGAGTTGATTTATACTATCGAAACGTCGTGTATTAGTTTTCATAAACACAAATTATGATAAATGGCCAATTAACGATATTAATATTTGATTTTTGTTTCAATTTAGTAAATCATTGAAAGTAGCCTACTCAAATAAGCACGAATTCATAGCTACTAATCCAGAATTAAATTGGTGCATGTACTCTACTTTTTTCTATTCCCTTTTTGTTGGATAAATGAAAAAGTATCAAATTTTAAGATGTTAAAAAACTGGAGTCTGAACAGTAGCAGACTCATAACAGTACAGTCACTTTAAAGGTTAACTGATATCAATGTTTTAACAGACCAGACTATACGTAAGGGTGGGACAGGTGGTGTCTAGTATAAGGGATTTCCTCCCCTCTTGCGAATCTCAGGTTGGTATGTCTTTACTACACCGGTGATACAAGGTATAGTGAAAGAAGTAATGGTGAAAATAATAACTGTTACCAACCATACACAGCGATTTTAAAGCGTGAATAACAGTGTTACACTCGACAAATCATGTAAACAAGCGATTCTTTTTAAAAACTCAAAGTCATGAGGTAAATGAATTATATCACTGTTAGTGAAATGGTAGTTATCGCATCAAAAAAATGCCAATGACGATATCAGATCTCAGTACAATAAGATCACTAATCACTATTTATTACCATCTGATCTAACCAATCACCAATAAGGATGTCGGTGATTTTACAGTAGCTAGTAGAGAATCAGAATGCAATGAATGACAATCATAAGAATCTAGTAATTTTGATTAGAGATGTATTTTTTTAAACACAAAATTTAAAAAATAATAAATGAATATAACCAATTAAAAATATATTACCAATAAACTTCAGAGATGTGTTAAGAAAATGATATGCAACACTTCATGGTTTGGGTATATTATTAAATTTTTGTATGCATCTTAGAAAATACTCATGCAAACCACCTAAAATTTAATCCATCTTTTAATGGCTATTGAATGTTTGTCTCACAGCTCAGAAAAACTGGTTAAAAAACTTATAAGCTATGCATTTCTCCTTGTGTGGCTAAAAGAAAATTCTCATACAAAAAAATATATATATGATTTCGCACTGGAATTTAATTTCAAATTTGTAAGTCACGCCGTGATCAGTTAAAGGGAGGGGGAAATGATACTTGACACATTAAATTTGCTCTAGCGCCAACATATAATTCTTTCGTCAAATAAACATACATATTCGTAATTAAAATAACTTCTAGTTTTATTTCATATACCCCACACATGATATTTTCAAACAAAAATCCAACTCCATAGTTTTGCCCCTTAACTACCCCCAAGGTCTTTTTTTATACCGTTTTATTTTTCCTACAAGTTTGAAATAAACAGGATTTCTCGCCTTGTCTGTGTATGAGGGTTCCGATTTTTATAGACAGACAGACAAAGAGACATGCGCTTAAAATTATAAGGGTGTTTGTTTTACCACGGACCCTAAAAAAGGTTCAATAAATTAATTTGAATTTATAGGAAATAAACTTAGAGGAATCAAAGAGCAAAATTCAATGGGAAACAAATCCACAGAAACACGGAGAGAAGAGAAACTTGCCCCACCTTACTAGTGGTCATTGTTGCAGTCACTTCTAAGAACTATAAAATCTTTACACAGTAAAACAGTAATATTATGCCTGACGAAGAGGTTAGGAATGGTTTGATTTTTACGGCTTAGCCACAGCTTTTTGTTTAGTCATTTGTCGTCTGCTAAAATACTGCACAAACGAGACTCTCTTAATAGAAACGTATATATTTAGAAAGTGATAAAGATCGAATATTAAGAATCAATCATCGCGTATGTGCAAAACATTTGAGACGAGAATACATTAAATAAGTTAATTTTGCAAATAGTCATCTCTGTTTTGATACCTGCTCGCAAGTGAACCACAAATAACTTTTTGTACTAAAATATTCAGGGCAAGTGAAAAGAATGGATAGGAAGTGAAATAAGATAAGATAAGAAAAGCAAAGCATACTGAATTTTACTTAGGAAGTAGGCTACAGTAAGTTTGGTATTTACAAAAATCTCCCTCTTCAAGTTTCATAACCTCAGGTAACAAAGTGATGTTAGGTATCCCATCTGTCAGTCATTGTCTGTACGTAAGCACGATAGCGCCCACAAAAAAATAAGATAGGAACATGAAATTGGTATAGAGGATTATAGTGTGCTCATATTAAAATTCAGAAAAATCTAATTAAATTGGCGACCATTTTGTAGTTGTTCATATCTCTCGTATTATAACACACAGGTCACAGATGGTACAAACTTCATCTCTCTACGATGACACAGAGCAAAGTTATTGGACAAAATGAATTTTCGAACTCTGAACTCCCAAGGAAACTCGTCTTATAGTTACGAGATCCAGCATGACCGAATTACCGACACGAGCGTAGCGACTTACAGCTAGAAGGCCTGCCAAGACCGAGACACTGAAGCGAGTAGATCTTATTAATGTATTGACATCTACGAGGCCCGGAGTATAGTCGATGTCAATTCAAAGGTCTGTGTTTGCGTCACATTGTGACTGAGCTGGGTAAGTACCATGATTGGGAATCGCTCCCAACTCGACTACACACCCGCTTTAGGAGTCTAGCCCCGCTTGCCCAGAACCTCATCAAAGTCTAGCTATCCGATCTTCAGCACCCACCATCTTACGAGTCAGAGTCCGAACTTTTCACAAGAAGTTACGCATAATTTTTATAATGTACCAACTGCTTATTTTCCCTCCCGCATTGAAGATGTCTGATATATCATCAGCACGAAATACCTGTTGAGGATGAGGTCTTCTAGTAATTATAACTTGTATTTGTATTATTACCTAACCAATACCTACTGAGGGTGAGGTCTTCTAGTAATTATTGTAATTTGAATTTGTATTAATACCTAACCTAACCTAACCCGTTTCTGATATATCATCAGCACGAAATACCTGCTGAGGGTGAGGTCTTCTAGTAGTTTTAATTTGAATATGAATTATTATCTAACCTAACCTAACCCGTTTCTGATATATCATCAGCACAAAATACCTGCTGAGGATGAGGTCTTCTAGTAGTTTTAATTTGAATTTGAATTATTACCTAACCTAACCTAACCCGTTTCTGATATATCATCAGCACGAAATACCTGCTGAGGGTGAGGTCTTCTAGTAGTTTTAATTTGAATTTGAATTATTACCTAACCTAACCTAACCCGTTTCTGATATATCATCAGCACAAAATACCTGCTGAGGATGAGGTCTTCTAGTAGTTTTAATTTGAATTTGAATTATTACCTAACCTAACCTAACCCGTTTCTGATATATCATCAGCACGAATAACCTGCTGAGGATGAGGTCTTCTAGTAATTGTAATTTGAATTTGTATTAATACTGTACCTAACCTAACCCGTTTCTGATATATCATCAGCACGAAATACCTGCTGAGGGTGAGGTCTTCTAGTAGTTTTAATTTGAATTTGAATTATTACCTAACCTAACCTAACCCGTTTCTGATATATCATCAGCACAAAATACCTGCTGAGGATGAGGTCTTCTAGTAGTTTTAATTTGAATTTGAATTATTACCTAACCTAACCCGTTTCTGATATATCATCAGCACGAATTCCCCGCTGATGATGAGGTCTTTTAGTAAATGTAATTTTAACTTGAATTAATACCTAACCCAACATTGTTTAACGTTAAATATTTCTTTTTGTCTTTTGTTGTTTAAAGGCGAAAAACTTCTAGAGTCACCATCATCGTTAAAAAAACAAAGAACCATCAGATAAAACTCTTTCAGGATCGTGAAAGAACAAGAGTTGGTAAAGAAAGACTTCTTAGATATGACAGAGAGAGATCTAATCTAAAACTAGATGAAAAAAGGCGTAGGATCAAGCCAAGTGTTCGGGATCGCCAGGCGGGTGGTGATCCCGTGGAATCCCTTATTACATATAACAAATAGTGTTTTTATTATCAAAATTTGTATATGTAATTTAATAGAAGAAACATTTTTTTAATAAGGAATACACGGATAAAAAATATTTGTTTAAAGATAGTACTTCCTTCTTTGGATTGGTGTGTGAGAAAGTTAGTGTAATAAATTTAAAACTGTTATTTAGGTAGCATAAAGCCAATCATATCAACCTCAATGGCGTATCAAAAATAATACTTTAATTGTAATGAATAATCTGCCGAATTATATACAACAATAAAAAAAAAACTTGTATAATTAGCGTGTATATTGATAACAAACCCGACCAAATCGCACAATGGCGCCAATTAAATAATTCAATAGTCTATTAAACAATCAGTAGATCTACATATGCATTGAATTTATCTGCTATAAACCTGAGCTAATTAGTAAGCTACGATCATTGACTATTTATAACACGTTGGTCAATAAACCATACAACATTTCAATATCTATTGCTACTCTGATAATCTGATGGGTCAAATAATTATTGTAAAAAAAAATCAAACCTATTGTTTTTCTGGCCTATTTATATTAATTTCTTTATTTTTGCCTGCAAAACATATTTCCTAGAAGTTTAATCCGTTCCTCGTAAATAAACCTGTCAAATACAAGTTACCATGACAGTTATTTGAAGTTTAAGAAGAAATCTTAGGGGATTAAAACGGTCAGATGGTCAAGAAATTAGTAAGGGCCCCCCGAGGCTATGGTCGAGCTGCGCAGGTACGGTCAATTATGTACGGTTGATCGCACCTTTTAGCGTAGGCCTTTTAGCCACTCCAAACCCTGGATAAAGTGTGATGGTACACGGTTAATAAAAAAAAAATTAGATTAGTTGAAAAATAGGACACCTACTAGCCTACGTAAAAAAACATTTGACCAACCTAACCTTACCTAAATTTCATAGGTACAAATTATATAGACCTACATGTCATTTTACATTATGTGGTGAAAAGATCATTTCTTCTTTCACTGATAGGAAGCTATAGTATGCCAATAAATACACTGTGCCATAATATGAAATAGTACAAAAAATCTGATCGATAGACTTGACGGGGCTGGAGGAATCAGGGGTTAGTCACCTTTCCGGTATGCCCAGGCTTGAGTTAGGTGTGCCCAGGAATGTCTCACTCAGCCCTGCAAAAGTTGTTACTCCCCATTTTTGAGTTTCCCCGGTCATGTTAGCCACCACCCCCTCAGTTGTGGAATTTTTTCAGCCCAAGCTACTCAGTTGTGTTTGACAGTTGGTGGTGACAAGTGCTCGTAGTTGAGGAAAATTCAACAGCTGGGCTTTAGTAAAGAATATAAAAGTAAACCTCAGACGGAAAGTGGAAAATGGTTGCATTGGGTATTTGTTCTATCTATGTTAGATTCAAATGAAGTAGAGGAAGCATTTGTAGAAGATCTTATGTCCATACAACCTCAACAAAATGAAGAATTCTCAGACTACCTCGTAGATAACTATAGTACTAACAAAACGGGAGTGCCGATGGAGGCCAGGTAGCCACGCAGACCGCACACACACACACACACAAGCGAAGGGGATTAGGATCGGCCGCATTTCCGCTCCGTTAAGTCCCCTACTATACTTGACCAATCAAAATATAATTTTCTTTTGATTTGTTTAGTATTTTTTGAACTCTATAGATTATAACAAGAAAAATGATACCAAACAACTATAAATTGTACCTTGTTTGGTATCATATTTCACATTCCACGTAATCCAATAATATATCAATCCACGAGCTTTTCAGGTTTATAAAAACTCAAACTTGTAATGTAATCGCATTATAATTTATTATTCAAATATACTCAAATATTATTTAAATAATATATGCACTCAAATTATATTTACAAGTATAATTTAAAAATAATATTCACACAATTTATAATAATACATTATTAAAACCAGACTACATAAAATAAATGTTTCAGACTATAGAGGAGGTTATAAGGACGTGTTACGCTATTTTGAAAGACAAAATGAACAGTATAAATTAAAATTAGTAAACAAAAATTAAGGTTAAAGTATATCAACAATCTCCGATATTAGCCAGTACTTTGTTAACTATTATTGTATTGTGATCTAAGGTCTACTAGAGTAAATATTCATACTATGTTTGGTATCATTTTTCATGAAATGTTATGTAGAATCTATATACATAATTAATTTTTAAATAAATTTAAGTATAACAAAATTAATGTTCGATAGACTGAAGTACACTAGGTGACTCATAGGGTTGGAAGGAAGGACGGTCCAAATCCCTTGCGCGCAGAGTGTGAGGGTGCGTGCGTACGAGGGGACTTGACCTGGCCCCCATCGGTGCTCCCGCTTTGCTATTACCAATGACTACATAAATACTAGTATTTATGTAGTCATTGCTATTACTATATATTGATAGCGAATCTACTTTCCCTCCATGCATTTGGGCATCTTCATCAGTGACTTCAGAGAGAACTACAAATGCGTGTGAATCGTTTTCACAAAACTTCACCCAAACATCTTCGTTTTTGTGGAAGTTATCAAAGAAGACCAAATAGATACAAAATTGGCATAAGAGCTACAAAATGCCTAGAAAAATTACAAACTACAAATACAAAAAAGTCTGCAATATATGGAATTACTCTGTCAAAGGTACCGCCCTGGCGCAATATCTAGGTTAAATTTCATACAATGTATGTCCTATCGGTACAAGAAAAACTAAGAAAAGGGTCTTTCTATCACCACATAATGTAAAATAACCAGTACATAATTTGTTGACGATAATGATTGTTTGAAAAAAGGATTAAAAGTGTGAATCACTTGTATAAAATGTATATAGCTTAAATGTATATAAGCATATTGACAAGGCCGCTTATTATATTGAACGAATTGACCTGTGTTTATTAATTGGGTCAGTTTGTTTGATACATGAGGGATAATCATATTCGACGAGATATGGGCGGTTTTCCCAGGTTGTTCGGCCTACTTGGTGAGTAAATGATTAATCAGATACTTCATTTTTGTATTAGTAGTGTTAGTCATCATCCTTTTTTATATAACCATAAAAGTTGGTTTTAAGTTAGAATCACATAAAATTTACCAATCATCGAATGGATAAAAAAATTTAGCCTATGAATGGAAATCATATTTTACGACAGTAACAAATTAGTGTTAACCCTCGACTTCGCGCCTGCGCACTTCGACCAATTAGTTAGGGTAGTTCTTGAATTCTTGCGCAGTTCCACCGCACCGATCAAAACATAGAACGCAAAATTTCTTGTGATATGCAAGAAGATGTTTATATTCATTAAATAAAAACATCACACAAGTAATAAATATATGTTTTTTTTTATTTTTGGTTTGGTAAAAACTTCCCGTCGTAAAATTTCAGTAGAGTTCAATTTTTTATTTATTTCTCATGGTATGGCTAATTTACACTATACGAGTATATTTAATATTTCAGAACCCGCATCCATGCCATGGAACAGTGTAGTGATTGTTTTAGGAGTCGCCATCATTTTAAAATAAAACAAATCTTGTACATACACGATGCAATGAATCTTATTCGTAGACTTTCTAGATGTTTGTAGCCGTAACTACGTCACAAACATACGAACGAAATGCCAAATGGTCGAGTAATAGTCAGTTATAGCGCCTATTAAGAACCCCACGTCTCAATAAAAACGTGTAATGATGAAAACTTTCAAATGTTCAAGCATCGAAGCTGAACTATGATTAATCACTTTTTTCAGAAATGACAAAACCACGAAATCGAAGCAAATTATAAAGCATTAAATCTTATAAGTAATTAATCAACTAAAACGAACATAAATTACGATTTTGTATGGTAACGAGTTGATGTTAACACATCGGACTGTTTCAATAGGGAGAATTACCATCGACTTTCAATAGGATTCACACACTCAATAGTAGAGCCCTCGTTTGAAATTCAAAATCCTTACACCGTAAACATAAATTGGAGAGTTTACATAGCACTAACAGACAATTGGTCGATACAATATTAGGTCGACTAGGTAAGAAAATATAGTGTTCGGATCATGAAGACAAGTATAAAGTTCACAAAACAGGAAACTAAATTTAACAACTTAAAATGTCCAACTTAAGAAATACAAATTACATACAGAAAAAAAACACTACTCACATCACGCTTGTAAAATTGCTTAGCATTAACACTAAAAGAAAACGTTTATAATGTCGACATAAAAAAGAGCAACGATCCTTTCCAGGAAGGAGAGAGAATAATTGAGATTATGAAGATGAAGGAAATATTGAACTATTATCCCCCATAGCGTCATCACTATATACAGTAGTTGGTTAACTAAAATTATATAAACTCAATTCTTTGACACATAAATATTAGGTTAGAACAGCGACCAACTTGCTCAGAGAATCTATTGCTAAAAAATACATTTAAGAACATCACAACAGAAAACACAACGAAACTTCATAGTGTAATTAGTTAAATAAAAATTAAACACATTACATCGACACATTCAATACATTACAATTTCAAAGGGTAAATATGTTACAATCAATTATGTTTTTTGAAATGTCAGATTTTCGACATAAAAATTTATAAAGACTGAAATCACTTTCAGGCAATATATTTATTGTCGTACCTTCTTTGCACTTGATTTATATCGTTAATATTGTCCATGTAGTCAGTTATTGTAAAATTACATAAATGCATTACGTCGACAATTTAACAGGTTATAATATCGAAGAATGAGTACATTCGATGTTTTAAACTTACAAAACATTTATAAAGCCGACAATACGGAATATTTACTTGGTCGACACTACATTTAATAATCTCGACATTTTCATGAAATCGTATTGTTATCAAACTTATTTATACTTGCTTCATATCATATTCTCCATGTCGACGTTTTGTTCTTAGTAAAGGCAATAGGTCGACACATTTAATCGAAGGATGAGTAGACCTACAATGCGACCCAAACTTACAATAAAAACATTTATAAAGCCGACATTACTTTGAAGATGTATTTGGTAGACACTACATTTAACACTGTCGACATTTTCAAGCAATACAATTACTGCCAACGTGTGTTTACAGTATTAATTCTCAATAATATTGTCTCTGTCGACCTTAAGATAAACGATCATGTAAAGATTTTTCTGGAATAATTAATATACAACGAAAACGTAAATAGAACCAGGAAGCAGGTTCCTCCACAATATGGCGCCCACAAAGGAAGTATACACCTACTATGTCACTGCCTCCGCTAATATGTTGGAGTCATGTCATTAACTCAACATGCATATTAAATTATCAGTTGTACAACCCAACACTGTGCGTGTTCAATGCCACACAGATTAGTTTACAACATTCCATAATATCATAATATGTAAGGGATTCGGACTATCTAAAGCAAACCTATAGGTCTTATAAATCGTTGAGAATAATTTGGAAGATTTATATAAGATCGTTCTTTCAATGACAGGAAATGGCATCTTATTCCAATTACAATATCAGTAGAAATAAACTCAATTTCATTTTGACTTTTGTCTATTGAATATAAAGTACAGATTTGGACTAATAGGATGGAGGAAAGAATGAAGCATCTAGAAGAAAATCTTTTTATCCAAGGTCCTGATTCAATTATACCATTTGATACTGCACCTATTGGCCTATAATGCAGAAAGCTATAAAATTAATATCCAATTACAGAAGTACAAATAGGGAAAGTTAGATTAAAGGAAGAATATTTACACTGGGTTGCTAAATAAACCTCAGGCACAAGAGTCAAATTATCTCCAATTAATTTGTCATTCAACAACAAACTGTGTATGCCTATACTGTATAATGCAGAAAGTCTTTCCAAGTTATAAAATTAATATCCAATTACAGAATTACAAATAGGGAAAGTTAGATTAAAGGAAGAATATTTACACTGGGTTGCTAAATAAACCTCAGGCACAAGAGTCAAATTATCTCCAATTAATTTGTCATTCAACAATAAACTGTGTATGCCTATACTGTATAATGTAGAAAGTCTTTCCAAACTATAAAATTAATATCCAATTACAGAAGTACAAATAGGGAAAGTTAGTTTAAAGGAAGAATATTTACACTGGGTTGATAAATAAACATCAGGCATAAGAGTTAAATTATCTCCAATTAATTTGTCATTCAACAATAAACTGTGTAGGCCTATACTGTATAATGCAGAAAGTCTTTCCAAGCTATAAAATTAATATCCAATTACAGAAGTACAAATAGGGAAAGTTAGATTAAAGGAAGAATATTTACACTGGGTTGCTAAATAAACCACAGGCACAAGAGTCAAATTATCTCCAATTAATTTGTCATTCAACAATAAACTGTGTAGGCCTGTACTGTATAATGCAGAAAGTCTTTCCAAGCTATAAAATTAATATCCAATTACAGAAGTACAAATAGGGAAAGTTAGATTAAAGGAAGAATATTTACACTGGGTTGCTAAATAAACCACAGGCACAAGAGTCAAATTATCTCCAATTAATTTGTCATTCAACAATAAACTGTGTATGCCTGTACTGTATAATGCAGAAAGTTTTTCCAAACTATAAAATTAATATCCAATTACAGAAGTACAAATAGGGAAAGTTAGATTAAAGGAAGAATATTTACACTGGGTTGCTAAATAAACAACAGGCACAAGAGTCAAATTATCTGCAATTAATTTGTCATTCAACAATAAACTGTGTATGCCTATACTGTATAATGCAGAAAGTCTTTCCAAGCTATAAAATTAATATCCAATTACAGAAGTACAAATAGGGAAAGTTAGATTAAAGGAAGAATATTTACACTGGGTTGCTAAATAAACCTCAGGCACAAGAGTCAAATTATCTGCAATTAATTTGTCATTCAACAATAAACTGTGTATGCCTATACTGTATAATGCAGAAAGTCTTTCCAAACTATAAAATTAATATCCAATTACAGAAGTACAAATAGGGAAAGTTAGATTAAAGGAAGAGTATTTACACTGGGTTGCTAAATAAACCACAGGCACAAGAGTCAAATTATCTCCAATTAATTTGTCATTCAACAATAAACTGTGTAGGCCTATACTGTATAATGCAGAAAGTCTTTCCAAGGTATAAAATTAATATCCAATTACAGAAGTACAAATAGGGAAAGTTAGATTAAAAGAAGAATATTTACACTGGGTTGCTAAATAAACCACAGGCACAAGAGTCAAATTATCTGCAATTAATTGGTCATTCAACAATAAACTGTGTATGCCTATATTGTATAATGCAGAAAGTCTTTCCAAGCTATAAAATTAATATCCAATTACAGAAGTACAAATAGGGAAAGTTAGATTAAAGGAAGAATATTTACACTGGGTTGCTAAATAAACCTCAGGCACAAGAGTCAAATTATCTCCAATTAATTTGTCATTCAACAACAAACTGTGTATGCCTATACTGTATAATGCAGAAAGTCTTTCCAAGTTATAAAATTAATATCCAATTACAGAATTACAAATAGGGAAAGTTAGATTAAAGGAAGAATATTTACACTTTGTTGCTAAATAAACCTCAGGCACAAGAGTCAAATTATCTCCAATTAATTTGTCATTCAACAATAAACTGTGTATGCCTATACTGTATAATGTAGAAAGTCTTTCCAAACTATAAAATTAATATCCAATTACAGAAGTACAAATAGGGAAAGTTAGTTTAAAGGAAGAATATTTACACTGGGTTGATAAATAAACATCAGGCATAAGAGTTAAATTATCTGCAATTAATTTGTCATTCAACAATAAACTGTGTAGGCCTATACTGTATAATGCAGAAAGTCTTTCCAAGTTATAAAATTAATATCCAATTACAGAAGTACAAATAGGGAAAGTTAGATTAAAGGAAGAATATTTACACTGGGTTGCTAAATAAACATCAGGTACAAGAGTCAAATTATCTGCAATTAATTTGTCATTCAACAATAAACTGTGTATGCCTATACTGTATAATGCAGAAAGTCTTTCCAAGTTATAAAATTAATATCCAATTACAGAAGTACAAATAGGGAAAGTTAGATTAAAGGAAGAATATTTACACTGGGTTGCTAAATAAACCACAGGCACAAGAGTTAAATTATCTGCAATTAATTCAAGAAACTTTGATCTGAAGTCTGGAATATGCTAATTGAAATTTAAGTGTCTGTTAAATTTAATATAATGTAAAAGGAAGTGGAAATGTAGGTCACTTAATATTTACGCTAGTGCATGATAAAATCTACAAATCAAAGATCTAGGCTAATATAAATTTGTTTCTCACATAGGCCTACACATTGAGAGAAAAACAAGTTGTTGAAGGCCCTCATGCTACTTACTATGCCTCATCATAAAATATAGACTATTATAAACAGTCCTATAAATGTAATGTCCAAAAGTTGGTTTCTTTTGTGTAATAGGAAACATTAAATTGAATGCTATATCAAGGGTTCTTACCCAACAGGCTAAGTTTGTAAAACGGTTGTAAACATATTCACGGCTTTTAATTTAGACCCTCGAAATTTAGTTATAAAAAAAAAGTTTCAAGATGGGCCAAAATATGTCCATTTTATTTTATCCTAAATTTGATCAAAATCGATACTCTTATTTGGGCAGCAGAGAACTTCATACTTCAACGACAAATGCCAGACATCATTCCAAAAATCACACTGTGAGGTTCAGAGGACCTGAAACTGATAGGCCTATTAATTTCCCCGTGCGGGAATAAAAAGACAATACAAGAGCTTAGAAGTTGTCAATAGGGCTATGAAAGCTAATTGAATGAAAATGGTCGTCTGATCTATGGAGACAACCACTGAATTAATTTTATAATATTTAGACTCAAATTCCACAATTCGAGCTTCCTAGTCCACAACTTACAAAGATCAGAGTGGAAACAAAATAACAATTGATTCAAATATAACGACAATGTATCCGTAAATTTGTAATAAACATCTAGTCGCCCTGAAATCCATTCTTATTTAAAACAGAAATAAAAACTATGAAGAATAAATACAAAACTTTTAACAATGATCTTGTTAAAGACCAGTTAATTAATAATGGAAACCATGTTAATTTGTTTTGTAAAGTTTTATTATTTGTTGCACATTTAAGACCAGTTAATGATTACACAAATTTATGTTTTGTCAACAATTACTACTAAGCCTACGGCTATTACGGTCTGCACTATTGACTTTAAAAAATTAGGTTAGAACTACTTTTACATTTTGTGTGTTCTATTTTATTGTCTGTGTAATAAGATATAGTAGCCTGTTTTATTTTTCATAAAGAGACTGGTTCCTGGATCAATTCCAATATCAAAGGCCTTTGTGTCAATAAACGAAAATTAAAACAAAATAAGTAAAATAATTATAAAACTTCTAAATCAAATAGCTTACCATCATAAATAGATCTTGGCAAACTATTAACAACTTAATCTTGGTCTTCAAACAACTTAATCTTCTAAAAATAAAATATTAATAGTCTGAAAATACCTTCTATTATTATTATTATTATTATTATTACCTGTTTATTTATGAACTATTAAGGTTAATATAGGAGTTTCAAAGCAAAAAATTGGTCCTGTGATAAGTATTGAAGACAAACGACATAGGCCTAAAGTTTAAAAATAAAATATTATTAAATTTAAAATAAGTTATACAAATAAAATAGTAAGCTATATTACAATTTCAATATAAGATACAATAACTATTTGGTATCAAACACAATACTTAATAGAATATTTTAACTTTTAGGTTATGTCAATCAACCATCAGTAACTAACACAAAATTGCATTTGGTTTCTGCATTTGTTTACATTGAGGTCAACAAACCAAACGATTAATAAACTCAACTGAAAGTGTTTCACAGTTACACTATACTTTCATATTACTTAACTTTAAATAATAATCCTCAAGATGTAAGGATAAACCACGACATCAAGTTATTTGACAGATGTTTTTAAAAGGAAACGTAACAAAACTCACCAGCAACAGCAGCAGTAACCACACACAATATCCAAAGATCCATAACAGTCATTACAGCCTAAATGCCGCAAGGTAATTTAATAAAATCCATCACTTTATGTCCATCTTGAAACACAAACACTTAGAAAACAAAACCTTTCGATTTTAAAACGTTTAAAATCCACCTTACATTTACACACTAGCTGTTCACTATCTTGACTAATTCACATCACAGACAACTGGTGCAGTACAGTGGTGCTCCCTAGTGGCAGGCGCCGGCTTTACTAAGTATTGACCCGCGCCACGAGAACTCGACTCTGAGGGACAGGTTAGCCAACATTCCAACACTAAAATATACTACATTTCTCAATTAGCTCGTGTTATTTGTATAATTTATCCGTATTAATAATGTAATTAACTATATTAATTGCAAGTGCATCGTATCTCTAAACAAGGAATATTAATTATTATTTATTTGCTGAATGAAAAGTTAATTTAACTTTATTAACATACTTTTATGAGCTTACAATAAACAACAGTTGATAACGTAATTACATATTTTAATTATGTTTCATTCACGGAAGAGATTAATAAGTGATCTTAGATCAAGTTACTGTATCATTAATTTCTCTTTCGATATTTCTAAATCTTGGTAATAGCATAGATGCGTAATCAGTTAGTTGTGCAATACTTAATTATATGAAACATTGGAGGGGATGCAGTGTCCAATTATTCAAACATCGTGAATAAAATATGTGTAGATATTTTTTATTTGTCGCAGCAGAGGTTAATATTTAAATCAGTAGTCTACTTAGAGAAATAGATCTTGTTCTCAAACAATCCTTCTTTGTGGAAGATGTGTAGAACTATGCAAGCTTATCATGTAACTTATCGCCTGTTAATTTAATTAATGTTGATGTGACCGATGTTCAATGATTAATTTGAGTAGTCCCCCCCCCCTTCTCAAGTCTCTTATAGAAAACTTGTACAACCCCCTCCCCCATTACAAACACAACAAAGTATTATTTTGTACACATAATAAATTTATATAAATACGTTGTTACAGAAATGAAGACAATACTTAAATTGTATTTATATGTTTGTGTGGGAAATAAAGATGTTCTGACTTCCTTCATGGGATGTTCCTATCACAGATGAGAGAGTTCTCCTGTTCTCTAAAGTCAATCTGTCTGTATAGCCTACTGAACACAGACAAAATAACTAAATGAAGAGACAGGTTTTTTTAAATATTATTTTGTTTTGTTTTATAATTATGAAAATGACCTCATCAAAAAATAAACTCTAACATTAATTTGTTAGTTAGGAAAAATATTTAAATGTTATGAATTAAATTGCGTTCATATTCATTAGTAGCCTATAATGTTTAAAATCATAAAAAAGAGTTTATTAAATCAAATTATAAATCTTCAAATCAAATATATAAACTTTTTTCCCCCTTATTATTTAGATGCGAAAATCCTTTCGGTCACCATTGCCTTAAAAAATAGGAAAATAAATAAAATAAAGACCCCTAGCCCTCGAATACTCTAATAGCATCAATGTCGGAAGAGAATACGAGTTGGTCAAAAGATACCTACATGATGGGAAATAGGAAAGAGAGGGATCTAACCCAAGACTACATGTAGATCCAGTTAGGGTCTACGGTTTCGGCACGCTCGTACTATAAATGAACCAATAAGGATATATATATATAACATACAATTAAATGGTTAGACAGGTCCTAACGCAGTTGATGTTGCGTTTTTCCTTACTTCTGTCTTCGTTAGGCGAGCTGCACACTAAGGCGATACGATATTTATCGAACGATCATTGAAATGCGCGACTTTTATCGTTGATATGTTGGTAACTAGAGTTATGTATGTAAAACATAACAGTTCTAATATGTCTGCCTGAAGTAATATCAACATTTAAAATTTAATTTTCTGATAATCAACTCAAACCATTCTCATTCACTTTTCCTCAAATGATGTAGAACTTAAAAAATATATAGCACAGTTTTTTCAAAATCGTAAGTATTAGAAAAGTCAAGTATCTAAGTACAAAAAAAATTGTATCTCAACTACAAATTTGAGACGTAGAGGTGACAATCCCACAGCCCGATTGGTCTACCAATCTACAGACTAAAAAGTTTAAAATAATTCTCGTAGCTCCATACAGATTGTCGTGAAAATTAGTGATTGTGATTTTTTAATAGCTATGAAAATACTTGTAAAATTTAAAACGAAAAACGTGGGGCGCATCCAATAGATAATAGAAGATTATCTCCATCTATTGAATTAGGAGCTACTTGACCTCCATTAGAAATTTTGAGTTTTCTCAACAACAGCTATTCCCCACATCCTTACTTATTATCTATTGCAAACGGCCCACATTTTTCGTTTTAAATCTTATAAATTTTTTCATAGCTATTAAAAATTCAGAATCACAAATTTTCAGGACAATCTAAATGGGGTTAGAAATCTGTAGGCTAAGGGGTTATAATTCTATATGGGGACTACAAGAAATTATTTTATAACTTATAGTTCGTTTAAAAAAATGTTTTAATTTGTTTTCTGCTTTTTAATTTTGTTTGTGTGAAATTTTTCAATCGATTTTTGCAACCAGTATTAAATTACAGTGCAAATGTAGTTGGACTACCAAACAATATAACGTATTTGTTAATCTGTACTGCACTGAGAGTAGAGACGAGGATCTCTGAAATATTGAATATAATATTGTGAAAGAATCACAGTGTTTAATCGTACAAAACAAACTTAAAATGTTTCATAAATTACGGATGCTTAAAAATATACGGTGTTGTCCTAACATCGTGAACTAGGATTAGTAGCGAATCCTGGTAACGAAAGTTAGAACTACAGCGAAGGGAATAGAATGTAGTAACTCCACATCACCGTAAGCTTACAAGATTTTAATCCTGAGGATTTAATTTTTAACTTTTAATGAATACACAATTAATGAAATTAAATTATATTTAATAGTTTCTGCTTCACACTTTATGAGGGAATGTTGGGGGGAAATACAGTTTTTATTCTCGGGGATTTAAATCTGATATTTTCCTGTTGGTGTTGTTTCTAAATCCTCTATATCTCTGCTTATATCAATGACTACATAAATACTATAAGACACGACATGGCCATGTTAAATATTCTACGCTTATTCTTGAGTTGTCCAATACCCGCTAGGTCGCTCTGCTAGAGAATCTGAAGTTGATGTGACTGGCGCTAGGTGGCTCTACGGTCAAACAATGTTTCAGGCGGGTAAGAGAAAACGCACTGATGCCACATATGGGACCAGAGATGCGAGGGAAGGTCGAGAATCGCTTATCTCAGCGCACGAACTGACAACACTGACTATGCTGACGGAAGTAAGTGAGAAGGTTTGTGAGAGAGAGGTCAACAGTTGTACAGTCTCAACCAAGTGGGATGCGTACAGTCAAGCACCTGCTGCTAGCGCTTTCTGATAGCTGTGTGTCAAACTTGTGACGAACAGCACCCGTAAAGCGTAGACTATTTCCCTATCCTATGTCGTGTCTTATAGTATTTATGTAGTCATTGCTTATATACAACACAACCTTCAAGAGCTCACTGCAGGCTTGTCAATCCCAATCTACCCTTTCGTCTTTCTTATCTTCCTTGACCAATTCTTGGTATTTTCCGACAACGATCTTATTTGAAGGTTCGTGGTCGCTATTTTACGTTCTAAACTTCCATTTTTATAAGGAGATGATAACTGAGAGGTGTTTCGCCTTTAAACAACAATAAAATATATAGATTACTTGATATTTCACCTGTTTTACTTTGATATATTAAAAAAATTCAAATTCAAACTATCCTGAACTTTTTACGTTGTCTTTTTTGTTTAAAATTTTGATACCTAACATTTTTTTTTCCAATATGGCGGCCAACTTTAAAATTCCTTATAAAATACCTATTTTCTATGATAGTTTCAGATTTTAGACATAAATTTAAATTTTTTTAAATCTTTTGATTTTTTATATTCCCAACTCGCAGTTACACTACGTGATATATAGCCTGAGCTGTGAGTTTAAGTTGCGTGAAATATACATGGTTCGGTTTGTTGCCTATGATTCGACCAAGTTGGTTTTAGAAAAAACATTTTTAAAAGAGGAAAAAGATTTGCAAATTTTATAATTTAAAAAAAAAATTATAAATAAAACTTTTCCGTTTTTATTTCAGGAAAACTGTTTTAGTCTGAGCAATAAATTACAAAAGAGTGAAGTGGATGTTGGGGGGGGGGGGGGTCGTATGCAAATAGTGACACGACGTGTGCAAATGATACCAGCATGTGTTTCGTGGTTTTGGAATTAGAGCATTCGTTCTCAGCTTTACAACAGAGACATAAATTGTAGATTACAACACACAATCAGTTTAAAACATAACTGTCTACATGTCCAGCGATCATTGGAATATCAATCACTCTAAACATAAAACTAACATCGATACAGGGTGATCAACATTTTATCGAGATGGAGTTGATAAGGTGTAATTTTTTTAATCTCGGTGAAATGTGAAAATTAAGCGTGTAAATCAGTGTGCCAAATCTCAAATTACGGTTCAGGGATTTACGTTGTTCTGTGCAAAAACTTCTTTTTTAAAAAAGTTTGGATTTGTATATAAACGTGCTTGTGAAAATGTTTGTGTAAAGAATTATTAATATTTATAACGTAAAACCTTAAGGAGAGTTTTACAAGAGAAGTTATTGGTTCCTCGAATAACACTCGTGTCACTAGATTTCATATTTACTTATGTTCTGAGATACAGAACAATAGAGGGAATATTATTGATACACATTTGGATATCAATCATTTCTGGATATAAAAAGTAAAACACGACGTTTCGAGAGTATAAATCAACTGCCGTTATCAAGTGATAAATCTAGAGCATGAGGAATGTGAACAAAACAACATAGCAAAGGTACGGTTGAAACTAAAACCAAAACTATTGTAAGAATGGTATCCAGGGCAAAATCTGTGTCAGAGCGGTCAAAATATTCAGAGGGATTGAAACCGGTGTAACTGCTGTTTTATTTAATATGTATAAAAGTTTTAAAAATGTAACCCTCAGGATGTTTTGAGTTAAAACTAGATATATTACCAAACTATTGCAATATGCTGGTCAGCTCTAAATTTTAATATTTAGATAAAACACATTATTTAAAGACTTTTTATTTTTAGAAATATTTTGATATCTCTAAGCGTTTAGAAGTTATAAACTGTCAAAATTGTGAAAATTCAATTTCTTGACACGCCTCGTATATTCAAGACCTTCATGAAATTAGTTTTTTCTTGATTTATGAGTTTCTATCTCAGTCGTTTCCACTTACAATTCCTGAAATATCTTTGTCAATGCTCTGGCAATACTGTCTACAATCACAATGGTATGTCCGGGTGGAATTTTGCAATCGAGTTTAAACTAACTTCCCTATAAGCTAGAGACCTGAAATTTTGAACGTAGGTCAGAATTGGATGACAATACAATATTCAGCTGGTTTCTTGTCTCTACATTTGTTTAAACAATATTTGATGAGAAGAGCGTCTGCTTTGCGCGCTTTGCATATTCTGCGGTGTGGTATACAGCATCAGCACTGTCGTTTCTGCTCTCTGGCGTTGCTGTAGAAGCATTTCTTCGGTTTCAAATGTGTATTTTCTGAGTTACAAGACTAACAGAACTATTATATGTAATAAGAGATAATATTTTGAATTTCAGATATTTGCAGCTAAACAGGATGTGAAATGCATTGGGAATTTCCTATATATTATGTCCCTGTCAGAGTCTCATTCAATATATACAAAACCGATTGAAATCTTTCACCCGGATATAAGACTAAAAAAACAGAAAATAATAAATCAAAACATTTTTTTTTGTTTTTAACATACCACGTTTTTAAAACGAACTAAAAAGTATAAAATTTTTTTTTTCATGACCCTTCAACAGGAGTAGACAATTCGGATGAATTCACAGCTAATTTCAGTGAATCGGAAATGAGATTCACTGTAATTTAATTTATTTACTTCTCCTTAACTATCATAGATTGCCTACGCCCCACGTTTTTCTCTCCAAGTATTCCAAATTTATCCATAGCCACTAACAATCCTCCCTCAAAATTGTAGAAAGGTAATGAAAAATTATTTTATACTTTTTAGTCCGTTTTGAAAACGTGGTATGTTAAAAAACAAATTTATTATTATAGAATATATTACCATGCATATCAAGTTTTCTCATAGCATAGTGCAATGCCGGGTAAAAAGAGTTGCAAAGACCATCCCCTGTAGTATGCCCTACACAAGGGATGTAGTCCACTACTACTTAACCTTTGTATCCTTCAGTACAATCTCCACCAAGCTAATGATTCCAGTGGAGATCATCATTAATCTCTACTATTTATAACGATTACCGTACTCCATTTCAAAAACTTGAACTTTCCCTTCCAAATATCTTGAAAATAAAATTCTGTTTTCAAAGGTACTTTATCCTATTGAACCCAGACATGTAAATTGTTGTATTTCTTAATTCCACGAAATATAAGTCAAAGGTGAACGATGTTATCGCGAGTTATTAACAGTGATTAATAACATATTAGGCGGTCTCGGATCACTTCAAAGCCGACGTTGGAATTAATTAATGAACCAGATTAAGAACAAGTGATGCGTTTAAAAGTTCATCAATTAAGTATCAGATAAAGTCACTATAACACAAGACAGATGCTGTTGCGCTTTATAATTGAGTGATTACGTCATTTAGTTTGCAAACACCAAGAGGGGTTTTAGGTCAAACTTATTGATTGGGGTTAAACGACTGCATAATTCAGTCGTAGTTTAACTGTAGTTGGTAATGTCCGGACACTCTTTATATTAGTCATGTATAAATAATAGATAAAATTGAACAATCATACGCCAACTGTAAAGAACTTATATTTTACCTCAATAAACGAAGTATAGTTTGGTAAACGGAAAAATTTTATCTCCCTTTCTTCAATTGATTTTCCCTTTTGATGCCTCAGGAAATCGATAAATTGATTTCCAACATGGCGTCGTTACCATCCTAATTAAGATAAAAACATGAAACTTGAGGATTATAGTGTGTTCATATAAAAATTCAGAAAAATATAATTAAAAACGTAAAAATGGCGGCTGTTTTACACAATTTATTACTCAATTCTTGTGTTATTCATCTTATCTTACATTAAAATTACATAAAAAAATTCAGATTTCAATTCCGAATGGTACCAACCCGACCTATGTACGATAACAAATAGCCAAGTTACCTCTCCCCCATGGGCGTACCCAGCGAGGGGCAGGGGGGCAGCTGCCCCCCCTGGAAGCAAAAAAATAAACCTTTATTATACATTTTGTTGCTGGAATTTAATACAATTCTTGAAATAACTATTTTAATAATCAATTGTATATTGAATGACCATGGCTTGCCCCCCCCCCTAGTTTTGATCCTGGGTACGCCCTTGCTCTCCCCTCTTAGTGTTTAAAGACACGAGCGAAGCGAGTTGATACTTTTAACATATGGCATCTTCGAGTCTCGTTAGGACCTGGTATCGTGGACCATAATAACAAGGTTCGGAAAACCCGAATGAGACCCTTTGACCAATCAATTTAACATTTCCTACAAGACAGAAGAAACCAACTTTTAGGCTTTATATTTATTACCATGTTGACTCGCTCATCAACTTCTTTGTACTGTCATTTGTGTTACAGCATGTTTGGCTAGTTCAATCTTGTTCTTGATGCGTACATAGCAACAATCTATTATACAGAGTGAATCGTTTTAGGGGTGCACTATTTCACAAAGTGCGTCAAAATATAAAAATTAGGTAAGCCCTCAGCTGGTTTAGTGGTTAGCTTTTTCACATCACGTCAGCGAGGTTGAGGAAGCAAAAACATTCACGGTGTTGTTCCAGGATTGTGGGGTAATTTAGGAAGCTATGGTTGGTAGTGTACTCTAGATGAGAAAGCTACAACAACGGTGGTGGAAATTTCGATATGTTAACCCCAGATTATCCTACTAAAAAGCACCCAGTAGGCATAAATTCTTCAAGAGACTGTTGTCTCACAAAGTTCTGTTTTTATTTTGTATCTAACCTGTATTAAAACCAAGTAGATCTAAAAATGGCGGTAGTTTAAAATTCCTACCTCTAAAACAGTTGGTTTTATATTTTTTTAAATTCAAAAAACATAATGTAGGAATACCACGATATTATTTTTTTTTTTTACAGCTCTCGCAGAGTAACCAAGTTATGAATGAAAACAGTATTTCTTCTGACTTCAAGACTCAGAAGTCATGACACCAGTTTATCCTTTATTGTTATTTAATAAATAAAGGAATAGTTTGTATAATGAGAAAAATTCTGAGAAAAAAAAGAATTAAAATATTTGTTAGTTCTAAGTTGCTCTTAGCGTTTAGAACTTTGTTAAGTACAATTACCAACTTGTATTTTTCCTTTATTCATAAAGTGGAACATTTAACTAATGTAATAATAAAGAGCAATAACTGTTTTTCTTCCTTTGTTGCTTAAAAGCACAAAATCTCTGTCTACATCGCCTCATGCAAGACCTCTTCACCTTCAGGAGCTCACGCGGGCGTGACAATCCCGAGGGAATCTAGCTGAACGTACACATGTTTTCATGTAGTCTTGGGTTACAACTCTTATTTTCATCTTTCTATCAGTTACCTCTTGACCAACTTTTGCTCTCTTCCGACCCTGATGCTATTAGATTATTCGAGGGTTAGCATTATTTATTTCATGTTCTTTTCTACTCTTTTTTATAAGACCGAGAGGTTTTTTGGTCTTCAAAAAAACAAGAAAAAATAATATATGAGGAAGGGCATTTTCCACAATTAATTGATCGTTATCAGTTATAATAGAAGGTCGTGAAATCATCTTTGACTTCTAATAGTTAAATATATCAACTACAAACTAGTAAAAGTGCAAAGAGATTAGAAGTTGATTCACAAATGAAAATTACCAACGGTATTCATCCCAAGGCATGTCTTCCAAGACACCTGACAACGAGCGCCAGTTACCATGACAACGTTGTTACCGTGCTCGACGTTGATTGGACGAATGATGCTGAGCCCCCCGCAGAGTAACACGAAATTCCTTCCAATTTTAAATAACTGGAATACAGAGTTTCAAGAAATCATAATATAGAGTCAAAACACCAAGATGGAAGACTTGTCGGAGACAAATTAATTGAGAATTGACATTAAAAAGAAAGATGAATTATAAGAGTTTTTTGGTTTTACAAATTTGTTTTTTAACAAATAACACGAATTTAGAATAAAACTTCTCCAACTCAATTTTTTTTTTTAGGTGGTCTAAATAATTAAAAATCATGGCAAGGATTTAAATTTATTTATTTTCTTAGCCAATATACACCAATGTACAGGGAAAAAAATCTATGCCAAAAATGAAACATTTTAATAGCATTGTCGGTAGGCATACAGATTTAAACAACAAGAACAATGAATACAAAATACTGAGGCCAAAAACCTTTCGGACAACATTAAATAGGCTAAAATACCAATGTCCCTCGAATACTTTAATATTGTTTGGTAGAGATATACCTGATACAGGAGGGATCTAACCCAGGACTAAAATGTAGCTAATCCCGGGATACCTCTTAAACATATTTTTAATACTTGTATAACTACTTCCATTAAACGCTTTTTTTATTTTAGTTGAAATTGTGCCACTTAGATTTATTTCATATTTGTTCGTCTAAATCTATCTGGGTTATTTAACCAAATAAAACAGTTTTCTCAAAGTCGAAATCCTTCCTATCACCGAAAACATTAGATTTATTCCAATTCAACAAAATGTTTAGCCTTGTTTTCAATATAATATTTAATAATATAGAAAATTTTCTCAATCTTATTCTAAATAGAAGCTATTATTAAATATTTGTACTGGAGAAAATTAATTGCTTAGTTATATTGTTTAAGAGTGCAGCAAAGAATTAATTCTTAATATGAAAATTGATTTTAGTCGAGAAAGGTTAGGTACAACAATTCCTTGAAATGAACAAATATTTTATCTCTGAAAGTTATAGCTTATTATTATTACTTTTATTTATTACTAGTGGTTTAATCCGGCTTCGCCCGGGACTTCTAACATAATGTTATTCACGAATAAATGTTGAATATGATCTTGATTTCAAAATATTCGCAAAACCGTCTGCTAGCACCTAATTGAAGAATTATGCGCAAAACCCTAAAAATGATAGTAATGAGTTAAATAAAGTATTTTTGCAAAGTAGAAATTTACTCAGTTAAATGTACCTTTGTCAAGAGAATCCGGGGCTATAGGATTGTGTGGTAGTTGGAATATAACGAGATAAACCTCAAAATATAAGAAGTGAAAGCTTTTTATTGAAAACATTCTAACTATTTATAATAGCCTACTTGTTTATATAAACAACATTTTTCATTTTGTTATCTGGGGTATATATACATTTTTTTCGGATTTCCTACTCGAGAGCAAGCTACGTATAATTGACCGTGAGAAAAGCAGGAATCTTTGAGACTTATGCCGCAATACTTTAAAGTTTGTCCCTGCGATTTGTTAATAGTAAAACTATAGGCTAAATTGATTGGAAATTGCAGTCTCTTAAATTGGAATGGTAATTCAGTGGATATCAGTGGTATTCTGGGGATAAATACTGTATTTCCCTTGTATTTTTCGGTCATAAGTTCGGCCCTTTTATCTTCCAATGGACGCCTTTAGAGACAAAACGGAAACCTTCTTCACGGATGGGCAATAGAGGACTATCACACCATATACCCCCTTTGATTGTACCGGAATTCGTTTTTGAGTTTTACCGGCACGCACATTCTAGGCTTCCTTTTATTATATATATATATATATATATATATTGATTATTATTTTATTTATTTATTTGTTGTAGTTAAACGTAACACTTTCCTTAAATGAATATTAAATTCGGACAAAATTGTAATATTCTCGTAAAACTCAAGATTTATGAAAGTATTGCTATAGACAAGAGAGGGAATTGAATAGTTTGTTTGATGACACATGAGGTTTCTAAAAAACAAACCAAAAAATGCATTCTCAAATCACACCTCAGAAAAAAGTCAACCATTGATTAGGGCCTATATTATGTCAATTAAGTGTTTCAAATTAAATCATCTTTTCAAATATTTAATTCTCTAATAGTCCGTAACGTGCTGCTATCTTGCAGAATTATATAAAAGTAATTAACTCTTGAAATTTTAATATACTGTATTTAAAATCTGTTCATTTTTCAAAGCACTAAATAAAGACTTCTTAATATATTTGTTAAAGGATTGAGTTTTAACGTTTGAAACATTATTTATGATTACATCGAAATATAATTAAGTTAGGTTATAATTAGAACATATTGAAGTAGACTTTAGGCATAATAATTGAGGTTAGAAAGTTTTGTAAAACTAAATAAAACAGACTTCTCAGTTATAACTATTTCTTGATGAAAATTATTGAATTGATTCCGTACTCTCTTCAGGTAGACAAGAACACTAGTTTTCAGCCTAATAATCATGATTTGTGACTCGGTGAATGCGAGTATCAAAATCCTCGGAATGTTCCGATTATTAAAATCCTCGAATTCGAAATAAAATATTCGTAACTAGGAACAAGGAGACAATATTCGTTAGTAATTCACTGATTGGTAAAGCTGAGTTCGAATCCGATGCGCAAAATCATTCTGTGCAGATACTCGATTTCAAAATAATAATACGAGTATTGAAACCGATTAGTTCGATTATCCATTTCACCCGAGTATCAACATCGCTATTTCGAGCTACATTATTTTTCTTTACAAAAAACAACATTGTCCACGGCTAACAAAATAGGTTGTTAAATAGAAAAAATAAATAAATAGGCTACTAAATCCACTTTATAAGGTAATTTATAGGATACCTTCTATACTAGCAAACAAAAGTTTAATTAAACGCAAAATGTAATCAGGTTTCACACTGGGTTTATCATCCTCATATTTTAAGGTATACCTACATTAAATTTTCGAGGAATTTGACGATTTTCTCTACTGTTGATTGATTTAAAAATATTATTATTTAAAGTTCCGTTTTACGCTTTCGTTCCTGAATTTGGCGTACTGTATAGTTAACAATCTTCAATTTAATTATCACAGTAATATTTTACAAAGAGGTTTAACAATTTCCCTACTGGTGTCCCTCCAAAGTCAGCTTAAAATCACCATCATGAAAGGCCGTTTCAATTTTTGGAATGGGATGGGAATTCTGAATTCACACAGTCCAAATCTCAAATCCCAGTCTCTGATACAATCCAAATCCATCATTCACTCTTCAGCTTGAGCTTCAGCGGTCAGAGTATTTTGACATCAAAACTGTATGATAGTGAACCTTTAGTATGAATTAACAGTAATCTGTTATTAATATAGGCTAGTATTAAAAAACATTATAACTAAATACATGTTTATGTGCTTTTGTTGACGATATTGCTGATAAAAGTTGCTAAGAATGCTCATTAATAATGTTGCTATGGTTGATTTGCAGAGAGCTTTTAGCGAAGCTGCAGCAGTATTAAGCTGTAAAATATGGTAAGAGAACTCTTTAAATTTATTAACCTAATCTTGTCCTATAATAGCTAACTTAGAGCTAAAGAAGTGAAGCCATGCTATGAACGTTGGTCTTGTTTTATACAATATAGTCTAGATTTTGGTAGCCAATTCTTACAATTTAGTGACCTAGCCTTGTCCTATATAGCCTAAGCTTAGCGCTAAATAAAATGAAGCCATGATATGAATGTTGGTCCTAGTAGCCTACTACTATACAATGTAGCCTAGTTCTTAGTAATAATTTCTTACAAATATTTTCTTCATTATATTTGGTTATTAAAGTGTAAGTAGTCTACTGAAGTGTTATTTTTTAAATAAGTAGATGTAGGCCTATTTTTTTAAAATTGCAAACAATAAAAGATATGATATCATTAGATTTTAGTTGTTCTAGAAACAACTTTAGAATCATGTTCTTCATTTTGTACTGCCACTAATATTTAATAATAATCATTCTTAAGCCATTGGAGTTTGGAACTACTTATAAGTATATTACAATACATACATAATATAAACATCTCAAAATAAAAGAGTTCCTTTCAATCTAATTAATTGATAACATGTTTCATTGACTTGGGCACCATCATTGACATGAAAACTAAAAACTCTATTATTTTATTGTAATGACTTGACATGTGGAGTATATAATATGTTTAAAATGTGTTGTTTTTTGTATGTCTATAACGTGGAATGTATAATATAGATAAGTGCAATATAATATAATTATTGAAGTTGGAAACACTGTTCAATTTACCTTTGTTGAATTAACACAAATTTTTTCTCTCCTGGTCCTATATTGGAGCACAACATTCATATAGGTTCAACTGTGTTTTTTCTTCAACAAAGTAAACTTTATAAAAGGAGCATGTTTGTTGTTCTTCCGTCAACATAATATGCAAATAAAACTAAAAAAAGCTTACCCTAACCTGTCCTAGAGGACAAATTATTCCTTGTGGGTCCATTTTATATTATATTTATAAAAGTCTACAATATGTACTGATACTATTTGTGACTAACATAACTAATATAGATAAACTTAGTATAATGAATGAAAAACCATAATATTATTGTAAATAATTAATTGTTTCTTTTGGAGTGGAGTAACGGTAAAGTCTGGATCAATTATAACC
The DNA here is from genome assembly GCA_963513935.1 of Aphrophora alni. NCBI lineage: Eukaryota > Metazoa > Arthropoda > Insecta > Hemiptera > Aphrophoridae > Aphrophora > Aphrophora alni. The sequence goes on along the minus strand of OY740772.1, from coordinate 109,005,552 downwards.
TGCTAACATATACCATTTTTGGAAAAAAATAAAGATTATTATGATCATCATCAAGTTAGAGGACCAAAACTGGTGACTAGTATAATTTGTAATTCTCAAAGATATATAAATTTATTTATAGCGTAGTATTTATTTATTGGGATGGTACTGTGCCTCAGGTACATATCTCATAATTTATACAAACTTGCAATAATCTCTACTATTCCTTTCACATGGTGAAACTATATAGGACATAAGAATGATCATGGGGCGTCATCGCCGGGGGGACGGGGTGGACGTGTCCCCCCCCCCCAATATTTGAGATGTAAAAATATTTTTGCTATAAACGAATGATTTACTTTAAACCATAAATTCAGCCAATATTACAATATCAGGAGACTACGTCCTATGTTAGTTACCAAACAGAAACTGTTCTTAAACAATTATCTCCTTCTTACCTCTCAATTCGCAATTAAGATCACAAGTTATGAGAGTCTAATAATATCATGAATTTGAAATGGTAGCATGTAATGAGAAGTTTCAAGTAATTGTGTTTTAGTTCTTGAAATATTGGAATCTTAAGGTTAATATGATTGTTGATTTTATATAAAGATTTCTTGAAATAGTTACCTTACTCAACGCTGACATAGAAACCTAAGACCATCTTGTTTTGTTGTCACCGTAGAATTCCTCCATCAGTCGACCGTCAAATCAAATCAAATGAGTCTTTACTATGCTTTTCATTTTTCTGCAAACATTGATAGCATAACACATACTGTCAGTTTTAGTTATTTATGTTGACATTTTATGAATTATTAATTTTAGTTAGGTAAATTCCTACTGAAAATTCTACAAAAATATCAGATTCCTAGAAAATGATTTGGGAATAACTATAGTGACTCAAAATTTATATCATACAAACAACAAATGGAAGAGTTATACACTATATTTCAACCTTTCTTTTCCTTATGTTTTATTTTGTTAAAGAATAATAGAAAAAGATTTGAGAAAAAAGATTAAAAAGTTATAATGATATAGTATTTTCTTGTTCTCATGATGCTGATCCAGTCTGGATGCTTCACTTTGTTCTGATAAGTTTTATTGTGGATTTCGTAAACCATATTCTTAAGTTCCTTTCAGCCAGTATATTTTTCCTAGCACCCAACTCTGCAGCATGCACTGTAGAAGACTGTATCTTCTATCATTGCACATTATCTACCTTAAATATTTCCTGCTCCTTTCCCCATTATCTCCAATATTACATCATTTGTTATTTTCTCTCTCCAGGACATTCTCAGAACCCTGTAGTAGAGCCACATTTAAAATGCTTCTAATCTTTTAGCTGCTGTTGCAGTCAAAGTCCAGGATTCAACCCCATAAAAGAGTACTAGATAAAGACATAACATTGCAACATCCAGATTTTAATATCCATTCTCATGACATGGCTTAACCCATATGGTTAAAGTATTCCTGGCATTTTAAATTGGGCTTCTTATTTCCTAAGATTAGTCATTGATTACTGTACCTAGATAAGTGTAACTTTCTCTCTCTATACATACTCTTACCTCCTGATACTGAGATAAATATTGTTGTTGTTGTTATTTCCAATGGCAGACTATGTGAGAATCAACCCATGAGTCTCCTGGCATCCCAGTACAATTTAGGAAAATTCTTCGAAATCTGGTGCTCAGAATCAATCCTGTGGCACCTCAAAAGATGTTCCCTAGTCATTGGCTCCCCCTTTTTTTGGCACAACACACAAAGATCGGAATCCAGGACATGGATCCTCTTCAAGTGGGCCGCCAAACAATCATGTCCCGTGCCAAGGTGTAGATATGCAACAGCCTCTTTCCTAGGCTTGTTCTTGTTGTGTTGCCATTCGTTCTCTATGCACTTCCACCTCCTCTCACTTCCCAAGGCTCGTGCTTCCTTCAGAAATTCCTCTTGTGTTCCATTGCTGATTAGTCTTCTAGTTGAATCCAAGTTCAAGGATTTGTTCCAATGAAGCAGATTGGATCCCTTCTTAGCAAGGACATCCGCCATCTCATTCCCCATTACTCCCACATGAGAAGGCACCCACTGGAAATGGATCATCTTTTCCAGTCTTTCCATCTGTCTGATAGCAACTCTTGCTTCCCTAACAGTTTGAGCGAAAGATAACTTGTTGGAGGCTACAGCCTGGATGGCTGCCTTTGTGTGTACCAGGAAGACTATCTTACATAGTTTGGTGTGTCTACATAGTGATAGTTTCAGGGCTGTTGATATTGCCTCTACTTCAGCGTCAAAGCTTGTTTTATGTTTTCCAACAGACACATAATGTGAAAAGAGTGTTGAATATATTCCTGCCCCTGCCCCATGATTACGGTCTGTCAAGGACCCATCTGTATAAATCCTGAGCCATTCATGTGGTGGAAATCTTTCTTCAATTGTAGATAAGGCTAACTGCTTCAATTCATTTGGGTTGGTATCCCGTTTATTTAGTTGCTGAGAGCAGAGACAAGCTGACATTGTAAGTTTGGTAATCCAATGGGTCTGCAATCCAGCAGGGCCCTTCTACTTGACTGGGGATTTTAAGGTGCTCCAAGTATTTGAGGCCACATTTCAACTGAAGATTTTGAGTTTTGAGTCGTTGTATTTGTTAGTTTTTTGTCCGTGCTGCATGCGGCAAGGCCTTCAGTTTAAGCACTTCGATTGCTCCCTGTTTCTTAATCTCTCTAGATATTGGAAGGTTCCTAGTGTATAGCTGCAGAGCTGCAGTTAGTGTAGTTTTTATTGCCCCGGTTATTAACCTTAGTGCGGTGTTTTGTGCCTATACCATTTTGTCCATGTTTGTCCTGTCAGCAGTGATCAGTACTTCACTTTCATAAGTCAAGATAGCCTTCACATAGGTTTTGTATGTGGTATTCAGAGTATCATGAGAGCTTCCCCATGTTGCTCCTGCCAATCGCTTTAGAATTCGTAATCTTTTGTTAACTTTGTTTATTGTGTTGGAAATATGGTCTTTCCAGCTTAGTTTATTGTCCATATACATTCCCAAGTATCTAGTACATTCACTCTTTGGTAAAAGTTGGTCTCCGATTCTTAGGGAGAAGTCACTATTATTATGTCTCAGGGAGAAAAACTGGTATTGTGTTTTATTCTCATTGATCTTCACGTTGTTTTCTGATGCCCACTCACAAAGCATTGCCAATGCACCGTCTCTTCCAAGAGCTTCTGTTGCCTTGAGTTGTTTGGTTCAGAGACCCATGACCACATCATTTGCGAACATTCCGGTCCTGACACCACTAACGGTTTTAATCTTGTTTGGTAGGTCGTTTATATAAATGTTAAATAAAGTGGTACTTGAAACTGCGCCTTGTGGTAGTCCCACTTTTGATTGTTGAAAAGCAGAATCAATGTCAGCATATCTCACCTTTGTCCATCTTTGTCTGAGAAATCTTGAAATCACTGAGATAAATATTGCCTACATCAGTTTTAGTGATTACCATAAATTTGGTTTTATCAAAATTGATTTCCAGGTTATATATCTTTCACTACCTACTGAAATTCAGATTATAACTGTCCAAACTATCTGAAAAACAACAATGTCATCAGCATATACCTGGTATTTATTTTCTCTCTATTCAGAATGATTCCAGCATCTATACTATCAAAAACTTCTCTGAAAATAAATTCCGAATACAAATTGAAAAGAATAGGCAACAATATATAAAAAATATTTTGGGGAACATCAATTCTATCTTTAATCTTTTTAAATTGGTTAGGCCTATGGTTTTTTCTTAATACAGTAATATGTGACTATTCCTTATATAGATTTTGTATTAGTAATCTTTATATATGACCTCTAAATACTTCACAAAACTTAACAACATTATGATACATTTACACATATATTTTACAGATACAATTTAACAAATCATATAGTTTTTAAGTCATATAATCCGGTTTACATATAGTGTATTTTAATCCTTTTTATACCATACAGTACTTTTTATTTTCCACTATTGAATTGTGGACCCGGTCTCCATAAGTTTTCTTTCTTTTCTCTTGTAAACATTTTTGCCATGTTGTTATTTTTATATATATATATTTTTTTTAACATGGGTAATTTCAGAATAAGTAGTAACATCACTCATTCTTTCTACTTTCTAATCAGTAAATAAATTGTGGCATAATAATACCAGAAAGGTTTTTTATCTCAGCTTCTATAAAAATATGTACAAACCTGTCAATTAAAGGACAGCTCTCTTCCTAAAGCTATCTAGAGTTACAGGAGGAATTAGTAACACTCCTTGGGTTGTCTCAACTGGATATGTTTATAAAGACAGTAGCAAGGGTCTATGGAAGCGTAAATAGGATTGTCTGAGATAATCGAGAAAATCATCTGTGATCACCAAGGACTCAACTTTGGAAATTATCTCTTGCCATATGTAGACACAGTACTTTCTCTCAAAACAATATTCAGTGATGATACAAGAACGTGAGGAATAGTTAGACGAAGGATACTCTAGTAGCATCAGAGTAGGAGAAGAACAAGAGTTGGTCAAGAGAGACCTAATAAGAAAAATGAAATATGAGAAAGAATGAAGATAAACGTTGTTAGATTTATTGATTTAGTATAATTATGTTATAGTTTAGAAATTTATTATTTATTTATATTTCATTCTTCTTATAAATATTTAACAGTATGTCTTTATACAAAAAAGCAAATGTGTATTAATTATTTGAAATGAGATAATGTGTCTTTAATGTAGGGTTTATATTCATAACATTTCTTTGATTTATTTCATGTACAGGTTTATTTCATTACCAAGATTATTTGTTGTACTGTTATTTTGAATATTTCAAACAACAATAATAAAAATATCCTTTGTAACTTACTTTCAGTTTGGGAAGGTTGCATAAACCTGTTTTCTTGAAAATTTGTCAACACACCTTCTGTGAAGAATGTATTTCGAAGGTTTATTTATCTGCAGACAAAAAGTGTTGTCCATATTGTAACAATGAATCACCTGAAAATAAAATAATTTCAGCTGATTATGATAGAGATAACTTGGAAGCAATATGCGCTATGCTTTTAGAAGGAATTACAAAAGATTTTGGACAGCAAGGTGAGTAGGTAAACCTACTGTATTCTTGACACCTATGGAGAAGAAGGCAGTAAGTTACAAGACACTTTAAGAGGCTTATATACAATATTTGGATTTTTGTTTAGGGATATTATAATGAAAGAGTTATTACATATAGATTTCAATTCATTTTTTTACTTTCTCACTTATATGTAGTACCTATGGTAGTAGTAGCAGTAGTAGAAGTGGTAGGCGGTGAAATGCCTTTACAGATCTATTTTACCTCCTACTTCTTCTAAGACAGAGATCTCCTGTCTATGGAAGTCCCTCCAGTACCAACTCCTTTAGGAAATACAGCATATCAAAGGTAAGTATCTCCTCTACTTTAATCTGCTACTCTCTCAGACTTCTACCCCTTTTGTGCATTACTGTACAACATTCGACTAATATATGGTGTGGGGTCTCCTCCTTCTCTAGCCAGAATTCACAGGTCCTATCATTTTCTATTCCTATCCTATGGATTCCTGAGTCTACAATGCTCCAATTAAAACTCTCAGCATTTCAGTTTAATTCTACTTAATCTGATGCACAAACTCTCGACTTTTTCTGTTATTCTCCAGAAGTTGATTGGCCTCTCAACGCTGGTATTGTTTCTCCTAAGTGGGCTCTTACTATATCATAGTTCAATTTCTCCTAAGTAGCCTGTTTGACCTTTCTCTAATAGATTTATTATCTCGTGTTGTCGAAAAAACATCAACAAAGCGAAGGATTCCCATCACAGAACAAAATGTATATTTTAGGTTAATGTTCAGTTGAAGAAATCAATTTTCTAAATTTTATGTTTCGGCTGATATCTTCAAAATTTCATTTGGTATAAAAGAAAGAAAGAAGGAAAGAAAGATTAATTAAAAACTAAAATGTAAAATTTTTAAAAAATTATTAATATTTCATGTTCAATTTTCTTTAAATTTTGTTTGTTATAATGGTAACTGCAGTTTCAAGATCAAAATAATAGATCAATAAATAATAAAAAGGTATCAGGACTGGAAAACTGTTGTTGGAGTTTTTCTTTGAAGTCGAGCCATACATTTTATTTGTTAATTCTGTATTTATTTTATTTTGTAAATTTCTTAGCAGGCATGACGTAAATAATGTTGAAATGTTAAAATTCAGATTTCAGTACATGTAAAAACGTTTTGTGGCCGACTGGTTCCACTAACTAATTAGTTAACTAGTGGAACCGGTTGGTTAAGCATGTGGCCACAAAACTTTTTACACTTTATACTTTTATATTTAATGACAAGTACAAGTACTAAATTTTAAACAATTCAACAATATTTATTTACGTCGTATCAAAGAAGTCCCAGGATGGTTAAGTAACATTTAAACTTTAAAAGGTAGAAAGTACATATTTTAGAAATGTTTTTGGTATAAAAACACCATATTTTGGCATTATAATGTAAATTCAATCCCACTCCGAAAAGGAACTTTTGGAAGCAACTCAACATTTTCAAATATAAAGACCCATCGAGAAATATTTCAATTTAAAAGTCTTAATTAATAGAAGATAACTGTGCAAATTAAAATATGCTTTATTACTCCAATTCAAAATAGCAACCCATCAAATTTGGTATTATACTTTAAAATTTTAGTTCTGAAAAATTAAATTTTGAATTTAAATTAAAATTGTAGGGTAATCCAACTTCCATAAAAATAACAGTAAAGTTTTTGCTATTAAAATTTTGTCTTATTATTTCCTTATAAGTCAATTGGATTGTTTACAATATTGTGCGGTTATTTTCTATTAAACCTTTATATTACTCAATGAGGCTTTACATCTGAAAATTTTTTCCTCAAAAATCTCATTTTGAGGTGGGATTGAATTGACCTTTTGCCAAAATATGGTGTTTTTACACCATAAAACATTTATAAATTTAGAGTTTTCTACCTTTTAAAAACTCTAAAGGTAGTTTTTTTTAAACTGGTGTAAAAGTTATTTAACCATACTGAGATTTTTTTGACACCTGGTATATATAATGTTAACAGTCAGCCTGAAGATACTGGCTGTGTAACAGTGAAACACATGAAACACCAAATAATTAACGACTGACATAGAGTTAAAACAAGATATGTATTTATAACCATTTATTTATTAAAAAAAAAATATACTACCAAAATACACAGATGAATCATCAAACATAGGTGTAGAGAAATGGGGGGGGGGGAAATTGTGAAAAAGCACTGGACATTTTAGTTTATAAAAAAAATCCTTTTTAATTCCAGTAAGTCAGCAGATTGCAAACTCTTCTAACATTGCTTTGATTTCAAGTTTTGATCCAAGAGGAGTTACAACAAAAAAATATAGAGAGCCGCAATGTGTGGAATTAGTAGAGAAATTGGATAATAACAATGTAAATGCAACTTTTAGAGTTGAATCAACCAGTGTAGCTGAGCTGAACACAACACTTGAAAATCCAGTGCAATATTTGGAAGAAATTAAAATTGAGATAAAAGATGATGAAAATAATGAAATAACAAAGTAAGTACTTTGTTTAGATATATTGATTTAATATTTGTTGTATTTATTATTATTGTATAGAATTTGTTATAATTTTTTTGATTTCTCTAGTAAAATAATATTGGATACTAGAGTTTTTTTAGATTGAGTGAGAAAGAGAATATTTTTTAGTTAAACATAAAATAAACAAATTAATTTCTTAAAATATATCCAAATTAAAACTATATAATATATATAAAAAAAATTATTACAAATCAAAACAATTTGAAAAAAAATCAGTGTAAGGTTTCAAAATTTAAAATACCAACGAGTTTTTTTCTTGAGAGTTGGTAATATCTACTGTTTTAATATCGACCATTACATTTGAGTTTATTCTCAAATGAGACCCTACACATCATTTTAAATGTATATTTTACTATCTCTTTACAACACAGTGCAACTGAGATGTAAAAATCACTAATCAAGGACCCAGGTTGTTTGGAGAAGTCAGTTAGCAGAAAGCTGACTCAGCATCAGAGCCCAGAGGTGTCACTCGTAAGACAAAACAAGAAGTTACTTTACAAATACCTTGTAAGTGTATGTGTCTTCTGCCTCCTACTCGAAACCGTAATAAGCATTCAAAATCTGTTTTGAATTATTAAAAGATGCAACTTAAATTTTTTTATAATTGTTGATTATTTTTGTTGCTACTGGTTTTGTTCTTCAATATTTGTTAACACATTCACTGCTGATAGCGGCCCGGTCCGCCACACTGGCACCAATTACAATGCACATGGCGGACCGGGCCGCCATTTTCCCCACCTAAACCATTTCCCACAGTATGCTTCTAGTACTCGTGGCAAGTTGTTTATTCTGTGTTAGCGTGTTACTGACATCTATATTCACAAGTTTTAAAACTTAGTTTGTAGTTTTAATTTATTTACTGTATTTTACATAGTTGTGTAAGTTTTGTGTTTTGATTGGTCTTTTACTTTGACAATGGCTGATATTATCAGACCAGGTACTTCAAAATGTGTTGATATGGAATTTAGTGATTTGGATTCTAAAATTGAGTGTAATAGTGTCACAGATAATGAGGAATTTGATACGGAAAGTGACTCACAGGACGAAAGCCTAGATTATGATGTCACACTTCCTGTTTGGTCAATTACTACAGCTGGTATGAAACCTATAACTTTTGTAAAAGATACGGGACTTTTAGTACCTATACCAGGTGAAGGTAAGCCAATTGATTACTTCAATTTGTTACTTGACGTTACTTTTTTGGAAAGTGTTGTTCGTGAAACAAATCTGTATGCCAACGAACTAAAATCTGATCTAAAGAACACTCCTGATTCTTGAATTAAGCGTTGGAAAGACCTAACAGTGCCAGAATTTACATTGTACATAGGATTAGTATTACATACAGGAACAATAAAACTTAATAGACTGCAAGACTATTGGAAGAGATATAGATTATTCAACCTAACATGTGTTTCTCAGTTTATAAGCAGAGATCGGTTTCTTATTATTCAGAGATGTTTACACTTTTCCCATAATAGAGCAGCAAGTTCCCAAGAGAATCCAGACCGGTTACATAAAATTAGACCACTCATAGATTATTTTAACAATTAAATGATGTCTATATATTATCCCACGAAAGAATTTTCCTTAGATGAATGTAAGGTGTTATGGAGAGGTCGCTTGTACTTCAGGCAGTACATCAAAGGAAAGCGGCATAAGTATGGGATAAAACTGTACACATTGACAGAACCCCATGTCCTTATTTTGAAATTTCTAGTATACTTTGGAGTGTTAGACGATATAGGTGGGAAAGGAAATACAGCGAATGTAGTGCTACATCTAATGCAGGGGAAACTTGATAATGGCCATGCATTGTAGATGGATAACTACTACAACAGTTTTCAACTTGCACCCAAACTTATTGCTAAAGGCACGTACTGCACAGGGACCCTTCGAAATGATAGAAAGCATAATCCTGAAGTGGTAAAACAACAAAAACTGAAAAAAGGCGAGACAATTGCCCGGTACTGTGATAGCGTTATGTTAGAGAAGTGGAGAGATAAAAGAGATGTATTATATATATCAAATGAATATGAAAATGAGTTGGTCCAATTTAACAATGCAAGCGGTGTTGCTGTTTTCAAACCACATCCCATCGTTAAGTACAATGCCTTTATGAAGGGTATGGACAGATCAGACCAGATGATGTCCTACTACCCTTCAGAACATAAAACATTAAGGTGGTACAAGAAAATATTTGTCCATCTCCTTCAAATGATAATGATCAATAGTCACCAATTACACAATATGAATACAATTGGCAAAAGGATATCTCTCTATGATTACAGTTTGCAAGTCATTGACATTCTACTTCCAGCACCTGAAGCACTGCAACATGATCTTCCTAGGAATGTAGAACATACTCCCTCAAAGTATGGATTTCGACCAAACAGCAACAGATGTTTAACAAAACGGTGTAGAGTTTGTTCTAAAAATGGGAAGAGGACCAACACAACATATTTGTGTAAGGCTTGCCCTGGGGAACCTGAACTGTGCTTATTGAAATGTTTTGACATTTATCACAAAAACTAAAGGTTTATGTAATTATTTATGTAAATAATTGATGAAATACAGATTGTTTGTTCCTTAGATTGTTTTAGTTTATTTACAAAAATGAAAGCTCACGTTATTAGGTACTATATTTTGGTATAAAAATATAAAACGCTACAAGCTCAATCAGTGTGGTGTGCGTGACGGACCAGTCCGCCGTAATTATGAAATCACATAAAACATGTATTTACCAAAATTTTGAAAAATTATGATAATATTTCAGTTAAATATGCCTAATATTGTAATAAGTTTTGAGAGAAAAAAAAAATTAGCACACAACATATATTATCAATTTATTTCAGCAGTGAATGTGTTAATCATGTTAAAAACCAAGCTTTTTAGCATTTCATATCATTTACATACAGAGAGAATATTGAAAATTATTGTAGCAGTCCAGGCCATAGAGACAACTATATTTTAATACAAAATTACACATACCAATAAAAAACTTTTCTGACCCAAACTCATAAATCTAGTATACAATTTGACAATTGTAGATTTTTTAATATACTGTACATGGTAAAGTCCAGAAACTCATTTTTTCTGGCAAGATGTTTTTATTTGAAAAAAAAAAACAACTAAATTTGTCAAGCAATTTTAAATGTAAACCACATTACCCAGAATACAGCAACTTAAGTGGCTCATGGTAAAACACTGCATGAGAAAAATAATTTAATTAACTAAAAGTGCCCGGCAACCCTCTTATTGGATGCCTGACAAGTTTCAATTTGATATGCTTTATCCTGTTAAATGTTTGCTCTCTTATAAATTTAATTACAAATTAATTTGTCTTAAATATTTTTGTATCATAATCATCATTATCCTCTTTTGATGTTTTCGCCTCAACAGGTTGTCTAATAAAACTTCTTCCATGCTTGCTTCTCATCCACTACTCTCCAGACTTGGGCCTGCACATCCTCCTGAACTTGAAGCTTCCTTCTTGTTTGTGGCCTTAACATAAGTATTTTTCTATTTTTTATTCTTTCTAATACTCTTTTGGGCATTTTTAATTCTTCCATCTTCATTATGTGCCCAGATCATTACAACCATTTCATCTATATTGTTCTTCCTTTTTGGAGAGTCAACCTTGAGCCTGACCTGAAAGTCTTCATTCCTTATTTTATCCCTTCTTGTAACATTTTCTATTAATCTTCAAAACTCTCATTTCTGTCGCTTACTGTTTGCTCAGATCTTTCTTCAATAACACTCATGTCTCTGATACATATTCGTTATTAGTTGATACTACACTTTTACAACATTGTTTTGGCTCCTTTTCCCACAATATTATATCCTTCACTATGTTGTATAAATGAAGATTCTTCCATATCTATTGTCCTGTCTCTTCTTGTATCTTAGATCTGCCTCCTAGATAATTGAACTCATTTACTCTTTCAAGATCCTTTCCTTCCAGTATCACTTTCCTTTTTCGTTTCTGTCAACCTTCAATATCATACTCTTTTCAAATCTATATCCAACCCATGCTTCTAAAAAGACTAGTTCTCTCTCAAGGTCTACGTCAGTTTTCCTTTACTATGACATCATCTGTATATACTATCACCTTTAATTCTTCAAATTTTCTATGGCCTTTTACTTCCGTGATGACTTCATCTTTACTTATGTTAAAATGGAAAGCTGATAAAACACTTTGTTGCCTCATTCGCCTTTCTGTTTGGAACAAGCCACATTATTTCTCTTCTGTTCTTACACAGATTTTCACTTTCCATGTGTGTTATATTCTATCTACAACTCTTTTAATAACACCTCTTCTTAAAACCCATTCATATATTTTCTGTCTCTATATCATCATAAACTTTCTCTATATCGATAAAGGTCTTCACTAAACTACCATTTTTCCTAGGATCTGCCTTAACATGCAGATTGCATCCACAATCAATCTTCCCTTTTTATTTGTATTAATTTTATTAACGTCTTGAAAAATGTGCAAGACAAAGACTTAACTGTTTATTTTATTTTAAGTTTTGAATGTGAACCTCCTGTGAAAAGAAGATATGAATTGTTCAATGAAGGAAGCATAAGTAATGAGCATATTATGCAGAATAACACATGTGTGACAACTGAAGATATAAAGATTGAAAAGGCAAGTTTAGTTTTATTTATCAAATCTTATTTTAATCTGTATGTAAATAACTGAAGTTAACAACTTACAATACTGTTATTTGTTGATCATTTTGTAGTACTTACAGATTGACAAGACAAATAAAATGAACTATTATAGCTAAATGTATGATTTACAGATATATTTAGAAAAACCATTACAAATAGCAACTATTTTCAAATTTGTCAACATTTACATTCAATGACTAGTGAAACATTTAACTAAGTAACAATAACCTCCAAATGGAATGATTTATGTGTTGTATGCTGTGATAATAATTGTAATTTTTATAAAACCTGATGATGGGCGAATGTCCAAAATTGCAATAAAGATTAATTGACATATAGGTAAGTTGAATCCTTACAATTCAAAAACTGATCCATAGGCTGCTATGGCTTAATTAAAAAAAACTAATTAAACTGATCATAGTTTCTTATGAGTGGCTGTTTAAGCGCCATTTCCCTGTACCTAGTATATCATTTTGTCACTTCTAGGGTTAAAACCTTTTAATTCTGGAATTACTAAGAAAAATAAATAATTAAAAATCACCCAATGTATCTCATAACTCTAGATACAAATATTTTGAGGTATGCTATTTTACATTAGTTATATTTTCTTGAAATGACCAACACTTGTGGAAAATTCAAACAAATGTAAGAAACATATTATAAGTTTCCATAATAACAGTTTATTTCCAACCGTTGTTGTCCAATCGCTCATGCCATCTTCGATCTAGTATAGCCCAAGTAAGTCTTTTTTTTTGCGCTTTTATTTGTCCATGTTATTATATAATTTAATGTTACAACAGTTGGTACATGGAATTCCATGATAATGGAAATAATGAGATGATTATTTAATTCCACAAAACAGCTTTAATTGCGACATATGTTTCGCCGTTAGGCATTTTCAGTTGCTTGAAAATGCCTAACGGCGAAACATATGTCGCAATTAAAGCTGTTTTGTGGAATTAAACAATCATCTCATTATTTCCATGTTATTATAGACTAAAAGAATTCTTGTTCATCTTTGAATGGTTGCAGTCATGTAATATGGATTTGTCACAATCAAACACACTAATAGTAATCTTGGATTTTCTGATTTTGGGAACCATTAGCCAACATTGTTGATCATTTAACTACTCTAAGGTCATGTATAGCTTAAAGTCTGTTGCAGATGTAATCATTTTTGTCCTCCATGTTTCAGTAACTAAGTCATTACCTAATATCTCTGTCAATAGTTATTTTTCTTTCATTTTGTGGTTTAACATTATGGATCTATGAATTTGAGAAGATTTATAAAATTATTGTATATGAACAAATAACATTATAAATTGTGTTTCTTTTAGGACTGGGGGAAGTGGTGGTGATTAATCAGAAAAGATTTATTCAATTTCAACAGATGAGCAGGTAACCAGATTAACCAATGTATATTTTTAGTTTATTTTTTAATATATCAAGATCAACTCTTTGAATGGTGAGAAAGGGTGTCATGTAACTTGGGAGTATGAAAGTTTTAAATGATAGTGATAAAGTCCAGGCTAGCAAAGAATTCATTGTCATTTGACAATTTTCAAGACTGTAGTTTCTAGTAAATCAAATGTTATTAGCTGTCAACTATGAAATAGATTGAAATTTGTTTCTTCAATACAGTGAAAGTAAATAAATCTTAGTGACATTTTAAATACAAAAACTTACTATGTAATATGGAAAATAATGATTTAGAAAAATATCCAATCTCTATCAGGGTTAATTCCTTGCAATATGTTCAAACTGATTTTCTGTTGTGATCAAACTTCAATACTGCTAGCAATGCCAATGGTCATGGCAATCACTGCCTTTACGGCTGTCTTGGGACAGATGTACATTCTACCTATTATACCAAGGCAAGGTAGCTGTTACAGTGTCTCCTTCTGCCACCATTCAAAGTTGACTATAGACTTCATGATGAATCTGTGAGTAAATCCCCATGGTTACTGTAAGAGATATGTATGTTTATGAGGCTCTAAAGTCTCTTGAAACCCTACAAACTCTCAAGGTATATTTCTCCCCCCCACCTCTTTCAAGGATGTTCCTGAACATTCCTTTGATTTTCTCTTTTGACACATAGTTGAAAAATAGGTCATTTGAGCTCTTGCTGCATATTGAACTCTACTGATTGATTATCCTCCTGATATAGGCTCACTGGGTAAAAGGTGAGCTTGACCAACTTGGGAAAGTTAGATTTGCAGCATATGTTAGAAAATTTTTAAAAAGTATAGGTAGTAAGAGAGTGGACATTGGTGTAGGGCAGGTCAGAGGTCAAATACTGGTAGGTGTGAAAAGAAAGGCGAATGAATGCAAAAAATTGTCATTTTAACAATGAAGTTTTCTTAAAATGCTTTTACTCATTTAGCAGATCCTTTTATAAATGATAGTTCAGTTTACTTCAATAATATCTGCCTCATTTTAAGTTATACCCTACATTTCCATTATACACCTAGTACTAAAGTTTTTAATTTATTTATATTTAATAGAGGCAAAGGTTGAAAATGTATTTCTTATTAACATTTAGCTCACTCTAGAAAAACGTATACCAGATTTTGTGAAGGAAACATTGTAAAAATTGTCTCTGCTAATGAATGTTAAAACAATGTTACCCACATGTACTTGTACTGTGGAGTAGGTTTCATTTAAGGACACACTAGGCTAACTTGTGGTTGTCATGGTCACCATCCTATATCATTGAAAATCAAAGTTACATAACAGATTAACTGACTAAATCATTAGGAGTACTGTTTCGATTACTTGGAGTGTAATGTCAGATCTACAGCACGTTTATTGGATACCATAACCATTTATTTTTTAAATTATATTTAAATAATTAAAAAAACATTCATCCAGTCATTTTGGATGCAACCTTTTAAAATTTCGCTAATTACTAGCTAACTTAAAAATGTTAATTTGTACAATTAATAAAACATTATAATTATAATTTTTTTTTCTTTCAGAAAATAGGGGTCTTAATAAAGGCTGTGAAACATGCATATATTGCTTTCGAGAAGAAGATATATTCATATTATTTCATAAATAAACTAGTTTAAAAAATGTTAGTTTAGCTGTTATAGATTTTAAAAATACTTTTGTTCACACTTTGCCTAAATATAAAATTTTTATTAAAGGATATAAAACATTTCATTAATAATAAAATAGTTAACACATTCACTGCTGATGGCGGCCCAGTCCGCCACACTGGCGCCAATTGCAATGCACATGGCGGCCTGGACCATCATTTCCCCATCGAAAGTTATTCCCACAGTATGCTTCTAGAACCAGTGGCATGTGGTTTATTCTGTGTTAGCATGATACTGACATCTATATGCACATGTTCTTAAGTTTAGTTCGTAGTTTTAATTTATTTTCTGTATTTTATATAGTTGTGCAAGTTTTGTGTTTCGATTGTTTTTTTTTTTTACTTTGACAACGAGCGATAATCTCACCTGGTACTTCTAAATGTGTTGATATGGAATGTAGTGATTCCAATTTTATTCTGAAATTGAGTGTAATGGTGCCACAAACAATGCGGAATTTAATACGGAAAGTGACTCATAGGACAAAAGCCTAGACTATGACATCACACCTCATGTTAGGTCAATTTCTACAGCTGGTATGAAACCCATAACTTGTATGAAAGATATAGAACTTTTAGTACCTATACCAGGTGAAGGTACGCCAATTAATTATTTCAATTTGTTACTTGATTACTTTTTTTGGAAAGTGTTGTTTTGTGAAACAAATCGGTTTGCCAACAAACTAAAATCTGATCTGAAGAACACCCCAGATTCTCGAATTAAGTGTTGGAAAGACCTAACCGTATCAGAATTTATATTGTACATAGGATTAGTATTACATACAGGAACAATAAAACTTAATTGATAGCAAGACACATAGATTATTCAACCTAACATGTTTTTCTCAGTTTATGAGCATGGATCAATTTCTTATTATTCAGAGGTGTTTGCACTTTTCCATAATAGAGCAGTAAGGTCTCAGATAATTCAGTCCGGTTACATAAAATTAGACCACTTATAGATTATTTTAACAATAAAATGATGTATAATATTATACCACAAAAGAACTTTCCTCAGATGAATGTAAGGTGCTATGGAAAGGTCGCTTGTACTTCAGGCAGTATATCACGGGAAAGCGGCATGAAACTGTACACAGTGACAGAATCGCATGGCCTTATTTTGAAATTTTTAGTGTATTGTGGAGTGTTAGACGACATATGGGGAAAAGAGCATTACAGCAAATGTAGTATTACATCTAATGCAAGGCAAACTTGGTAATGGCCATGCATTGTACATGGATAACTACTATAATAGTTTTCAACTCGCAGCCAAACTTATTAGTAATGGAAAATGCTGCACAGAAACCATAATCCCGAAGTGATAAAACAACAAAAACTGAAAAAAGTTGAAACAATTGCCCATTACTATAATAGTGTCTTGATAGGGAAGTGGAGAGATAAAAGAGATGTATTGTATATATCAAATGAATATGAAAATGAGTTGGTCCAATTTAACAATGCAAGCGGTGTTGCTGTTTTCAAACCACTTCCCATCGTTAAGTACAATGTCTTTGTGAAGGGTATGGACAGATCAGACCAGATGATGTCCTACTACCCTTCAGAACGTAAAACATTAAGGTGGTACAAGAAAATATTTGTCCATCTCCTTCAAATGATAATGATCAATAGTCACCAATAACACAATATGAATACAATTGGCAAAAGGATATCTCTCTATGATTACAGTTTGCAAGTCATTGACATTCTACTTCCAGCACCTGAAGTACTGCAACATGATCTTCCTAGGAATGTAGAACATACTCCCTCAAAGCATGGATTTAGACCAAACAGCAACAGATGTTTAAAAAAATGGTGTAGAGTTTGTTCTAAAAATGGTAAGAGGACCAACACAACATATTTGTGTGAGGCTTGCCCTGGTGAACCTGAACTGTTCATTTTGAAATATGAAAATTTATTTATTTATTTGACCCTCTTTTAAACATAATTTTAACAGGAAAAATTTGACAATCTTATATGCTTAATAATAAAATAGACAACTGTTCACATTATAAAATGTAATACATATAAAATAAAATTCATAATAACATAATAAACAATAATATTAATAATAATAATAATAATAACAAAAAATACTTCCTGCTGTATTACAAGAAAATAGCAAAGGGTCACTTCATCCCGAGGTTAAAACCTGTTTGGGATGAAAAAATACTCTATACATTTCTAACAATATAGCTCGATGGGAGAGAAACAATGTGACCGACCAGTCCAACCCACATATACACACACAAATTACATTTAGAAAACTAGGATTTGGCTTTTATGACAAACCATTTCAAATCAACATAAAACACTAAAAAAATAGAAATACAATAATAAAACTATAAACACACATACACACAATATACATATGTACATACACATACATACACATATACATACATACACATATACATACATACACATTAACACACATATACATACACATACATATACATAATTCACACACACACTTCTACCATTCATATTACCGGTGAAGAAGAGAGCTTTCAAGAATAAAATACAGTCACTTACTACCAGTTTATTCTCCCTCACTGGTTACTGATAAAAAACATATAGACCTGCTCCTGTTCTAATAAATATTGTTTCACGAATCTACAAAACTCGATTTTATTTGTACACGTTTTAATTTTTAAAGGCATCAGATTAAAAAATTTTGGAGCAAGATATTTTGTGATATATTGTGACATATATCACAAAAAATAAGGAGTTACATAAACGTTTTGTAAATAATTGATGACATACAGAATTTTTGTTCATTAGATTGTGTTCCTTTATTAAAAAAATGAAAGCTCATATTTTTAGACAATATATTTCTGTATATAAATATAAAAAGCCTTTAAACGCAGTTATGATGTCACATAAATGATGTAATTTTCAAAATTTTTAACAATAATGATATTAGGCAGTTAAATATGCCTAATAAGTTTTGGGAGGAAAAAAAAAATTTAGCACACAAGATGTATTACCAATTTATTTTCAGTAGTGAATGTGTTAATGGAATTAGAATGATCTTGGGTTAATATCAGTCTTACTTTAAAGATACATGAGAGATAGTAATATAGATTGTTTATTCTGTCTCTTATTAAGTTGGTTGTAAGAATATGCATAAATAAATGTATTTAAGTTTTAGTTTGGTTTATTTCCTTAAAAGTGATTCTTTAGTATTTTAATTTTAGTGTACATCTATATAGTATTAGTGAATAAAAAATAAATTAAAAAATTTTATCAAATTTGAAACGTCTCTTTATGGAAAGTTTGTGAAGCCAACTCGTATAGTGTGTTAGAAATTATGTAATGGAATTTTTCTTGCTGCTTAAAGGCAAAAACCTCTCGCCCATCATCTCTATAACAAAATAATAAAAGATAAAATAGAGACTCCTAGCCTTCCCATATTCTAATATCATCGGGGTCAGAAAGAACAAGAGTTGGTAAGGAGAAATGAAAGAGAGAGATCTAACCCAAGATTGCATGAAGAAAGGTGTAAATCCAGTTATTTATTAGACACACCTTATAATTTGAATCAATCGATAGTTAGTTGATATTTCAATTTTTATTCTGCATATCAATAGTAATTTAAACTACCCTCAGGGGCTTACTTTAGTGGGTACATACTTGCAATCCTGACGAAAGCTAGCTGGATTTACATCTTTTTTCATGTAGTTTTGTCTTTGAATTCTTTCTTTCCTGTCAAATTTCTCTTGACCAACTCCTTCTCTTTTCACCCTAAACCTATTAGAGTGTTCAAGAGCTATGGGTCTTTATTTTATGGTTTTTTTCTTTTTTTTTTATAAAATGATGGTGATCACTAAAAAGACTTTAAACAACAAGAAAAAAAGAGCGAATTATACAGTTTTTTTTTTTTAAAGTGGTAATGAATTGCATACATGTTTCACTTTTTACGAAGGAGCATTTTATTAATTTTTGTGGGTTATCACTAAACTTATAAATAAATAGTTGTTCTCAATAATATTATGAAACCATAAAATTCAAGAAAATCAGTTCTATAATTAAATAAAATCAAGAAAAATAATGTATAAATAACAATATGTTATTTAGTAAATCACAGTCAAAGGTAGGTTTTTTTAAATTAAAGAATTTGAATCAAGTAAGACCTTCATTAAACCATGATAGAAATAGATAGTAATAAGTACTATTTTTATTTTTAGAAAATAATGTCTTCATTTAGATAACATAACTGAACTTATATAGGTAATCCTATTTATATTCCACATTAATGTGCAGTTGTCATTATTATTATAATTATATCATGCCCAAGAAACCAACTTTTGGTCATTACATTTAGAGCAGGGTTGTCCAACTTACAAAGCCTCAAGGGATAAAATTAAACATTGAAAGGGGTTCCCAGACTAATTAAATTAATTTCTATTATTAATTTCAATGTCTATTAATATTAGTTTCTTAATTAAATTACAAACCAGCAAATTTGGTATAAGTTTGTTTATAAAATTTCCTTCAAAAGGAAGATGTTTCAAAGTAGTTTTCTGATTTTTTATCTAATAAGTTCTCGTAATTGGACAACCCTGATTTAGAGGATTAGTTTGATTGTATGATCAGGCTGAGTAAAAATCATTATGGCACCCATCGACTAGTTTTTCATTTAAAAAAGCAATCACCATTTATTTTATGCTAAGTGTTTTACTAGTAAAACACTATTCAATAACCCGCTAAGACATATTGCTTATTTTGTAACTTACAGAGTGTTAACTCTACTGTTTAGATCCATGTTTGTCACGATGAGGGGAAAAAGAGAAATTATCGTGTTTTGTCCCCATGAGCTGTACTCTAGTATAAAATATATGAATAGAGTGTTAAGAAATAAATTGTGACATTGTAGAACTCATCGTTCAAACAAAAACAAAGGAGAAAAGGGGATCAGACACCTCCTAACTATAGGATTAAATTCCTCACGACACATTAAAATTCAACAGCACTAGTTTAATGTTCATTGTTTGGTGTCCAAGTCACTTTGTATAATATAATGAGTAATAAATTATTTTATATTACCTTATAGATCCGTCATATGACTTTGATTATGTAGTTCGCGAACCATGAAACCGTGCGCATGTATAAAAAAAAAATATTAAAATCAACGTATATGTGTATTTATTTAATTGTGTGTATAGTGTCAATGTTTTTGTGATATTAATGTTTTAACGACCTCTACGGAGTGAAAATACTGAAGATGGAGATACGTCTCCGAAACGCGCCTTTGTAATAAAGACATAATCAAAGTCACATGACGGATCTATATAAGGTAATATAAAATAATTTATTACTCATTATATAGCACTAGTTTGCTGTGAATTAACTGTTCAAACCGTTATTTATTATTATTATTATAAAAACCTTATTTGAAGTTTTAACATAACATGTGAAGATAAAGAAGTTACAATGAGGTGAAGACAAAGAATAATAAGGTAAAACAACAGGAAACATTTTATTTTTACAAAACTAACAAACATAAGGATTATGATGAATTCTAAACGTTAATAAGAGCAACAAACTTTTTTTTTTTTTTAATGATGAATAACTTAAAATAACAAATTAAAGCTAATAGAAATATGAATAATAATACTGTGGTGAATTCAATATTATTTTCATCAGTCAAATAAGACAAGTATTTATAATTAACTAAACTCATTTACTTTAACTTTAAAACGTAAAATAACTTTGTAAATTTCTATGCTAAACAACTCTTTATAATGTTGTTAAAGGAGACTATTGCAAGGAATAACAAAATATTTTTCAATCTGAATCATAGAAAATCAAATTATAAAATGATCATTTGTTAGGGTTAAAATTCGGAACTCTTCAGGAATGAATGAAATAAATATCTAATTGGGAGAATGTTTTCGTAATAACATCTAGACCCCCCCCCCCTAGAAGAAGGTTTAAGCCTACATTAAAATTTGTTATAAAGAATAAAATTGTTTTAACATAAGAATGAAAAAATGACTCACAAATTTTTTATTTTACTTTATAAAGTATAATTTAATTTACATAAACATAATTTGCATGAATATATAAAATTTAATTATACATTTTTAGCATGTATAAAAATCGTTATTTTTAAAAGTCTTCAAAAGACCAAAAAAATATTATCTCAAGTCAAATTACATGCATGATTTTCCGAAAATGTTTTTCATGTGCATTTTCACCCTTAAAAATTTTGGTAAGTTTTAAGGGTTTATTCGGAAAATTTCTTATAATACAAAAGGGAATAGAGGGAAAAAATCTTGTATATTAATTTTACAACTTTCTAAATTTTTTCAAGAAGTTTTTGACCCTCCCGTTTTTTTAATTCTTTCAAACAGGTTGTTTGAAAAATACTTGTTTTGTTTAAAAAATAACAAGATAAGACATTTCTTATTTTTGGACAAACAATTAGAAAAAAATCTATTACTGGTAATATTTTTCACTCTTTGATATGTAAACAAAGATAAACATCTAAGGTTAGAAAATGTTTGTCATCAGCTTTTGTTTAGATATTATTAAGAAGTGATTCTCCAGGTAAATTATTATTCTCTCTTCGAGGTGTCTGAAGTTACTTACTTCTCAAGACTGGGTTACAAGAATTGAAAACATATTTTGCATTTTGTATTCATCACAGGTTTATTATTTCTTCCTTTTTTTACATATTAATATTTTCCAATAAATTATTACACTATTAAAATAAAAATGTGGTCATAAATTAAATATACACAATTTCATTAATTTTACTTCAAAAACTCTTTTCTTAAAGTAATTATGTTTCTAAAACAGTTTCATTCCAGTCACATAACTAGAAATTTAATAAACATTAATGTAATCTAAAGTCAATTTTAATTTTATTGCATCAGATAATAATTGTCAAATAAATATCAAAGCTAAATAGTACAGGAAAAAAATTTTCTCTCAACATAAAAATAATTAAATGTCAAACAAACAATAACTATGTGAAGTTGTTTTATACCTCTTTTTTGTCATATCCGGGTTGTTGAAAACATATTACATCTGTTTCATGATTAATCACATTATCATGTTTATTATCACAATAATTGACATGGAGTTGAATCTTGAGTACACAGACTTCCTGAGCAGAGACAAAGCAAGAAGAGTACAGAATATTTGTTATATTTTATATATATATATATATATATATATATATATCACATCATATGATAAAAATGCTCAAAAAAGTTAATAATATATAATTTGATAATTTTTTTTTGGACAACTAACAAAAAACCTGATGGACTTAGCATTATTATAACCTATGTCTTCTAAGACGTACATAATTAATTTCATTATATTCTTCTGTCACTCCTACCACTGTCTCAATTTTTGCTGAGTTTTGGATTAACTCAATTTTCAAAAGCTATTAAACATATAAAATTAAAAGGTTATTTTAAGAAATATAATATTGAAGTGGAAATGAATACTTAAGAATAGATTAGGCAATGCAATCTAAGAAAATGGCAGAAGGAAAAAATATTGATTGTTTGAAATCAAATGTGGTTGGAAAGCAACAAACATAGGTCAAATACCTACACATAAAAAACACATTAATACGTACATATAAGAACACACTAGATCTTATAAATATAAAATTCATATTTGTTTTGTATCCAAGTCACAATTGTTCGAAATAACAATGTGCATCCTGTGTTGTCTGTGAAATGTATTGTATTGTTCGTGATGTTTGTTGAATTTTAATGTTTTAACAATCTCAAGTGAGCGAAAAAATTCTGAAGATGGAACAGATGTTCTGAAACGTGTTAGTTGTAACACCAAGAAAAAAGTCACGTGGCGGAATATACATAAAGCTTAAATATGAATGGAAGAATTCAAATTTCACATCTTATCTGTTAAAAGAAGAGCAAATCCAAGAAGAAATGAAAGATTCTATGAAATTATTAGAGCAATAAGTACACAGCTGAACATATTGGAGAATTTGGAAATATTCAAAGTACAATTATAAGAATAATCAATATATATATATAATAAAAGGAAGTCTAGAATGTGCGTGCCGGTAAAACTCAAAACCAATCCCAGTACAATCAAAGGGGGTATTTGGTGTGATAGTCCTCTATTGCCCATCTGTGAAAAAGGTTTCCATTTTGTCTCTAAGGGCGTCCATTGGGAGATAAAAGGGCCGAACTTATGACCGAAAAATACAAGGGAAATACAGTTTTTATCCTCAGAATACCATTGATATCGACTGAATTACGATTCAAATTAAAGAGACTGCAATTGTAAAATTAATCTGTTAACTTTTGTAAAATAAAAAGTCAGACCCAATTGTTTACCCATTAACAATAAGCCAGATAAACCATAGGGACAAACTTTAAAGTATTGTGACATAAGTCTCAAAGATTCCGGATTTTTTTCACGGTCAATTATACGTAGCTTGCTCTCAAGTAGGAAATCCAAAAAAATTGTATAATATACCCCAGATAACAAAATGAAAAATGTTGTTTATATATACAAGTATTATAAATAGTTAGAATGTTTTCAATAAAAAGCTTTCACTTCTTATATTTTGAGGTTTATCTCCTTATATTCCAACTACCACACAATCCTATAGCCCCAGATCATCTTGAAAAAAAGGTACAGTTAACTGAGTAAATTTCTTTGTAAAAATACTTTATTTAACTCATTACTATCATTTTTAGGATCTTGCGCATGATTCTTCAATTAGGTTTGCGAATATTTTGAAATCAAGATCATATTCAACATTTATTAGTGAATAACATATGTTGGAAGTCGCGGGCGAAGCCAGGTTAACACGTTCGCTACCAGCTGACGCATATATGCGGCGACCGGGTCACTCCCACAGCCCACGAAAAAATTCATGAACTTCCCCTTTAGACTGGTCCTAATGGTTGTGACCTTCGCCACAGACTGAGGTAATGCTGTATGTCAGTGTTGCCAAGTGTCCAGTGACGTCAGCGATAGTCCTAGCTACAGACCAAGCGCCGCATATATGTGGCGGACTATCCTGTAGACCGTGCCAAAGCGATCTAACCTTTAAAATAGACCGTTGCGAAGAATTTTCTCATTTACTATGAAGAAAGCAATGCCGCCAACCTGCCAACCAATCACAGAAGTAGGCAAAGCCTATAGAAAGTGAAGAGAGTAGGTTACTTAGGTATATATGACGACTTTTTTACGGGACAAAAACTACATAAAAATTTAGGATAATAAAAGTTAACCTGAAATGTGTTAGCAGAGATTTAAATGCTAGGTGTGGCAGAAAATGTACTCAAATTAATTATGCATTTATTTTATGAGATTATATAAAATTCATCAAGGATGTTTGTTTTTTCGGAGTGACAAAATTTTGGAAATTTTAAGGGAATCTTTGCATTTTTTGAGGATATGGAGAAAGTGAAGAATTCTGGGTACCTGTATTGTATGGTGAAAGAAGATCAATAACAAAAAGAGAGGTGCTGATGGTAAATGTCACCCCAAAGGAACTTTTAGAGTTATTGGCAGTGGATATTTTTAGCCCTTTGCCAGCCGGTAAGTATAATTTTAATACTACTTTCTTTAATACTAAATAAGTAGGCTATAAGCAAGAACGTAAAAAAAATCATGATTTAACATTTACTACGAATCATAAAACACACACGCATACATAATCAATTAAATAGTTTGACTTTTGGCTGAGGTGTAAAAAAAAAACATTTAAACCAACATCATGCAACTTCCAAAATGTAATTTTATTTCAACAATTTTTCACAGTATAATATGTTTAAAAAAGATTGCACTAAATTCAACCATTTTAAACTAATTAATATATTATTCGTGTACAAGTAATTATTTTCTAGAAAGTTTTTTTTCTTCCCAAAATGGAAAGATTTTAAGACCTTCTTAAAAATAATTGTTCTTTTTTACATCCAACAAAAAAATACCCCATCCTGATATATAGAAACATGAAAGTTTATAAACTTACCAGAACTATTCCCATAATAAAAACATAAGGCCTTTCACTTAATTTATTAACATATAATATTTTACCTTCATTTAAATTGAAATATTCTTTAATACAAATGTAATGTTTTGTTGTATTCTGATTGAATGGAAACTTACTCGCTCTGTTTTGAGTTAAAAAATAATACTAAACACAACAAAAAAACTAAAGGTTTGACTTAGTTACTCAATATGACACACCTAAATCCACTATACGATGTTATGATATGAAACAATAATGACAACATAAACAATTATAAATCATACAAAGAAATAAAATACAAAACAGAAAGGTAAGCAGACCTACTAGTAACTATTTTATTATGTACAATTAACTCAACATCGACTAGTACTTGAGTCATGTTAATAAAAAGGAATTTAATTATACAAAACCTTTACAATTTAGATAGAATAAAACTCGAACTCAAGACCTCACAAAAATTACGTTTCTTTGTAAGATCTTGTGTTCGAGTTTTATTCTATCTAATATTATCTCACAAGTCAAGCTCAATATTTATTTATACTGTACAATTTAAATACAATTTTATACAAATATTAAGTTTCCTTCCAGCTACGTTATAAATTGATAAATATAATTTTTATATTCATTTAATACATAATATTTAAGATGGTCTTGTAAGGTAAACAACATCTAATTCATTCTATATAAAGAATTTTAAAATGTTATTGTTAAATACATAGAACTCAATTTCTCTATAATAATATTTCTTTATATAAAGGAATATTAGAAAATAAAAAATTCTGGAATAGGAAATACATTTTGGTGTTGTCAAAATAGCCAAGGACTACCAAGCTTACCAATTATTGTAGATTTAAACTTTTTATTAGTAAGAAAAAAGAATTCAGCTGGCAAAGAACATTTAAAATTGACCAAGTTGGCCCTTGAACTTGAGACTTTATGCACAACACTTAAAATTATTTATTAAAATATGTCAGTGTGCCCATTGAAAAGCGTTTAGAAAGAGATGGATAATATAATTTCAATATGTTACATTTTAATTAGTATCCAGAAGTAAGGTAATGGAGAATAATAATAAGACTAAAATAAATAAACATTTCATTAACTTTCTCACTTAACCCAAAAACTATCCATTACCAAAATGTTAGTTTGTGTAATTTTCAGTCGTCCGAAAGTGACGGGGGTCTAAGATAATTTTGCTTGTGCCATAAACACATCCTCAGTATAAATCATATTTGCTTAAAATCAAACTTTTAATGATGAAAGTTAAGGTTCATTTTTGTCACTTATTCAAGAACCATAATTTATTTTTACTTGCAATTTTGTACACAAGTTTGGGTCATTGATCTTCACAAATAAATGTCATTAAAATATAATGGAAATTGGTAGAACAGAGTTTGAGAAATTATATGTTTTAAAACATCCCCATAGCCGATTTATGGTTTTTTTACTGATAAGTCACAAACCAACAGCTTTTTAAGAGATATCAACAAATACATCTTATTTGGGTCTTTAGAAACTACAATTTCGCCAAAATTTCATTATAGCCGTTGGAGCTGATTTTAAGAAAATAGTAATTTTGTGTATTTTTAAATGGCAGCTGTAAATTTTTAGCCCCCATAGGGGGTTCATAAAGCGAGAACACTAACCTAGACCAGGTGGGGAACGGGGTAAATTATTTTAATAATTGGATTAAATTTATTAAATAAATACATATGTAGGGGCTGCAAGTTGAGTAGATAATCATTTCAATGTCGTTATTAATGAAGTAATTAATATGATTGCAGCAAAACGCAAAGTCAAGTGAGAAGTGTAAGCCTGTACTGGGAAGCAACTAGGATAGCTCAGTTGGTAGAGCATTGGCGTATAAAGTCAAAGGTCCTGGGTTTGATTCCCAGTCTAGGTCAATTTATTTTTCACTTGAAATATTATTTAATTATAATACTAGCTGGTATGAAAAACAAATACGCATAAAATATAAAATTAAAATCAATAAAAATATATCTAATCGTTTTGAAAAAATAATACACATCACTAGCCTTACCTTTAATTTAGGTGTAGATTTTATCAAAAATATGATAAATTAATTTGGATTATGGTAAGACATTAATCCAAAATGCCCATGTGTTACAAATATTTGTTGTGTAGACTGTTCAGTCGCAGAGTTCATAACTTGTACATTACACATCATTGGTACTTACTCTGGGCTATTACCATTGTTATAAACTATGACAACTTCAGGAGTTTGAGTAGAGGAAAGATCTGTATTATTTACATTTGATGATGAGGCATTATTTGCAAAGTAAAAAAACTTTCTAGCCTCATCGTTACTGAGATGCATAAAAGGCAGAGAGGGTATTGTTTGAGCATCATTTTGAATAGCTTTGTCTGTTAATATTATTTTCCTATTTGTCTGTAATCCCATCAACTGAGACTTGGTAATAGTTGGTAATACTATGGTATCTGATTGTTTGTCTGTTTGATCTAAATATGAACTTACTTTTCTAAATGAAAGAGTTTGTGGAACATTATTCGATTCCAAACCATCTCTATTTGGAACATGTACCTTATAAAATCGAGGAGAAAGATTGTAATTGATGGGAGCAAGTTTAATCACTTTGGGAAACACTGGGCCTACTTGTTTGATTCCAGCTTTCTTGATAATCACTTTCTTGAGAGTGGGCAAATTGATTTTATTAGTTTGTTCAGTTGCACAAACTTTAGTGTTTCCTGTAGAACTAACCACATTACTTGTATTTGTCTGTAACATATTGTTTCCCATAGGATAAACCACACCTACATTGCGTACTTTAGCTGAAGATACACTGTCGTGAGTAGAATTTCGTTCTCCTTCACTGATTGCTATTGATTGACAATTTTGATCTGTATTTACTTCTTCATTATCTGTTATATCAATTGTTTCTATTTCTTCAGGTATTTTGAAATTGTGTACATTGTTTTCTTTTTCTGAATTGTCAGAGATATTGTTAATCCACTGAATCTTATCTGCGTATGCATGATCAAGTTTTGTTGAATTCTTAATTGAAACTACTTCAGTAACCTTTAAGTTTAAATCATTTTCAGAGCAATCCGTTACTTTACCACTGCAATCTTCCAACTGATTTACAGTCGGAACAGATGTATCCTTAACTTCACTATCCTTATTGGAAGAATTGTTAAAAAGGTCATTTTCTTGTGGTGTATTTGTAGTTATAGAGCAAGTTGCTTCTTTCACCATGCAAAGATTATTATTTACATTTTTCTGGCCTTCTTGGATTATAAAACAGTTATTAATGACAGGCAAGGTCTTTGATTCATTCAAGAAAATACCTTCCGTAAGTTGCTGACATTCCAATTCATTAGGATTAAATTTATGTACATTACCGTCTTCAGTTGTATAAAAACTATTGCAGAACTTTATTAAACTATTAAATTTAGTAAATGACTGTTTAAATACTTCATTATTTATTTGAAATAAACCCATAACAATTTTATTTGTGTAATTATTTTTAAGCAACATATCGTATATAATATGTTTACTTAGAAATAGATGTTTTTCATTTTCAACATCAATTTTTAAAAGTGTTTCTACAAGCCTTGCATACAAAGCAAAAAACATGTCTATTACACAGTCATCCTCAAATTTATTAACAATAGAACCTAATAAAGCTGAAAATTCTATTCCTCTTTGTCTCATAGCATCCCGACACTCTCTTTCTATTCTTTGTTTTTCTATGTAAATAGATTTTTCAGACAAAAGTTTATCGGCCCATTTTAAACGATTTTGTTTGCATAAAAGATCTGTAATTCCCATGTGAAGCAGACCACCCATTATTTCTATTTTAGAATCAACCAGTTCATTAAATTTTAATGTGTATAATTTCATGAAACGTATGTCGTTCCTACCGAATGATTGTAAAATGTATTTGGGAATTTTTGGATTTGACAAAAATGATGTTTTCTTAAATTCTAAAAAAGTTTTGTTTGTCTTATTACTAACATCAAGAGGTAATACTGATGTTTCCTTTATTGGTTCAGAGCTAGCCATCAAAGTAGTTATGTCTCTAACCCTTATTTTTCCAATATTACTTCCTTCAACATTTTTCACATTCTCCAATTCTTTGGATTTTGTAGTTCGTTTAGAAGGATAATGCTTTGTAGATTTAGTTAATATGAAATTATCCTCTTGTTTCAGTTCTGCAGTTTGTTTAGATGGGTAATTGTTAGTAGATTTAGTTGATACAGATTTCTTCATTTCTATGTTTTTAGAAGGAGATTCACAGTTTTTTGTATATTTTATAACCTCATCGTCTCTCTTGTTACATGTCGCATAAATACCCAAGTTAGTTTTATTTTCTTGATTTATATGGTAAGAATGTGAACTATTTTCCGATGAGTCTAAAAAAATATTATTTTGAGGTTGTTTTAATTTATCATGGCTCTCACTTCCTCTTTTGTGTTTTTCGACTGGTGCACCCATTTCTATATTATTTAATATACATTTTGCTTTTCGTTTCAAAACAACGGTTGTTGTATTTTCAGCTTTATTTACACTTAAGGGATCTTTTGTAATCACACAATCATTGTCAATATTTCCTTCAACAAATAACAACTTAATTTTCTCTTCATCTGTCAGTTCACCAATATCTGGAGATATTTGTGATCCATTTACAGAATTATTAGATTTACTTTGGAACTTACATTTTTCAAATTTATTTTTAATTATCTGTCTGTATTTATCAAAAATTTTAGTTTTTGTGTTACATTCTTTATCAGAATGTAAATTCTTTTTAAGATGTAATAATTTCTCTGAGCAATGAATCTTTGGCCTGAAACAAAAATCATAATAAAGTATATCAATATCTAATTTAAACATATCACTATAAAAACAAAAATCATAATAAAGTATATCAATATCTCATTTAAACATATCTCTATAAAAACAAAAATAATAATAAAGTATATCAATAATTAATTTAAACATATCAATATAAAAACATAAATAATAATAAAGTATATCAATATCTAATTTAAACATATCACTATAAAAACAAAAATCATAAAGTATATTGTGGTGATTTAGCCCCATTGGCCTCCGCCTCCCCTCACTATCCAGCATGTATGCGACGAACTTGATAACCCAGGAGTTGTGCATCAACTAGCAGTAAAGGAAGATGTCTGTGACAAAGCTCTACCACCAATCATTGCTTGTTTCTTAGTAGTGCCGAAATATTAGTAGTACGCCTTGCTAAACCCACAGGAATAGGGCCGGTACGGTCTTAGGGTTTGTATCTGGGCGCATCGGGTTTTTGGAACCGTATTAGTATTAGTTGAACTATCTTACGGCCATGTTAAGCCTTTTGTGTTAGTCCGACATCTTGTGCCACTAAATCTTGTACCATCTAATTTAAATATATCACTATAAAAACAAAAACCATAATAAAGTATATCAATATCTAATTTAAACATATCACTATAAAAACAAAAATCATAATAAATTATATCTATAACTTAAACATATTACTATAAAAACAAAAATCATAATAAAGTATATCAATATCTAATTTAAACATATTACTATAAAAACAAAAATCATAATAAATTATATCTATAACTTAAACATATTACTATAAAAACAAAAACCATAATAAAGTATATCAATATCTAATTTAAACATATTACTATAAAAACAAAAATCATAATAAATTATATCTATAACTTAAACATATTACTATAAAAACAAAAATCATAATAAAGTATATCAATATCTAACTTAAACATATTACTATAAAAACAAAAATCAGCTCCTCATGGTACAAGTGCTTATAGAGATTGATCTAGAGATAACAACAGAAAATGGTTCAAACACATTGACACACACAAGTACGTCTGTCCTTCTTTATAACCAGAATTACATTTTTCAATACTATTATTATTTTTCAGCTGTGTAAATAATCACAGTCAATTCTTGTTATTTCAAACATTTTAGGATGACCATAGGTGTATAATTTGACCAGTTATACATTTGATTATGTTTTTAATGATATCATACTTCCGAGCAGAACTTACATAATTAAATAAAAAATTAGGCCCAAACTTTTTATATAAATATTTTTTAATATATTGTGACATGTTTCAATGCACTTGAATATTATCATCTAATCAGGACCACAAATTTTGCGTAAAATACAAATTTACCAGAATAATAAATTTGTAAATTAAATATAAACATAAATATATTATATTACAGCCAAAACTTTCAAGATACTACAACAAAATCTGCATGTCACGTATGTCTTTAGTTCATACATCCACTAAACTGACATTTAATAAAATTCCCGAAGGTTTAGTAAAACATACCGAGAAGGAAAAAGTATAAATATGTTTTTCACATCATGACATTGATGACATTTGAACTGTAGAACATTAAGCATATAATAAACATCATTCCAAAAAACTACTTTTCAGCCATTCTTTTTTTAAAGTAACTAAAAGTATAAAATATAAAATTTTATATTTTTATATTTAATTATGACTACTATGAACACAAAGAGTTAAATAATAAGAAACATTAAAATAAATTCCTTAAAATTTCTTATTATATGGTTTTTTATTGTTGTCAAAACAGCTGATTGACTTGAGGCAGCACAGCCGATAGTTTGTGTATTTTAGTATTATTAAGATTTGTAGATTTTTCAGTTTCCCACCAAAAGTTGATATAGAGGTTTGATGTTGACTGACGATGATTTCCAAGACCAAGTTATCTTTTTGAGGTAAGTTGTGATGTTTTATTAACTCTACATACAAAATTACTATTCATGTTGTCCCATCCGTTACAGAAAAGATATAAAAGTTATGTTTACAGCAGTAATAGTAATGAAAAAACATTCCTAATTTGGGGAAGTAAGGTTAAGTGGGAACTATGTTAACTTTATATTTTATTGTAATTTTAGGGATTCATTTTAGCAATTATTTGATTGGGGTTTTTTAGGTGTATAACTATAAGCAACAAATAGTTCTGAGGTTATGCACATACCATGAACCACTGAGTGGTAAACCAAAGAGGTCTTATACACCCTTTCATCATTTTAAAATGTTATTAACGATTGAAAATAGATTGTGATAATTTTTTTAGTCTGATTTGAAAAATAAGCCACTTGTAGGCTTAGGCCCAAAATTTAAGTAAAGCTAAGGACAATTTTACAGAGTAGCCAAATAAGTAAATAACCATATTATAACCAACATAAAAAATGTTTTTTTACCAAACAAGCTAAGGTAATATTTGTATTTTTAGGCCACCTACTTACAAAAATCGGATGGCCAAGTGCCGGGAAAAGAAAAAAATAATCGTGAGATTTGGGGAAACTATTTACTAAAGGAATAAAGCCAAAAGAGCTGAAAAGAATAAGTCTGAAAGACTCTCTGACCCAAGTTTGTTGAAAGCAAACAGAGAAAAGTAACGACTGCGGAAGAGAGCAGCTAGAGAGAGGAAAAAACTATCTGCAAATGAAGGGACACCAACTGGTCAGAATTTCACCTTGGTACTTATGTAATAATTTATAAAATGTCACAAAGGGTAAAACTATTTTATACATAAAAAGAGCCACACGTTGTGCGACAATTGTAACAATTTAAAAATGACCTTAAGGAAAAAAGTACTTTATATATATTAAAAGCCCCAAGAGTTGGGCGACAATTGTAACTATTTATAAATGCGACCTTGTTAGGTTCATTTATAAATATTATCAAAAAAATATGAATTTAATTTTACTATAAGTTTTTATTTTTATTTAAAGTTTGTTCAACATTTATGGGCGCCAGATGAATTAACATCAATTTTGAAAAGAAAAAAAAGGACTCTAAATATTTGTGATCTCGGGTGTGAGTTCTTTCAAAAGTGTACTTACAGTGATTTTTGTCATTTGAAATGAGAACACTTGCTTCTGAAATTTTAACATGAGTTTATTAAAAAACATACAAGATTATTACATGAAATATATTATCAATTATTACATTAAATAAATTTATTATAAATAACATCCTATCTGGATTTTAGTATATTCATTCAACCTTTGAGGAAGATGTATACTTTGTTAAAAAACATGACTTTAAATTACGTTGCAACAAAAATTATTTATTTAAAAGAACAAAAAAGGAAGACAGATCAAAATATCTGTTATTTAATTATTACTTTACTTTATTTAAATATAGAATTTAAATTAATCAACCTTTGTTGATTTGATTATATATAAAAAATTCTTTATCTTAATTATGAAATTATATAAAAAAAATGAAATTATCTTTAACAAACATGAGACAAATTATATTTTATATTATACAGAATTTACAATATTTGTGTTGTATACACATTTGTTACCAGTTTGTAGGTACTTTTTAGAACTTGAAGACATGTGCTTCCAACTGCGTAGAATCGCTTAGCCATTCTTTGAAAACGACGCATACATATCCACTCTCATCGCTCAAACCAAAGTGCATTTTTTTTAAATTGTCTAACAAGTTTATTAGTTCTCTTTTACATTTAAAACTGTCCATTATTAAACCGATGACACGATGTCACGAGATACCGTCATTGTCTTTTTTACATAATACGCCACTCAACATACAAGTCTTTGTCCGTTTATTAATACTTTTTGTTTTTTAGAAACACTCCACTATACTGTTCAAAACTATTGTTATTAAATTAGTTTGATGCAGATTACATCGACATCTTTAAAAACCCTTGTCCAACACTTCCGTCAATTTCTGAAACACATTTTTTAAAACTCTCTCTACCTTGACAATACGTCTTACGCCTTCAAGCATTGAACTAAGACTGGGAAAATCACATGGCTTTCTCTATTTCCTGTTAGTACCGGTTATTTCCCAATCTCTCCGCATCAGCAATAATTATATCCAACGTTCTATTGAAATACTACTGTTTCAGTAAAGTGTCCAAACACATCATTTCACAAAACACACAATTTATAAAACTTCCTATAATTAAATTATATTAAAAACTACACATCATTATTTGTTTATGTTTGGAAATCTATTTTAATTATGAATTTACTCTGTTTAACATTGAAAATCATTAGTCACATTTTTGACTCATGTCACCCCCACTACGCTTACCCGCGATTTTAAATATTTAATTAAACCAACCTTTTCTAGGTATTACACTTATAAATGTACACATATGTTACGAAAGGCTGTAAAAAAACTGAAGCAGTCTCTTCCTTGCAGCCCCTCTAAAAATGTAGCTGTTAATAAAGAATCTATCAACAATGATGCGAAAAAGGAAGTTAAAAACATTTTACCTAGTAGTGCACATGTTTCTCCTGGGAAACGTTTTATTAATGAAGATACAATAGAGAAAGTTCTTGCCTGCTATGAAAATGATAAGGTGTCAAGTCAAGTCAAACAAGGGACAAAAAATCTGTTAAAGACCCTGTTACTGAGAAACGACTTACCAAATACGGCACATGTTAGTCACTGTAAGTGAAGCTTATGAGATGTTTAAAATGGACAATGAAAACAATATTATTTCAAAAAGCATGTTTTATAAGCTACGTCCACTACACGTTTTGTTAGTGTCAGAAACACCAGATAATGTATGTGTTTGTAAATACCATGCCAATTTCGCCTCACTTACCAATTTAATTGCAAAACACTTTAAGGGTTCAAATTTTCCTAAAAGCTATAAAGATTTACTTGAGAATGTGTGTTGTGACACTTCTAAAGAGGAGTGTGTGACAAATATTTGTAAAGAGTGCACAACTGACATATTTGGTATTGTACCACGAGAATTTGAAGTAGAATCAAACATTAAATAACCATCTTACTCTTGTTGAAAATGTGTCTTCCGTGGAGAATGCCATTAACAAATGCAACAAAACTCATTCCTTTATTAAGAACGTGCAGTATGAACATTTTGAGAAGTTAAAAGAGAGTGTTACTGATACAAAACTTTTTGTACAGTTTGATTTTGCAGAGAACTACTCAATAATACATCAAAATGAAATACAAAGTGCACATTGGCACCACAAACAAGTTGCAATTTTCACTTGTGTCATTTGGGGTAAGTATAAAGTTAACTCTTATGTTGTTGTGAGTGATGATTTGTGACACTCTAAATACTCTGTTTGGACTTTTTTAAAAGGTATTCTTAATAGCCTTTAATAGCATTGAAGAAATTGACGTGTTTACCGACAACTGTGTAGCACAATTCAAAAGCAGGTGCGTGATATCCAATCTATGCTTTTTAGAAGATGATTTGAATATGAAAGTGACATGTAATCACTTTGCTGCCAGTCATGGTAAGGGTGCGGTAGATGGTATAGGGGGCATCGTCAAAGGTAAAGTGTGGATCGCAGTGAAAAGTAGGAAGGCTCTTGCAAATTCTGCTAAGGACTTCTATGAATGTGCTACAAAAGAATGTGTCAAAATAAATGTACTATATATCCCAAAAGAGGATGTAGAAGAAAACAAAGCCTTCTTAGATTTGAGATTTAGTGAGGCTATGGATATTCCTGGGATACAGTCGTACCACTGCTTCCAGAGAGCAGATGAAACACATGTTTACGCTCAGAGATCATGTGTATCAAAGAAGGTAAAAATTCAAGTTTTACAACATAAAGCAAAGCACAGATTGAGATATAATGATGTGTACTCCTCGTCAGAAGATGAGAAGTTTTTTTTTCAAAAATGGAAATATAGGTCTTTAAACCTAAAATAAGTTAGTGACGGTTTAGTGTAAATTATATTTCTGAAACATTTTCTAAAGTAAGAATTATAGTGTACTAGATGTATTACAATTAAGCCTAATTAATGCTAAATTGTTACAGGTGATGTCGAGAGACGAGATGAAAACTTTATCTCTGTAAATTTCCTGAATAAAAGTGGTACCAAGATTTTTTGGCCGACACTACCAGATGTCCAGATCCTAAAGCCAAATGACATTTTGTGCAAGATTGATTCACCCCCATACCCTGTATCCAAAAGACATTTTGGAATGGCGGAAAAGACAATGAACAAGATCCAAGAACTTTGAGACATTAAAATAGATAATAGTAAAATGTACTTTAATAGCTTTTGTTTGGCGAAAAAGTATGTGATTAAAAAGAGGTTTACTTTAAAAAAAAAAACTGTTTTGTTTTTTTTAACCTATAATAAACCAATTAGTTATTACAATTAATCACATAATTTGTTGTTAGGAAAATTGCATTATTTATGGCCTAGACCACCTGAGTAAGAGTACTCGTCACATCCGTTACATGGAAACATAATTTTTTGACAGAGAATGTCATATACAATAATAAAAACTCATGGATATTAGTAAACTATGCAATCTGATTAAAGTATGGTATTTTTTGTGTTGTGTTAAAGCCATGGACAGAGCTGGAATATTACCATTAAAGGTAAGACCTTAGACCTCACTTCCAAAATGTGTCCCACCCGTTACGCTTTTTCTAACTTCTTCAGATCCTTTCCATAACTTTTTTCTCAAAAACCACATACATATTGAGTTAGATTAACACTTTCTGCAACCGTGTATAAGGTAAGATTTCACTCGACTATAATTATTTAGCTTTAATGCTTTCTTTATTGAAAAAAACACAGAGCAATTGTCCCATCAGTTATAAAAGAATGACTGTTTTCTGGAGTCAAGAGACCGAAAAATCAATTTTTGACCAATCACATAACATTCTCTCTACTATGTGGAAAAGTAATAAAAACAAAATTAATATTTACATTTTACAAACGTGTTTAATGATCTCTTCCAATTGAAGATAAATCAAATAAATTTTAACGAGACTTAAAAGATACTTTGTACAGTCAACCATTAGTCCAATCCAAAGCCTGGATTCGTTTATAAAATAAATGGGACAAAAAGATGAGAGCAAAATATTGAGATATTGTGATTCTATCTATAAATGCAAGATTTTAATGCAAGATGTACAGGTTTTGTCAGATTCCAACATGAAGAAAATGTATTCACACCCATATTGCTGTTTATTTTTAAAATGTGGTTAAAAGTTACAGTTTCTTGCAACTTGTTAAAACAGTGTTCTTTAAACTTAAGCCGGATTATAAATAATTTATAATAAACAGTTGAAAAGAACATTTGACATACCTGTGAATATTTTTGGTGGTTGGTGCAACACGTTTTATATCTACTTTACAACAAAGAGATATTTGAGTTAGTGCAGCTTTTAAAATAGCATTCTTTGTAATTCCCATGTCTTGTAAAACATCGAATATCTACAAACAAACAGATAAAAAGTCAAATTAACAAATTGGCGGTATAGTTAAATTATAATTAAAGTAGCTTTAACAAAAACAGGTTAAACTTATTAACCTTACAAAATTTGTATTCAGAACAAAAATGTATAGTAATGAAAATGTTCATCAAACCTAAGTGCTAAGACCTGTTTTACAGCTTTCTACATAACAATCTTCCCCAAAATGTCTATACATCTTACATATGAGAAAGAAAATTAAGTGTTATTTACTTTAATTTTTATCTAAGATAAAGAAGCCCATCCCCCTTTACTACTCTTGTGATTTTTTTAAAATTATGAACAAAAAATTATAGATATATTTTTCCCTTGTTTCTTAAAGGTAAGGAACTTCTTTCTTGGTCATCATCACGTTATAAAAGAAAGAAGATAAAATAAAAACCTCTAGCCCAGGATCAACAAGGGAACATGAGTTGGTCAAAAGAAAGGGATCTAACCCAAGACTACATGAAGATCACTAGGGATAGCACTCCCTCCTACTCACTATAGGGAGCCTCTGAGGGTTATATACAAATAAACCCAAATCTTGTTTTGTTTGTGCTATAAATTATATTATAACTAAAATAAGAGCGTTTAAATGACAGCAATCAATGTTCATTTTAATCTTGTAAAAAAGCCTGAGATTTTGTAAAATAATTTGGCTTATCAAATTTTGTTATTTTTATTAACATTTGCAGAGATGTTAGTCCGTGTGATGGAGGATTTTGAGAAGAGACTTGAGTCCTGCATTCGAAATGATGGACATCACCTTGACGACATTATTTTTCACAAATAACTGAAATGGCAGCTTTGTTGGATAAAATGGCAAATAATGAGCTTTGATTTTGTGTAAATAAACATGCATTAATTTTAAAATTGGCTGAGTATTATTTCATTAAAAACCATTCATCTCCTGTGTCACCCTGTATAAGTTAAAAAAAATTTTTTAACATTTTAAAATAATTTTTGAAGTTACGAGTTTCCATTGTGATGTGTACATAACCTAGGCTATGCATACATGAATTTGGTACTTTTCAAATTTTAATTTCCGAGTGAAAAAGTGATTTTTGGATAAAAATATTACAATTCCGGATTCTTATATCATATTACAATTTTTAAATAAGGTAGATAGTAAACATAAGACAATTTTTTTTAATAATCTGTATAATGACGCAATTTTTAACTATATAAAGTTGAAAATGAAAAGTGCCAAATTCATGTATGAACACGTTATGTACATGTATATCACAATAGGGATTCGGAAATTCTATATTCACTTCTACAACAGTTATATTTAAAGCATACTTTAAAGTAAAGTAATTTTTACCTGTGAAATTTCAACATAAACATTACGAAATAACACAATTTTTAACTACTAAATTCAAATATCAATTACAATATAATGTTGTAATTATGTAGTCCGCCTCTCTCCGCATTTTAGTGGCTAAAAATAAGTCATGCAAACTTTACTCGTAATAAAGGCTTATTTGGATTATTTCTTATGTGCATGTTAGTCCGTAATACTATATAAGACAGGTTAGAGAAGGTTTCAGTGCTTGATGCTCATGTATTGACTACGTGAGTCAAGATAGTGACTGTATTATCACTCTATGTTTATGTATTAATGAATTTATTAGGTCTGGTAATGTATATATAGTTACCTTACCAGACCTTTTCGATTATTAGGTATGGCTAGGTAGTGTTAGGAATTATGATAGTTTTAGTTAGGAATATAGTCCAAGTTCTTTTTAAGAAACCAGAATGAAAACAATTATTGTGACAGACCTGGAAAAATGATGAAATTGCCTACCTTGCAAGAAAGGCAGACATCATTTATGCTACAATGATATTTGAATCCTTGGGTGGAAGGAAACTTGGTCAGTGTGTTACCTGCCCAAACCGTTGTTTCATTATTCTTAAATCTAACAATGTTCTAATATAAGAATGGCATTCGCATAAACCATACGAATAGGTAGACTTCTTACTTCATACTGACATTATTCTGAGTTGCATGAGAAATATTGATATATTAATGGATTTTGAGACTTGAAAATTGTCTAGTATGGTCAAAAAAATCTGATTAATGACAAAAAAGGTAAATAGTCTAACATTGCATGATTTTTAACCACTAAAATGCGGAGAGAGGTACACTACGTAATTATATATGATGTTATCAATTAGGGTTGGACTACATTTTAACCACCAAAATAAACAATATCAAAGATAAAATACATAAAAGAAGGTAACATTGTATATAGAAACAATAATTTCATATAAATAATACATGAATTATATTAGGAATAATATAATAAATATAACCTTACCTAACCTGTCTTTGATGATGAAAAAAACAAGGGTAATTTATGCAATGGACTGTGCCTTAAAATTTTGCTAATAAAATCGTTTAAATGCTTTAGGCCCTACTACCTACCTTATTTTGAAAAAGGTAGGGGATCATATTAGGTGTCGCCAGACATTTTCGAAGTACCAAAATATATTAGTTTAGTAAAAAATAATAAATTAAAAGTGCGAAATGCAGCTCAGGATATGAATGCATACATTAATATTTATCACTTTTTATATAAACAAGTATCGTAGAATAACTGTAAATAATGAAAGTAAAATATAAAATGTAGTGTTAGATAGGGGATAAGATTAGTTAAGAATATTGTAATTAGTCAGATGTTAACTTTTAAGTTATTTAGAATGATGCGAGGCACTTGTTAATGCCTTAATATTAGAAAGTAGGTTAAGATAGATAGATTTATCATCTTTAGTTTTGTATAAATACGGGGGTTGGTGAAATGCTACCTTTGTTATAGTTTAATTAGTGTAGCTCCATGTATCATGTGAAGATGACGACTTTGAAACGTGTTTGATTAAGTAAATATATTTTTTGTGAGATCTTATGTTCTAGTTTTTTTTCTATGTAATATTATCTTACAAGTCAAGCTCAATATTTATTTACACTATGTTTTTCTAGTTAGTGAATTTATGGTCGCTTGTTTTATTAGGTCTAGCTAAGTGATACTATATAATATATATATATATATATATATATATATATATATATATATATATATATATATATATATATATATATATATATACAGTCACCTAGCCAGACCTTCAGTTCATTTACTACGTCTTGGTTAGGGTGTATAAATATACCTAGTAACCTAGTTCGCATCATTATGAACTCATACAGCGTAGTGAATTAAGTGATATTAATAAGTCCAATGACATGCTATTATCGGTAACGTAACATGGCCAGGAATATGCACTTTTTAACAACTTATTTTAGACAGAAATAATAGATTTTGGTAATTCAAAGGGGTTTAGAGATTGTAAGGATGATCTAATGACAATAGGAGGTATGTACAACAAAATTTGCTTAATTTTTACTACTAAATTGCAACATCATATAGGCTATTCTGAAACGACATCAAATATGATTTTGTTTCAAAATAAAGTAGGCTATGTAGGAAACAATTTTTACAAATTCTTGACTAAATCCCATCGTGAGGCACAATATAGGCCTACCCTTAACTTTACTCTATATAAAAAGTGCAAATAGTCTTAGAACTAACCTAGTTATCAATACTAGTTACCTAAGCAACCTAAGCTATTTCCTTAAAGTACTTATGTATTTTGAGACTTTAAAAGTGTCTGCCGAAAATATGAACTGATTGTTTGAATAGAAGGTAAAATAAAACAATTTCATAATTTTTAATAATAAAATCCGATGATAATGTGCAATACATAATTATTTACCAATATAAATATTATTTGTCATGGCAAATTCCTGGCCGTATGAGATTCCGATAATAAAATCATTGTACGCATGCGCATTACATGTCTTTTGACAGTTTAAATATCACTACGCTATATGAGTTCATAATAATGATGCGACCGGTAACTGTTTATTGTAGCACACCAATTTTAATATTTCCCCACCTGTTATTTTTGTACAAACCTGTCTTCATAAAAATAGTAACTTTTTTGAGAAAAAAATGTTTTTCACTTCAAAATTGACATATTTCAATGACGTATTTGTAGGTTAAGTTTACATGGCAAACAAAATGTTTCGACTGATAACCGAAGTCAAGCAACATTGAGCGTGGTTATTACTTGGATGGGTGACAGCTTTTATACCAAACATACAAAATTTCAGTTAGGATTAGTGTTGTTCAAACCATTGAAGAGTCAACATGGAGTGTGAGATGTGTGAAATAGGCTACTTTTGTTCAATGTCGGTAATTTCAATGATTTACAAATTCACTTTTATGTTCGTTACAATATTGTAAAAAGAAAATAAATACCACTAGGTGTAATGCTTAGGGTTCAATAGGTTTATGTATGCCTAGGTCAAATATATATTAAAGTGTTTACTTATAAGGTAAAAACAATATCAGATCACCAAAGTCAAACAAAATTGAGCGTGATTAGTACTTCGATGCAAGACTGCTTGGGAACACCACAGTAAAAATTTCAATTGGGATTAGTGTTGTCATATCGTATGTGTAGGTTTATTTATGCATAGGTCAAGAAAGGTGGCTATATATTTATATAACCGGTAATTATAGATTGTGCAGTCCGGTTGAATTTAATGATGAAAAAATCAGTTACTATCTATCTTAATTTGAAAGAATTAGATCAATTTGATTTCGGTAAAATACTTTTAAAGTAGGCCTACCACAACTCAATAGTTCTCTCAAAAATAAGAAATATAAAAGTACAAAATTCAGGTGAGGTTACGAAAACCAGCGTTAATATAAATGACTACTTTAGAGTATTTACCTTATTTGTTATTAATCACATGTTTTTTGACAACAATATACACATTTCAAGTCTAAAAAATAATATATCATTATTTCTCAAGAAAATCAGAATAACGTCAATGGGGATATAATTATGTATAAAGAGTAAATATGTATTGATGTTTATAAACAAATATTGAGCTTGACTTGTGAGATAAAATATTAGATTAAAAAAAAAACTCGAACACAAGATAGTTACTTAAAATTGATGAAATAGTTGTCGAAATAACCTCAAAATATTGCTGTTTATGGACAGAAATGATGAATTGTAAAAGATAAAAAGTGAAATACGTCGAAAAGAAGAATCAAGGCTCATTGATGTAAACTTGTATATTGTTTATTTTTGACAGAAATATTGAGTTTTGGTAGTTTAAAAGTGTCATCCGACATCAAATATGATCTACTTTTATAATATTAAGGTAAGTAGTAACCGATTTCATGATTTGTCATCATAAAATTCAACAGTACTGCACAATCTATAATTACCATATTATTTTCCCAGACCTGTAGTTCCTTTACTAGGTGTCATCGAGCGATCACACATTGACTAAGTTGACAAACATCGTTATCAATATTAACATAGGCAGTCTTAATCTAAGCTAGATTACATACTTTCATATTTCTTATTTTTTACAAAAATAATGTATTTTTGACTTGAAAAATGTCTTCAGATAAAAAATATGAACTGATTATTTTAATACAAGGTAAATAGTTAACTATTTCATAATTTTGAATAATAAAATCCGATGATAATAAATGTAGCCTACAATAGATATTTACCAAAATTGCTAACACAATCTACATTCCTTAAAACTTAAAATAAAAAA
Source organism: Aphrophora alni (assembly GCA_963513935.1). Lineage (NCBI taxonomy): Eukaryota > Metazoa > Arthropoda > Insecta > Hemiptera > Aphrophoridae > Aphrophora > Aphrophora alni. The sequence goes on along the minus strand of OY740772.1, from coordinate 108,962,251 downwards.
AATTATTTGTACATACAGAATGTTGAATAGCTTGACATCTCAAATCAGGTTCGTGACTGCTTAACCATAATGCAAAATGTTCATTCTCAATATGTGTAATACTTTTAGGAGGACTAGGTTTACGTAGAGAATTGTTATCCATTTTGAGAAATAGTTTTAGTAAACGTTAGTTACTGAGAAACTAATATCAAACCACCACTAAACTTTTTTGTCTAGATAATCTGTGAGCCTCACATCACTCATAGCTGTAAACAAACACTGTTTTCAACTGATGTTAGTAATTTCTAACTTTTATCCCAATTTTCCAGAAGGAACATAAAATTGAAAAATTCCATACTCTACTTATCTACTTCTAAAAATTAATATAAATATAAATATAATTATATCGTTGTCACCACCACAGAACATAGAGACTAGAGACATAGAAGTATAAATCACAAAGCGACTGAAATATACGAAAGCGCTGAAGGAACATTACATATGATATAAATACTGTTATATTATTTTCTTCTTTGAATGCGGAAAACCTTTAGTCATCATCGCCTTATAAAAGAAGGAAAAAGATGTCAAATGAAGACCTTTAGCCCTCTGGGACGGATAAAAACATAATACAGTAATTCAAACTTCAAATGATACCGTGTGAGAAAATTTAATAAGAGGGATCTTATCCAAAATTAGATTCACGAAAAAAGGTGTAGATTCAGCTAAATTACCTCAAAATTGCCAAACCCATATTCATTATAAGTGAGCCCTTAAGTGTATCATAACTACGAATATTAAATTATATAACTTTATGTAACATTGTATAGTATTTCATTTATAATGACAAACCTATATAATCTCTCAACTTTTGAACAAATGTATAAGATGACGTCACAGAAATAGTAATAAATTATTGGTGGGTGGCTTTCCTTTCCTGATTAAACTCCAAACATCGCTCCACCATAGACGCTTTCTTATCTGAAAAAGTGGCATAGTGATTTATGTTGTATTTTTTCATTAATCTCTTCACGTGCATATTGTAAAACTCCTTCCCCTGATCGGTCTGAAAGTTATTCAAACGATGTTTTTTCAGTATCAGTTCTAACGCTATAGATACGTCAAGAGCAGACTTTGTTTTCAATGGTTCTACAATCGCAAATTTTGTCAGACAATTTATCATTGTCAGTATATATATTTTGTAGCCTTGGTTTTCCTTAGCATATGGAATCATTTCCACTAAATCAGCTTAATAAAGGTCATTAACTCCTTTCAGCGTCACACTTCGTGTTTTGAAATTTCTTCGTGCGGGCTTGTGGAGCTCTGCTGCAATGGCTCGCCTTACTTCCATTATGTAAATGAGTGTGTTTATGGATTGGTGGTACTATTTATTTCGTCGAGATACTCTAGTGCATGTAACCTCGAAATTATCGCTGCTTGTTCCCGCCTCACCGTTGCTTTGGATTAATCTGCCGAAAATTGTCCATAAAAGATCGACAGAAATGTCGGAAGCTTTACGAAAAGCAATGTATCCAGGCGCCTTTGTTTTAAAGTTGAGACTAGTAAACGTAAAGCCTAATAGATCACCATCAGCTGTTCCATTTTTCATCCTGTCCACCAAACATTCAAAGCCTCTTTTTATCCATTCAATTTCCGTGACATTCTCGGGTGTTGGATGAAATTTAAACTGAATTTTAGTCCTTAGGGTATGAAATTCTTTCCCTTCCCTACTTTGGGAGGAAATAATGTAAATTGGCTCCATAGCTCTTTACACAGCAATTGTTCCCACAGTAGTAGTACAAATATTCTGGCATTTTCTATTAATATGGTAACGGCAGTGGGAGAGGGGGAGCAAAGACAAGTCTGTACTTGCAAAAATGGCTGCAAGTGGATGCGGGCAAATCTCTGGAAGACAAACTCCGGAGATTATCGATTGCTAACATGATAGTTGGTAAATCGGTTGCTAATTGGATATTTGGGTTGGTAAATCGGTTGCTAAAAGTATATTTTGGTTGATAAATCGGTTGCTAAAAGTATATTTTGGTTGGTAAATCGGTTGCTAAATGTATATTTTGGTTCGTAAATCGGTTACCAAAAGTATATTTCGGTTGGTGAATCGGTTGGTAATAGTATATTTTGGTTGGTAAATCGGTTGCCAAAAGTATATTTTGGTTGGTAAATTGGTTGGTAAAAATATATTTTGGTTGTTAAATAGTTTGCAAAAACATTATGAAACATCGTCCATAATAAGACTAACACACACACTCTCTCTCTAACACACACACACACACACACACCTTAAACACATAGTCTAGTGTAACACTTGGCACTGTGTCAAGGATTGGACAGACTCTCTGACCGGGGGTAAGCACCGGTTATTTTGGGGTGGGTACGGTTTATTTTGGGTTGGTACCATGATTTTTTGGAGGTTCATGTGGGTCGTGGTAAGCATAGGTTTAGGCAAAATTAGGACTATAAGCTTTTCATACATTATAATAGACATAAGTTAGAGTTTGGTTAGGTTAACTATCTCTGGTGTGGGCTGTAGTGAGCATAGATTTGTCTGCGCTCTAGTAGCTCTAGAAGTGTGATTGACCGGTTCTAAACCCTGGTAGACAATGGAGGACTATAACTCATATAAATATATTACACATTAAATTGACCGGTGCTGGCTGTGGACACTACTCTGTATTTTAAGTATTGATTTGTTGTTGTTGTATACAATATACACTAACCTCAGAGTAACCTTAACCTAGAGGTACAACCCAGACCCGTACAGTAAGTCGTACACGAGTTTTTCGTGAGGAAGGCAAAAAACTCAGTACGTCTTACGGTAAAGAGTATGTGTCCAACTTCGTCGTTTAACGAAATGTACAAACATATCACATGGGGTCAAACCTATGGTGGTGTGCTTTGGTCGAAGGCCTTACGGTAAGGGGTACGTGTCCAGCCTCGTCGTTTAACGAAATGTACAAACATATTGCATGTGTACTTGCCTGTGATCTGAATAAATCATACAAATATAGTCACTCAAGTGATTGGCAAACCGATAGTGGTGCGCTCTGGTTACGTAGAAAATGTAAACTTCGACGGTGTCTTATATACTACATTAAATATACGAGTAATACTATGCACGATAGCTCAGTCGGTAGTGTATCTGCCTTCAAATGCTGACTTCGTTGGTTTGAATCCCACTGGGAAATAAAAAGTTAAGGGTCTGATGTCACTGAGCATGACGTCAACGTGTATTGTGTAAATGTTACGTCAAAACAACAATGGCGACAGGGAGGGGAAGGGAAGGGGCAAGGGGGACGGGGCAAGCACATGGCGTCACTAAATGACGTCCAAAAATGGCGGACGGGGAGGGAGGAGCCAAGGGGCAGAGCAAGAAGAGCGTGGCAACAAGGGGAGGGCAAGGAGTGGATCCAGAGGGAAGGGGCAATGGGAGGAGCCAAGGGGTGGGGTAAGAGGAGGGATCATGGAATAACCGATACGAACACGGGAAACCAATACTTCCTCTCGTCTACTGGCATGTATGGATGAATTCCACAGACAGATAGTATCTTTTACTTCCCTCAGCTTATTGGACTCTGTATTTGCACACTCGTTTAGCCATTTATTATGCAAAATAATTTTAACTGTCAATACAAAGTCAGATACCATAACACATTGTGCAACTTGTATCTGAGTTGTAGCTTCCTTTGCTGCTTCATCAGCTTGTGTGTTTCCAAAAATCTTGCAATGCCCAGGTACCCAGCAAAATGATATTCAGACGTTCCGTACCTGAAGTCTGTGTATGAAACACTAAATATCTTCAACCAAGGGATTCTCAGAATACATATCCTGGATAGACTGTAAAGCACTTTTGGAATCGGAAATGAGACATAAAAATTGAATAAGTTACATTTTAGAGAGAGGGGATGTTTTCAATAAGATACTTTTTAATAGATGTGATGTGAATTCAAAAGACGACATGCGGTTTGAACAAAGATATAGTTTGAATCCAATGAAAATTTTAAGTATATTGTGGAATTTAGCTTCAGTGTTAGCATGCTTGGTATGACATGCTCAAATTATGTTCCATAAAAACCTAAAAATAAAAATAACTGGAACATACAGTTTATTAACAAATTTTGGATAGGATGTTGCAGAGATATCACATGGTTTTCAATAAGAGAAAAATGTGTTTAAAAAATAATGATTATAAACTTTAATAAAAAACATTCATGAGTTGATTTTATTAGATTTGGTGTTTAGAGAATAAGTAATTATTAGTAAAAAAAATTTGGTAATATAAAAATATTGTAAATTTTGAGTATATTGCATTTTTATATATGAAAGATTTTTATTTTGAATTAGGTTGCAACCACGAAATTAATTATAAATTAAGTATGGATGAATTAATTATAATTTTATGATGTTATAAAAAATGTGATAATTTATGTTTTTTCAGGAAATATTTTAACGTTTATACAATCTATAATATTTTTTTAAATAATTAAATGTACATTTCAGAAATTGAATTTTGTATTTTTATTTGAATTTCTCCAGAGTACACTATAAAAGAACTTACGACCCAATTAGAAATTGTCTATGCTCTCTTCAAGAGTATTTTTATTTTTTTTATTTTATTGTTTTTTAAAAAATAAATATTACAAAATGGCGCCCAACTTCATTTAAATATTACAATTAGCTCAACAACAATTAATTATAAAACAATATAATATACAGTACAACATTTTTCCCTTGTGCTTAATAAATTCTCGGAATAATTGTATCACAGAGATGTTTATATAGACAGATATGTTATGTTTTTTCGTCCCCCAATTAAAAAAAAAATTAAAAACCAGTTTCTTGTCTTTTTGTAGTTTCTATATGCTATCATTTACTATGTATTTTGTAACTTTTAGTTCAACCTGTGACTCTTGAGATTTACTCTTCTAATAAGGGTTTAACTGAAGAACCGTTCATCCGATTTTCATCCAGTTTTCTTTCCTATGTAGGTCAGGTTTTAATGTTTGTTTCATTAAAATGAATTCACTTGATCCAAAGATATATCAATATTTGTCTGTTATCAAATAAAATATTAACATTTTTCGAGATGATAACTTCATCCTATAAAATAGTTTAAAAGGGTTGGTGAATTATGTGTGTTTGTGTTAGTGAAATGAGCTCGCTAGAATAACTTCGAGTCTAAAACAATATTTGTCCAGGTAACCTAATTTCATATCTCACTGCCTATATACTTGTTTTCAGATGAATTCTTAGTAAATTCAGCAACTAGTTTTACAAAAATAAACCAGCATGTTATAAAATTTAAAATCAATACTGAATATTTTTATTGGGCGATATTTAAAATTATTAATCTGTCTTAATTAAATTATTTTGCACATGAAAACTTAAGTAAAAATGTTATAAGAGCATTGGTTTTGTTTGTTCGAGTAATCAGAGCATATCTCTTAATCAGCAATCTTAATAATCAGCGCATATATATAGTATATTCAAGGTTTAATTTGGAGATCATTTTGAATTTCAAAATAATCAAGAATTATTCACAAACTTGAATAAAGCTGTGTTGTCAATAGAACTTTAATTTTATATTTGAACTGCATCAATTAAGACAGTTTTTTTGTGGACTTCTTACAAGAGATTTAATCTGGTTTAAGTATGTGGCCTAATCATGCTTCTAAACTAACTGTAGAAAGGTGACTGTGTTTTTCTTTTCTTTTTTTTTTTTTTTCTTAAAAGAAAAAGAAAGCAATTATTCTCAGCATCTTGTATCTTTTATTTTGGAATGAGTTTATCTTCATGAATTGAAGGAACACTTACTCTTTTCGTTTTTATTGATATGCACTTACATGCTTGACTTATGTATAAATTATCTAATCAGAATTATGTAATCAGCTGTTTATTGTAAATTGTGCACTGTTTTTCCCCCCTTTTAAAAGGGATAATATGCAACCTTTTTGGCCCTAAATTAGAAATTTTTGTTATTATAACTAACCCATATGGTTTATTTCAGTTGACTAACTTTTCTTTTTTAATTTTTATAAAACTTAATTTGATTATGTCCCTAAATCATAACCAATCCTTTTATAACTTAAGTTATTTTAGAGCAAGACAACATGCGCGTTGTTCAGACAGTTTTGAAACTAAAAATATTGTCTTTCTTTTCTCTTAAAATTCCTTTCATTACTTTTGTCAATCATAAATTCGTAAATTAATTGTTAATCAAGGCTAAACAAAAAAAATCTCCTTTTCAAAATTAATAAATCTTGCCATTGTTAAATCGGCTTAATTTCAGTTTTTTTGTTCACTTACTTTTATAAACCTTAAAATTCAATTAAATACCAGTTCTATTTTTTGTATTTGTGTATGAAACCATGTATCAGTGTCAAATAGAGCTTTTAAGAAGCATCTGAGAGGTGGGTAAGTCGTAAAGAAATTATTTCTCCCTATTTACAATCTTTGGAGGCCAGTCTCGTCTTCTAAAATATCACCCTCGTCTGTAGCAGTTAATAAATCATCTATATAATATAACATTAAAAACCACTGTTATGTTATTTTTTTTAGGATGGCAGTAGACAGAAATCGGAACCTAAATATATTCGGAAAAACGATGTTTCGAGTTTTGAACTTAAAAAGGGGGGGAGGTCCGAATAGTACACAAGTATTAAATTTATATGGTTTATGTTTCTCTAAATAATTATTAATTATAATATGTATCTATATCTTAAATACAAAATATTATAAGATAAAAATAATATAGTTGTGTTTTTATATAACTTCAAGTTTATTATCATCCTAATTCTTAGTTTTGTTCTTAGTAGAGTTAAAATAGATTTTTAAAAGGAAGAACATTAAAGTGTCAATAACAACTATGGGACGTTGTGTTAAAATAATTCTTTTTAAGAAATTGAACACTACTGAGTTCTTGAAAAGGTCAGTTTTTAAAGGGAAAAGAAATTGGTTTTCGCATTATCTCCTTAAAATATGAACTGAATCGTTTAAAGATCATAACATTCCTAACATGGGTTTTTATTTGTTTCAATAAGATTAAAATTAACAAACCTTTTAAACGTGGAGTTGAAATTACCCCAAAATAACTTAAGGACCAAACGTTGTATGAAAATTCCAAAATACACATTTTACAGAATTTAATTGCCTTTATTGTAAGACACTACATTTTGATCTATGATAGAAAGTGACCTAGTTAATTTTAAAATTAAAGAAGAAAACATCTATCAATTCACGAAAACAATACATTATTTAGAACAAATATGAATTGATGATTTTGAACAAATATGAATTGATTATTTTATTTGTATTCAACATAATATATTGATTATTATAAGTGTTATATAATATATGTCTTATATAATATATAAGTTATTGGATGTATTTTACTGAAAAAATATAAAGGAAAGTTTGGAAGTCGCATTTTACCTGTTTTATTGGTAAGGAGATTTTTCCGTGATTACAACTTTGAATTCTTATAACTAAAAAAACAAATCCATTTATCAAACAACTGCTTTCATCGTCGTTTTCCTTGTCAAATTTTACATGAAAATCATATTTCACGTGTACACTTTCCCATTTAAAATGTGAAAGTTTGATTCAATATAGCGGATCCAAGATGATGGACAAATAGTTTCAAACCTATAAAAAAGTTTTTTTTTTTTTTTTAACTATGTAGATCCGACCCTGTTTCTTTCTGCCTTCAAGTACCTCTCAGTTATGCAGTATAAAGCTGTTTCCATACTTAAAAATCACTCTGTATAATTAAAATGTCCAAGCTAAGGATTTCACACAATTCATAGATGAAGATGGATAAAAATTATCCGGGGTACATAATGTACCATAAGAGTTTCAACTGGGAGAAATGCTATGTACTCAAGAAGAATTTACCAATCCAAGATATTGTTTCTATGAATGTATATAAGTTACCAAATGAAATTCCTTTGTCTGAGAATGCTGAACTTTAGGCCCCTTAAAAAAGAAGGGGTCATTCTGCAAAAACTGTTAAACATGTTTTGGAGTGAGATTACTATATCAAACTTTATATACTTTTAAAATTAATGCTAATGTCAATCCAAAAAAAGTAGAATAAAAATTTAATTTTTTTTAATGAATACAATATTTGTTTTGTTTCCCAAACATTAGGTCTACTGTACGTAAATTTATTAAAAAAATTACTTCTGTGTGTGGTCTAATAGGTAGCGCCTTCAATTTCATTGCTAGGCAATCTATCACCCACTATTGAATGGCTTGTGGTTGAATTAGGCGTTGTCTGTCAGAATAGTGAATGCAATCTATTTATATGCAACAGAGTGTTTTATTCGAATGTGAAAACAATTAAAAAACATACAAACAATATATTAACAATGTTTCATATAAACATAGGTCAGGAAACACTTAGTTTTCCTTCTGTCTGACAGTATTAAAAAAAATATTATTGATAAATTTTGAAATTAGTAAGATTTGATAAACACATTGCTTACACTATTTTTTATCAGTATATCAACATCCAAAACTTTGCTATGTAAATATTCACAATGGCGACAATTGAAATGTCTTGTGTCAAAATCTCGGAAACTGAAAATTTTATAATAGACAAAATATTTATAATTCTTAATAACAAACAAAATGGCTTTTTTTAAAATTTTTCTGTACCTTAAAATATAATTAAGTTATCGTAAAAAACCTAAAAACGAAAAAAAATTGTAATTTTTAAGAACACACAAAAACATTATGATAGACCTACTTGTTATTTCTTATATGCAGTAACAATAACTCGCACTATTTTTTATCATAACATACTCAAAAAATAGACTAACATTGAAACTTTAAAATTTTCTTTATTACAAAATTTTAATTACAAAAATTGACAACTCCGCAAGCATAACGAAATAAAAATATTATTAAAAAATCGAATAAAACATGTCACAGAACCTTACCTGAGTTAGTTTTTGATAATTCTGGGATAGAACGCAAAACATTTGGATTAAAAACCTGTTTTTTTATGTTTGACATAAAAAAACTTTATTAAACGGGTAATGAACACATAAAACTTTTAAACAAAACCTGTAGAAAATTGATGTAAATAAAGTTAACTACAAAACAAAAATAAGTTTTACTTTAAATAGAAAATTTTAATTTAAAGGGACAATAGAATGCTCGTACAGTATAGTCTGATATTTAGAAAATTCGATTTGAAAATTACACGGTTCATCAAATCAGTGCAACAACTGTTTTAAACAAATTGGTTAAGACTCAAAAAACCAACTTTTGTGTTTAAATTTAGAGGATCTACTTTTACAGGCTACATGATATCACCGGATCGGGTAAGTAGCATAACAGCGCTTATCTTGTCCTAATTTTCTTGTACTTTATAATATTATATGTACACTAGTATAATATGACAATTTTAGTAAGTAGAATAATGGTGAAATATAAAATATTCAGTATGGTAATTGTATAGAAGAGAATTCGTTTTTTGAGTGGTCTTCACCTTTCACCTTAGACCGGAAGCTTGCGTTATCTGTATTAGCACGATGACCTACCTATCTATTTATAAACCACCTCAACTTTTTTTATGTTATTTGCAGCGAATTATTTGGTGGATGAGATTATACACCATGTTTGTTTTTGTTTGACTGAGATGACCGCGTTTGTTTTATTTTATATTATTTATTAGGGTATTATTAAATTTCAAGGTTATCTAGTAAACAACTTTTATTACATTTATAGTTTGTTTAGTTGTATCTGTTATATTTATTATTGTGTAGACTACTTTTAAAAATTTTTATTTAATAAAAAATTTACTTTAATATATATTTATTTAAAATTTGGCTATTTATTTTAATCAGCAACTTTATCTGTTTATTGATTTTTTAAAAATGTAATGTTCTTTTAATTGGACATTTGTTCATTATATCATTTGTATTGGTCGAAAGCATGGGCGTCATCGCCGGGGATGACGGGAGGGGGGGGACGCGTCCCCCCTAATATTTGAGATGTAAAAATATTTTTGCTAAAAACGAATGATTTACTTAAAACCTTAAAAGGTAAACATCGGGCTTTATTTTTACTAGGGGTTTTAACATTACATTTCTGTTACAAACGCATAAATAAATGAATAAAAACGATGTTTTGAGAAGTTTAGTTTTAAAAAATTTCCATACCACCAGACCCCCGGCATATGTCCCCCCCAATAATGAACTGGTGATGACGCCCATGGTCGAAAGAATAACATAAAAGCGCCAGAGTCGGGAGAAAACAAGAGTTGGTCAATAGGAACCTAAGAGGAACGAGAAGGCCTCTGAGGGCGTATATATGCAATAAACTATTGCTTTTTAGAAAAGTATTATACCTTAGATACCATGTTAACTGACCCAGTACACTAGGGGATGAGGGATATTCAGATCGCTTCAGACGGGCCTCAGAGTTGTACACTTGTCTCAGTTACTATGATCAGTGGAATCTCGTAAATATACCAATTCCTTGGAGGAGGGTTCGAAATTACATGTTTAACAATAACTTCTCAATTTATCATTGTAGAGGAGTGAGATTGGCACCATTACACGCTGAATTACATCAGCAAATTTGTATCTAATTCAAGTTAAATAACACATGTGATATAAACAAAAATGGCGGACATTTTGACATTTTTAATTCGATTTTTCGGAATTTCAATAAGCTTCTATATGAGTAAACTATATTTTTGTGGTAGTTATCGATAACAGCGATATAGGAAATGAAGTCTGTCTCTCTGTCTGTGATGTATTACAAATAATTATGTACAACAGAAATCGGAATGCACGATAAATGTAATTTTTCCATATAATCTGTTCTGAGGTTTTTTAAACATATAGTAATTATTATTCCTTAAAATCATCTACTAGAAGTGACAAAATACAATTTGCGTCATCTCTGTAATTTATACGAAATAATAAACTTCGAAGAAAATCTAGTTCAATTTAACGACTATTTTACTTTGCCTTGTTGGCTACACTGTTATGTCTCCGATCGATAATGCGCGCAACCGGCAGTTAAGTTTGAATTGGTCTTCTCTTCGTGGAAGAAAAACAGTACTGATAATAAATGATGTTTTTTATTCGGTAGAAGTTTAGCAAACAGGTTCATCTGGTTTCAGAAAAGAACTACGTATAGACATTATAGTCTTGTGTGGTTTTTAGTGTTGTTTTGTGTCTTTAGTTGGCAAGATTTATCACTGGACTACATAAAACATAGGTAAGCTGATTTCACTTTCTTAATAAATATAAATTTGTTTTACATTTTCGTAATATTTTGTAGAGTGGTGTATACTTTATTTTAAAAAAATAATTATATAGAGTGATGTATTATATAAAACGTAAGAAAATCAATAACTTAATCATAATGTTATATATACTATTCGTATCTGTCAAATGTAGTCTTTATTTTTATTTTAACTTTACCTTCTATGTGGCTACATGTTTCGCTGCCACAGGCAGCAGCATCAGGCCAGCTGTTATGTCCATCAAACACTTATAAATACACAACACTTGTATTTATAAGTGTTTGATGGACATAACAGCTGGCCTGATGATGATGCCTGTGGCAGCGAAACATGTAGCCACATAGAAGGTAAAGTTAAAATAAAAATAAAGACTACATTTGACAGATACGAATAGTATATATAAAATAAAATATATGTAGTTGTAGAGCTGTTCAACAATGAATATTAATCATAATAACTTAATTATTCGATCCGTTTAAATAAACCCGTAAAGAAATTCAAAAGATTTATTTTATTTAAATTTTTTATGATATCAGGAAACCTACTACACTTTATGTTTGAATTATTCCTTAAAAATATTAATTTAATTCAAATCTAGCAAATAATAGAAATTGTACAACCCTCACCCCTGAAGTGTTAACATAAACTATCATATAATAAGGTGATGCTCAATATGTAGGTTGACCGAATTGAGTTTTGTATGTTCATGTTCAGAGTGAGCTAGTATGGAGGAGTCGAAGCATTTTTGTTGTTGTTTAAAAGTTAAAAACCTCTCGGTCATCCGCGTCAGGGGAATAAAATAAACTAACCTCAAATAGTCTAATAGTATTAGGGTAGTAAGACCTGAGAGGAAGGTCCTCGGGTTTGTCACACCCATACCCACTCTGAGAAGTACAAAATACTGCATGAAATCTTTGTAACTACTTGTAGTGGTGGCAACACTAGAGCCTCTAGTGTCTGGGCTTCAACGCATACCATGGAGATGGACAATCTATTTAGCACGTAAAATCAGATTTTCTAATAATATTTCAATCGCTTTTCATTTTTACCTCAAAATCTGGTAAAACGTGTTTCAGGATCAACGAACGATAATCCCTCTAGAAGCATAATGCTATGAGTCACTCTGAAACCGAGATTCCTTCACCGGCTGGCTTACTGTATTCATCTAATTAGGTTAACAAAGGCTCAACCAGATTATACTTTTTACAAACAATGAGAAGTTAAAAATACACATATGACGATACATTAAAAAATATAACTTCTATAGCGAGAATAATAGTAAGTAATAAATGTAGGCAAGTTTTTGGTTAACATTTATGTCAAGTTGGCTTTAATCAATCATGGAGGGGGGGGTGTTTGTTAGGCGAAATACTTGATGATTCAACGACTAACTTTGGAGACAGTACATCCGGTATATTAGACCAAGGTTACAAACTGATTACTGATACTGACCTATCCCAGTTCAATCAGTGTTGCCTCCACTGTTTTCCCTACAAAAATTAAAATTTCCCTACTACATAGAAATATCCATTTAAGGCCATATACATAAAAAAAGTATTTTCCAAAAACTTATAATTTTTTTTTAAAGCACGCCAAAAACGAAATATATACATTTTATTATTGTTTAAAAACAAAAAACAAGTTGGAGAGGGCCCTCGTGGTACTTACCCAGCCCCATCGTACAATTTGACTTCCCTCGTGTAGCGTGTCGGCCCTAGCAAGCCTCAAAGTTGTACATATATGAAGAAGCCTCCATTGCAGTGTCGGTGACTCGGCCATGATCTTGTAACTATACGAATATCACATTTTCTTGGGAGGTCAGACTTAAAAATTTTTTGTCATCATAGAGAGAAAGTGTTGGTACTATTACATGCAGAATTGAAATAAGCAACATTTTATCTAATTTCTTGTATTGTAAGTTGAATAACACAAACAAAATTTGTTGCTTCCATTTTGTTATTTTAAATTCGATTTTATGAATTTCAATAGTGTTCTTTATACTTTATACCATGTTTGTGGGTGTTTCGTGTTTATGTATAAACAATAATGACGATGGACGGACAGGATGTCGAAAATAATTTTTTTCAGTTTCCTGAGGCTATGAAAAGTAAAGATCAATCAAAAAATGTAAGCAGACTTGTTTTACTATTACCAACTTACCCTATACTTCGTATACTGGGTAAGTGAAAGGGTAACAGAGGATAAACCTAGCTCTCGCGTAGAACAAGAGTTGGTCTAGAGAGAGATCTAACCCAAGACTACATGAAGAAAGGCAGTCTAGTTAAAATACTACGACGAGAAATTGTCGTGTTTAAGTATTATGATTTTATATGAATGCGGTTAATTGAACAAGCTCGAGAGATGTAGGATGACGTCACAGTATGACGTCATGCTCAACGAGCTGGTTCAACGCCCCGTCCGTAAGTTAGTTTTACGATGTAGAAATCAGTAGTGTAAGAAATGTGAACAAATATGGAATAAACAGGTGAAAGGACATGTTAACATATTAGCCCATTACATGTCTGTTTTCAATATTTCATATTAGTTGTTGAACAAAGAGTTATTTTAAAACTAAAAATAAAAATTTTTCAAAGTTGATAAAATCAAGAAAAGTTGATATTTCTAGTAATAAAAAGTAATTATAAAACGTTTTTATTCAACATTTTAAATAATTAAAAAGTCTATATATGAATGAATTTTAAAAGGTTATAAAATCTAAAGAAAGTAAAGGTTAATAAATTCAGAATAATAAATTGGCAATCTTTAATTAAGATCTCTTATGTCTTAGAGTTGAATTTCTTTTTTGTAGCGGTAAGTTTTAATTCTGCTGATTTTAACATTTCAAGTTGGTTGTTTGTTCAAGTTCAGTTTTTGTAATTTTGGAAGGTATTGGGGATGATACAGGTGAAAGATCTAGTTTCAAAACTCTTTTTTCCTAAAAAAAGAAGAATAAAAGGAAAACATTACTCGAGTAAGGGTTATATATCGGAGGGATATAAATAATGTGGTCTCTAAATTATAATACATTAATGAACTACACATACCTTTGATGTTGATGGCTGTAAATATTTTGGAAAAGAAGAACATATTGAAGGGATGGCTTCTTTTTAATATATCTCTTAAAAGGCGAGGAGTTGTCAAAATCAGTTTCTTTAAAATGGTTGTTGTAAATGGAAGGCTTAATATTATCCCTCTTCAGAGCAGCAGTCCATTTTTGCCCTTTTTCAGGATCTTTTGGAAAACTAAAAATTAAAATTAAAGATGGAATTAAAATATAGAATAACTCTATTTGTACAAACTACTTATGCAAATACATATTTTTCTATTTAATTATTTACACAAATTATTCTTCGAGAACACAGACAAAACACATTATTAAAGCTGTATATAAGAAAAGAAAATAGTCGAAAAACCTACCAGTGAAATGTTATTTTTTACGTGCTACTCTCAACAGTTTCTTTCACATTTCGGTTATTACAACCGAAAGCAACACATTGTGGCTTGGCAAACTAGTTACAGTTTGTCATGTGAGTTAAAAAAATTAAAGAATTCAGAAAAAAATACTTTAATTAAAACAAACACAAAGTACCTATGATCACAACGTACCACATAAAAACATTAAAATACAGTATCCTCAAGGTAGGAATGTGTCTGGGGTGGAGAGGAAAAGAGGGGCCCACACTTTGTTTGCTGTGTTTACTTTCACCGGTACAATCCCAATAAAAAAATATAGACCTAAATACTTCTGTGTAAACGCGTACCCTACTTTCGTTTCTTTTATCGGTGTAAATAAGAATAAAACGTTTACAAAAGTCTGTCACGAAGTTGTAACTTTAGGGATTAAATGTACCTAAGCAGTAATTTGTGTACCTAGTTTTCTTGGAATGGGTTGTACCGTCAAGTCAGGCTAGGGAAGCAAGTAGAAGGGAGGACACGCCCCTTACACCAGACACAATCCTAGTCTGAGACTATTGAGGTTGATAACATGGGAGTTAGGGGGGGGGGGGCTGATTATACCCCCATCATGCCTAAGATCTCTCTAATCAATTCAATACTCAGTGATTTGAAAGGAATACAAAAGGATTTGAGATAGGAACATGTACTGATAGACTGGAACTAGACCATGACGTAATGATGGACGGAGCGTTGATACCAAACTATACAAGCCGCCATGAATGTAGTCCGTTGTTGTTCACAAGGTTAGGGCGCTGTTGTCAATTAGAACACCCTGCACGAGGCTAGTCGGCGATCGAGGCTACCGACGTCTTGCAGTGCTATAATAGAGTTGTATAAATAAGTTGTTTTATAATGTTTGCTTAGAATGCGCTGATGTTATCACCTTCTTGAAGTGATAGAGATAATTTCCTATCTTTCCAGAAATGATAGTGATAAGAGTTGAGGAAACTAACGTGATACATATGTAGTCTGGAAGTAAATAAAGGGGCGAACACACAGCTCTACAGACAGTTTCCGATTACTACATTTTTTTACATCATTTGTTTTTACATTTAATTCTCAAATTTGTTAGTATTAACATTACTAGAAAACATTATTGCTTATAATGTTGGTACATTTAAAGTAGTATTTATGTACAACTTAATTAGTAATGTCACAGACAAGAGTGAATACCGCTTGTCTGTGATAATGTTTAACATCAAATCAGTGACTGATATATTTATTTTTATGCGTTTTTTTCTTTAAACGGTAATGATTATTTCCCCTGTAATAATATGAATAACTCAGTACAAAAATTAATATTAGTTTTTAATTGAAATTTTCCAAACTTACATTTATTTATTTAGTCGAGAAAATATTGTTTTAGTTTGGAAACATCTGATGATTTATTTACAAGGAATGAAACTCTGTTTCATCTTTCCCTACCACATCTCTTTCCACCAACTGTTGTTCTTTCCCGACTCTGTCGCAATTACAGTATCGAGGGGTAGGTGTCTTTATTTTAGAATATTTTCATTCTTTTTATAAGGCGATGATGATCGACTGATTTTGGCAGAGAACTAACAATTTACGAAATACATTTCATTCCGATTTAAATTTATTGTTCTTTATTTGTTTTTATAATTATTGTATTATTGTATTAAGATAATGCAGTAAATACATGAACATGTATAGCAACAAGTAAATGAATTGTTAGAATATTAGGTAGGCCTACTAGTAAAATAAGAGTTAAATCACATTAAGTAAAATATATATATATATATATATATATATATATATATAATTTGATTAATAAAATATTATCAAAATTTACTTGAATGGTGTTTTTTCTTAATAGCACAAGAATTGTAAAATACACAAAAGTTTTAAAAAGATTCGTTTAAAATATTAATGAAAATATAAAAGAGAATTTATAATATACATCAAATATAATTCCCCCCCCCCCCAACCCTTTGTTGTAGACGAAAA
The DNA here is from genome assembly GCA_963513935.1 of Aphrophora alni. Taxonomy (NCBI): domain Eukaryota; kingdom Metazoa; phylum Arthropoda; class Insecta; order Hemiptera; family Aphrophoridae; genus Aphrophora; species Aphrophora alni. Next base: position 108,945,567 of record OY740772.1, on the reverse strand, counting down.
ACCTCTGTTTCCACATCACCTTATAAAAAAAAGTTCAGGATCAGAAAAGAACAAGAGTTGGTCAAGAGTGACCTGTAAGGAAAGATGAAACAAAAGGATCTAATGCAAGACTACATAAACAAGTATATATTCAGATAAGGTCCCTCAGAATTGTACGCCCGTATTCACTATAATGAGCCCCAGATGGTTTCAAATGAAACTGTTTCTGTATTTTCTTTTATCATCTTCATGTTTAAACCACGCGAATTACAATTTGGTGATTGTTGGGAAAGCACCACTACTAGAAACGAAATTTTAACCGTATAACCTACAAATTAAGACCAAAACTGTAATAGCCATTATAGTGACCCCTGTTTTGTCATGAAGAAGTAACATATCAATTTCACTGACTGTAGATATTGACTCAGTCATAACTCACAACAAAACCATTCCGATTCTATTTTTGATCCAAATACGATGTCAGTAAGTTAGGTTAGGTTGGAAAGTTGGCACAACATGTCAGAGAAAATTACGACAGACATGATGTAACTTACGCCGATGTCTTCATCAGACAGTGTTTTTGTTCTTCTACTCCACTGTCTGTGCTTCTACAGGTAATAACAACTGGTTTTTTTAAATCGTTTTTTATTTAACTTGAGTCGAGTGTTGTGGTTAATACATTTCTTTTTGTCCAAGTTTAGAAGGAATTTTAATTAAATAAAACATAAGTTTCCAGTTTTCGTTATAATGTAGGGAAACTGTATTATAGTTTTCTATACTGTGATTACTAGATCAACCGGGAGTTCTGAGATGGCCAAACACTAAATAAAATAATGTTGTATGTAGAGGTATGTCGGTCCAATAACTCCAAATTAGGAGATAACGGCGATAAAAAAAAACACAAAATTACAATTTTTTCTAATAATGATTAATGATCTGTAAAAAATTACAAAGTAAAAGAATTTAATAACTCTGAAATAATTGGAAAAAACATAAACTCACCTTGACAGCCGTCCATTACAATCTTGGTTTTAATGAAATAGAAATTTCTTTGAACCTATTCGCTTTACAAAGCGAAACATATTAAAACCCCTAAACATTTGTTTTTCTAAGACGGCTTCCTGGTACAAATAGTTTTGGTTGGTTTGTTGGGATGGGTTCTTGCAAAGTTTTTGTACCGTTTATTAACTTATCCGTTACAGATATGGAGGAAGCCAAGACATTCACTCTTATCGATTACACAGTCCTGCTGATCACTCTAATTGTTTGTGCGATAATTGGAGTGTATGTTCGGTGTACAGGAGGTAAACAGCAAACTACAAGGGTAAGACATCAATACTTTTATTAGATCTGCTTGTCTTCATTTTTGTGACTATAACTAATTTGTTTTGTTTTCTGATCGATAATATACAAATTTCTTTTAAAAAAATTGATTTATACACTTTTTAAAAACGTTATTTTTTGCTAAATAAGTGTTTTTTGTGACTTTTATTTTGTGTAACTTGTAACATATTTGACGACCACATAATGATGGGATTTGTGAAATTTCTGTGTCCTGAAGATGTGTACGTAGGTTACCCGAAACCGCGGTAATCACCAAGTGATATCTGGATTGGAATAAGACAAAAAGCAGGTATTGTTCCTAGTTTTATAAATGATAAAATTATCCAATCCGTGGGCTAACATGTTGAAGAAGGGAAGAAGGAAAAAAAAGAAGAAGAAAAAAAAAAAACAAAAAAAAAAAACACTAAAATTTATCTATTTTATGCCCTTTAAAATGATTTCACACGATGTGAAATCATATTTGATAAAAAAATATAAGGTCCCCTTTTTAAACCCCCATAAAAAGGAGGCAAAAATGTGTTTTACCCCATAAGAAGTGAAAGGATTATTCAATGAGAGCTAATGTTAGAAGTTTTCATTTCTACTCGTTCAAAAATTACCTACGGGTTACGAAACATTTTTCTACTCTATATATACTGTATCATTCCTATAAGCACTTTTTTTGTATTCAGAGCACTTCCGCTAAAATATCGACACCGGTTTTTTGAGCCGGTATAACTTTAAACTAAGCACATTATGTAGTGGTATCGTTGACGTCATATAATAATAAACAGAAGATATCAGATACGCCCTATAGTGGAGTTAAAAAGGTCAATTGGCTTCTTTGCAAACATATGTGATCAATTGATAAGAGATGAATGTTGACGTCAGTAGTATGAGGTTGACTTATGTCACCTGTAAAAAAAACTGAATCTTTTGAATGCCCCTACTACGATATACAAGGCACTGGCAACCATGAGATAGCAGTATTGTAAAGCGCCATTACGTGTTTCACACTGCACTGAATTGGTCTTTGTATTGTTTTCTGCAGGGACGCATCTGTGCAGTGGTAAACGCTTGAACCAATTTTAATCAAATTTGATATGTGGGCATATTTTGACCATATCTCGAGATTTTTCTATAACTCAAAATTTGGACATAGTTGCCATAAGAAAAAAACACAAGACAAGGTTTGAACAAAATTTGATCTATTGAGCTCTACCGATTTTGTCAAATTATGTTCAAGCATAGTCTTTAAGGACTCAAACAATTTATTGATTTCAGTTTTTCCGAAAATGTTGGTTAGTAAAGTTATCGGTAAAAACAAACCCAAATTCCGTCCATAATGCTGTTATAAAAGACCTAATTTCTGAAAATCAGATCTACCAATTTCGTTCAAATTTTAGTGAAATGTGAAAATGATTTTTAACTGCGTGCAAAATACCAAATTAAGAAAATAATATAGTTCAAGAATAATTGCCAAAAAAATGAACCATGGTTTGAGGTCATGAAATTATTTAGTTTAAAATATATTTCTTTAGTTTATTTTAATATATAAACATTTTTTTCAAAGACTGCGTTTTTTTACTGACAAGTAACGAACCAAAATGTTTGGTGAGAAAAACGTTGTTTGGTTTTTCTTGGTTTTTGAGATGGGTGAGTGAGAAAGTTTGTGCAATGTTTTTGCATAGTTTGTTATGCATTATTACAAATAATTAAATTTTCAATAAACTATTATTATAAATAAATTTTTAATTCAACATTTTAATTTTATTATTTTTTAATGTATTTCAATTTTAATAAAAAAAAGATAACCTTGTTTACCTGCAGTTTATTTAAATGAAATAAATTACAAATAATTAAATTTGTTTTTAATTACAAAACAGTAAAATGTTTTACAAGTTATAAAACATAATAATAATATACATGTATTACAATAGTTTTTTATAAATAATTAAATTTGCAATGAGATAGTTTTGAAACAATTCAATTCTCAGTTAATCCCAGTAAATACTTTTCATAAAATATTTCATTAAATACAATTTTGAATAAACTATTTCTCCTAATAATACAGTATCTAAACAAATAATTATTTTACATAATCTACTTTTTTAAATAATCGAATTTTCTTCTTTTGTTTTCAGGAATACCTATTAGCTGGGAAGGACCAGAGTATCCTGCCTGTAGCCTTTTCTTTAATGACAAGTTACATCTCTGCTATTTCCTTATTGGGTGTGTCCTCTGAAGTGTACACCTTTGGCACTCTTTATCTGTTAAACAACTTAGGCTATGTTCTATTTACACCTATTGCTATATACTTGTACCTCCCAGTGTTCTTCAAATTGCAAGCTACTTCTGTTTATGAGGCAGGTAACACTTTTGTAACAGCAAATTTAGAACATAGCGCACTTTATTTTTCAGGAGTAATGGAAGATACAAATAAAAATATTCTACATAATTTTCTTTGGGCTCTATTTTATTTTAAGTGTGTTTTCTTTTTAATTACGTAGTCCTCCAGTCCTCCTCTTATCATTGAGTAGGATGATAACAAAACAAACTTATTTTCATCTTTATTTCATAACCTCAGGATCTTAAAGAGTTTCAACATGCCATCTGTTGTCATTGTTATATATACATTAAGAAAGCCATTAACAGTTTGATATGGAGTACTTTTGAATACATACTATTTAAATTCAAGACAAATAAAATAACAATTATTTGTTGTCATCTTAGTTCATTTGAATATTTGAACTTAAAACACACAAAGTCAGATCAAAATTTGTACATATTTGCTATCCAAATTTTCTGCTATGATAAAGGGATAAAGTTTTCGAAATTTAGAACCATGATCTATGAGGATTAATGATATTCAAGAGTTCACCAACCCAAGTGAGTGGAAGACTGTTTAACACTTAGGACAAAAACTCGATCACAAGATCTCACAAAAATTATGTTTACTTAATCAAACGTGTTTCAATGACAAAGTCGCCATCCTCAATGATATATGAGCTACAATAACTAAACTATAACTGTCAAGCTCAATATTTATGTTTAATACCTGGTGGATGCTGGTCAACAAAGTGTCAGCAGCAAAATGTGTAGGTCCTGAGCTGTTCTGTGACCTATAGCACTAGAGGAGGGAGGCAGGAATATTTCAGGATTACAGATGAGTAAACTTTTTCTTCTTGTCCCTTCTAAGAAAATTGTATCTGAACTTCCTTCATTGGGCAAGTGAAAAATAAAGAAGGTGGTAGGGGTAATCATAGTGGACAGCCACCTGAAAAAAACATATACATAGTAGGGACATACTCACTGGGGAGCTATTATGGAAGAAATGTAGGTTGTAAGAGCACCTGCTCTTTAAATGTTAATGTCTTAATCAGGGAAAGATTGAGACCTTTGCATCATTCACAAAAGTTTAATTCCTCAAGACAACAATGTGAAGAAAACTCTAAGAACTCATGGGTCTTCTGGAGGATGTCTTGGGGTGTATATCATCCTATTTTATTTGGGAACATAATAAGCTCTTGTGGCTGACTTGTTGACCAGTCAAACTGCCCAAAAGAAGAAGAATAATATTTGTAAACAGTAGTCATAAAGTATGAATTCCATGGAAGTACTATCCTGCTCAGCGAAGTCCAGACTAGCTTAAATATATTTCTTACTGGTAATAAATAAACGCAGATAGATGTTTGTACTTTTTATTAGTTGATACAAAGCATGTTTTAAAATCAAAATAAATTTTTCTGTAACGTTAGCCAACTGTGTAAAAAAGGAGGCTCTCTATCTTTCCATATTGTCTTATGTTAAAGTTTGAAATATAAACTTACATAAAATGAAAATTAAAAATATGTTTTTTTTTAATTAGTCGTTTGCCCTTATGAATGGTACCACACCAAATTATGTTATGATTGGCAGAAAATTGTACTCTAACTAATTATTATTTAGGATTGTGAATTTTTATTTCATACATTAAGCCGTAGTGCACGGGTGCTGTTGCAGCTAATTTGCCAGTGGAGTTAAATTTCATTTTTTGGAAAACATATTAATTTGTTAAAGTTCTTTCTTATTTAGATTATTTTGTTATATTTATTTTAGAAAAAGTTAAAATACTTTCAAATGTTCAAAATATTTATTTTTGACAAATAATTAAAAAATTTCAGTTATAAACATGTTTTTTTTTTTAAATCAATTACATGAATTGTTACAATTATTACAAACGAATAAAAAAATAATATAAAATGAAAAATTAACAAATAAAGTTGAAGTATTATTATATTAATCTTCAACTCTCATCAGTTATTGAAAGTAATTACAACAGGTCAATTTCCGTATCCTACTCCATGAAAACTAGTGTAGAATATTTCACTTCAAACATTTGGAGGGTATTGCAGACATCAGATTGCCATAGTTTTCTCAAGATATTAATAAAACTATATTTTTCTATGGACCTGAAAATTGGAGACATTTTTTTATATTGCATGATCCATAATACTGATAATTATTATAATTGTAAACATCTTACTTAAAAGCTGCTAATGTGATATTTTATTTTTAGTATTTGGAACGAAGATTTGGTCCATTACTACGTACCACAGCATCCCTTACATTTACTCTTTACATGGTTCTATACATGGGTATAGTTTTGTATGCCCCATCTTTAGCATTCGAAGCTCTCACTGGTTTCTCACAAACAAAATCCATTCTCATTGTAGGGGTCATCTGTACTTTCTATTCTACGATCGGTGGCATGAAGGCTGTTATATATACTGATGTGTTTCAGGTAATTTATCAACGTTAATAAATTATTTTTGATTTGGTTTGAAATGTTAGTTTTAAATAATTAGTTTATATACTTTAGCAAAAGAACAGATGTAAAGTATCAGTGATTTTAAGATAATATCATTTGAAGTATTACAAGGAGATTAACAGACACTCAGCTCTATGAAAAGTTCATTGATCCCACTATTATAAGTAGTAATTTGGACTATATCTTTATAATTATGTAGAGTGTAAAATAAGACCTGGATACACCTGGCTAAAATTTAAACTGCTTGAGATATCAACAGGAACTCCACCATACCGATTATAATATGTTTTGTGACTTTTTAAGGGTTTCAAAATTTTACCCCATTTTTAAAGGTGTTTAAAGGGAGCAACTTTATTTTGTTTAACGGCAACCCATATCTTGTGACATATCATTGGTAAGGTCTATTTAGATAGGAATAATGACACCTAGAAAAAGTCTCTAAGACACCTCTAAATTACAGGTAAAAATTATCACTGGAATGCCAAAACTCGTACATTTTTCGGCATATCTTAAGAATTTTCAAGGGGTATCGTTCGCTATGAAGAAAGAAGATGCAGGGGAAAATTTAACATTTAGAAAAACTAATTTGAAGTTATCTGCTTCTTTCAACTACTTTTATTTCCTTATTCTCCTCTCGGTAAACTGAACCTAAGAAGGAGTGGTGCGGATTTGCCAGCAAGGTCGCCTGACCTTAATCCAATTGGCTATTTCTTTTTGGATCACATAAAAATTCTTGTATACCAATTGAAGCCAACTGATGTCCTAGATCTACAAGATTTTTATAAATGGCCCAAACCATTCCTAGGGGTTGGGGGTGTCTAAGAGACATTTTCAAGATGGCATTGTTTTTCTTTTAATTACATATATATTTTTCAATGATATGTCACAAGTATGGGGTTGCCATTAAAACTATAAAGTTTTTAAAGAGGGGGTATAAGATTTTTAATCTCCATAAAAAGTTCCAAAACATACAATAATAGGTATGGCGGACTTCTCCTGTTGATATCTCAAGCCGTTTAAATTTTAGCCAGATGTATCACTTATTTTATACTATGTGTATGTGTTACTTATATTATGTTTATGTGTTAATAAACACAATAGCAGTGACGTAGGCTTGGATTTATTAACTATTGGACAATAATGTTCACCACAAAAATTACTTGGTATATTTTGGCGAAGAGCATGAAACAACCCCTCTTCACCAAAATGATTCAAACCTTCAAAAACAGTACGAGTGTTGCTTCCTTTTACTTGTATATGTTGGTAATACTATGTCAATAAAATCTTACATTTTCAGTACTGTTTTGGTGCATACTGTATAAAACAACATTCACTCTCTCTTTTGTTTTACTGTAGTTATTTAAACAAACAAAAACAGCAACAGCTCAGCATATCTCTGGCATGTTTAATTTGAAATATTTACATGTTCAACTTGACTGGGCACAAGATAAAACTTCTTACTGAATTCTGCTTCACTAGCACACTTAAGCTTTATAACTTAATACAATTAAATAAATAAAAAACAGTTATTGCATTCAAATTAACAACTAAGAACATGTAATAATGGTGACATGGTTAACTCCAAGATGTAAGTACACTACAAACTAAAACCTCTGAAACCTGAGCCAAATCTTTATTGTAACAGGCAAGCAATGATGTCACACCACACCAGTGTGGCCCATCTTCTTACTCTAACCATCTTGCCCTCCAACTCCCGTACTTCATTTGTTTTCCTAGCAAAAAATTCAGATCAAACACTTTTTTAATAGACCTTGTATTAAAATTATGTTGTTATTACAGGCTTTTCTGATGTTTGGTGCTATGATCAGTATTATTTCTAGCTCTGTGTATGAGATGGGTGGTTTCAGTCCAATTTGGGAAATTGCTAGAGAGAGAGGAAGAATTGACTTCTTTAAGTAAGTTTTGTATTTGTTATGTATAAATTAGAGATACTTACATAAGCTTGTTAAGACTTAAATTTAGAAACTGATTTATAATTTACACAAGGTAAAAGTAAAATTCAAGAATTAATGATTCAGATCATTGCCATTTGAAGTTTTAATTTTAATCTAAGTTCAACAAAATTTAGTGACAAATATTTTTGTATGTGGGGTAAATTGAGTTAAGAAAAAGCGGTATTAAATGTTAAAAGTAAACATTTTTAACATCCCAAGTCCCCTTTATTTGTCATATTTTTTTAATGTTTTCCTCCCCGCTTCAGGGTCTTTTGTAAATGGGAGCCAAAATGTATTACACCAAAATGTAGAGAACTCTGAACATTATTTTTCCTAAAATTCTTAGCTTATTCCTTTATCTGTAAAATTATTATTATTCTTAAAATTAAATGTCCCAAAAACTAAATTAATACAATTTAAAACAAGATTAACTCCAAATACAATTATTGTTAGAGGTGAGGAAGAAATCCAAAACACAGTTAATGTAAATTTTCTTGGTGTTATTATGGACAAAAATTTAAATTGGAGATGTCACATTTCAAAGGTTGCGGATTTCCTGGCATCTGCTTGCTCTGCTCTCCGAATGAGTTCAAGGATTACCAGCGTAAAAACCATAAAATCAGTTTACTCTGCATATGTATGTTCTTGGTTGAGATATGGAGTAGTCTTCTGGGAGAACTCTGTTGATGTTTTTAAAATTTTCCTTATTCAGAAACGAATAATTAGAGTAATGTTTAATTTGAAATTTAATCAATCATGTAGAACTTTTTTGAAAAATATAGAATTTTGACTTTTCCATCTATTTATATATATATATATGAAATGTTGGTATTTTTTAAGGCAATTCAGAGTATGTTCGAAGAAAAACAACATGACAATAAATATCTCATGAGGAAAAAATTATTGCAATATTCTGTGCACAGATTGCAATTTTTAGAATGTGGCGTTTATTACTGTTTTTATAAAAAATACTCTTTATGGTTTCTATTCCGGAAAATATAAAAAAACAAAGTTGTTTCAAGAATTTTCGCGGATCACTCAGAGGATACCCCTTGAGGAATGCTTTTTACTCAATGGAGGAGTACCTCAGCTCATAACCTCTGGGTGCCTGGGATGCATTTTGAATTAAGGATGATAACTGAAATAATTGATTAGTATAAGATAACATGTATACATGGTTCACTGTAGTCTTAACTTGATGTATTTTATAAAATTTCTATCTTGTGTATTGTTGTATTGTATATTGTGTATTTGTATTGTGTATTGTGAGTAATTTTTGTATAGTATGACAAGTCAAATGTATACCGCAGCACTCCTGTACTATGTATGCCATAAATGATGCAAATAAATAATAATAATAATCTGCAATTATAAAGTTACATTTTGATACTAACTGACTCACTTATCAGAATGTTTGAGTACTTTTAGAAAAGTATATTGGCATTTAGATAGGACTTATGGTGAAATCACCATGAAAAGTCCAAAATCATTGATGTTCAAATTTGGGGGAAATTGAGAGCAAGTGTGACTAAAAGCCCAAAAATGTGATAAATACAATGGGTAGGAAAGTATTCAAAATCAACTACCCTTTCAAAAGATGTAAATTTGTGTTCTAGTACAAAATGGTCTGTAGTTTACTGGTAAGTTTCAAATCCATATGATACTCTATTTTTTAAATTTCAAAATTTACCAAAATCATCTATTATAAAACTAGGTACAATACCTGCTTTTTGTCTTTTTCCAATCCAGGAATCACTTGGTGATTACCGCGGTTTCGGGTAACCTATGTACCCATCTTCAGATCACAGAAAATTATATAAATCCCATCGATATGTGGTCGTCAAATATGTTATAACCGATACAAAATAAAAAATCACAAAAAACACGCATCACGATACACACTAAAAACACTTTTTTTAAAACTTTTTAGAAATGTTTGAAATTTGATTAGGCCCAATCACGCTAACTAGTCACGGGTAAACGTTTAATGCGACTCCGTGGCGAGGTTAAGAGTCTATTCGTTCTTCTAACATGTTGAAAACAAAATCATTAACTTTAAAAATTAAAAAATTATTTTGATTAAATTCGTTTGTTATGTGGGATTCAGAGCATTAGTTTTCAACCTATAGGACTTTTGTCCTCTTAAAAATCAAAAGGTGTCCACAAATTCAACTTTATTTTCTTTTTTAACAGAACACATTAATTTCAATGTATTTTAAGACATTGATTTCAATGAATTTATTGTTCTTATGTGTGTAGTGTTGTTCCTTTCGAAATTGGATAAAAATTATGATTATTACAGTATAGTTTGCTCTTTAGCCTTTGAGCGGGTCATGTGGAGTTTGCATCCTCACCACAAATCTTTTTAAGAAATATGTGACTTACTGAATATGGGCAGTCATGTACGGCACCATACTTCACAAGTCTGCCCCACCTTTTTTTGTCCCCATTTTCTTTATAGCTTCAGTGTGATTGTGAATTTTGTTGCACATGGACATTGTGCAGAAATCTCATCCGCATGTCTAATGTGAAGTATCTGTTCGTAGTTTTAAGTTCCGTGTACGCCTCTTTGCGTGAGGATATATTGTAGTTTTGTGTATATATTTTTTTGTAAATATTGTACAGTTCTTGTTTAGTTTCTCAGTGTCATAACTATGCAATTACTTTGTTACGGTTTTATTTGAAGAAGACAGGCTTCATCAAATGCTAGATAGCATTGAAAAAGAAGAAATTCTACAGCCATTTGCGATTTAGATAGAAATCTTTTTGATGTTAGTGATGAAGAAGACAATGAAGTGGAAAATGAAAACTTACCGAGTGAAATAAAAGAAGATATCCCTGACAAACATATTGAGATGTTAGATGATTTTGACATTATTCAAGACATTCATTCCTCTCACGAAAAGACTTCATGCTTCTAATGTAAAACTAGAAAATGGAAAAGAAGCTCTTTTTAGTAAACGTAGGGATACTCTATGGTATTACTGAGCCAGTAAGAAAAGGCAGAGCAGCACGAAGGAACATAATACTCATGCGAGTGGATCTTGTTCACGCTACAGCAAAGCACATGTAAAGCCTTCTTGATACATAGAATCTTTTTTTCGTTGAAAAAAGGGTGAATGAAATATCCGTAAACACAAATATAATATTTCAATTAAAAAACAAAAAATGTAATTATAGTAGAGAAAGATACTGTTTTCCCACAAATCTTAAAAAAATAAAAATAGTGATTGCTTTATTGTATATGACAGGAGCTGAGAACATCTCATCAAAACTTGGAAGATCTTTGGTCACAAGAGCGATTAGAAGTGGAATTCTTTAGAACATGCATGTGAATCAAAAAGTTTAAATTTTTACTTTGTCCATTGAGGTTTGAAAATGTAAATTCTATAGATGAAAGAAAATTACAGGACAAACTGGCACCTATTAAACATATATTTCAAAATTTTGTTGATAAATACATAGAAAACTATGTTGGGAGTTTGTTACTATAGACTAAATGCTAGAGTAGCTTTAGGCAATGTATAAAAAACAAGCCAGCAAAATATTGGACAAGGATTTTTTTCTATGGTTTGCACAAAGTACAACATGTCTGCATGTCCAACATGAAATTTACACTGGAAAGCAACCCAAAGTGGACATATTAGCCAAAAGTGTACTAGAAAGACTTGTTCAGTCAATCACAAGTAGTGGCCACAATGTATCAGTTGATAATTGGTTTTGCTTGTTTTCTCTGTGCCTGGAACTACAAAATAATTACAGACTAACAATAGTTAGAATTCTACGACAAGAAAAAAGAGAAATCCCACCACCCTCTTATGTAAAGAGTTTAAAATTTAGAAAGTTGCCTTTTTGGATTAAAAAAATGCACTACGATTTTTCTTACAAAACTAAACCTACAAAATGTGTAGTACTTTTGTCATTAATGCAAGATACAATTATGGTTGACTACAAATAAGATGTTTCTTCTACGTTCGGAAAATCGGACATTGTTCTATTTTACAATAATAATAAGGGGGGCTGGACACGATTGACAAGTACAAGGAAAGTTACTCCGTTGCAAGGACAAGCAGCCTATGGTCCATGACTATTTTTTATTAAAGCCCGTGCTAAATGGTAAGTTGCCTAACTATGAAGAGTCTACCAAAATGAGAATCAGCAAGATCATAGGCATGGAAGAAGGTCAAAAGTGACCTGTGAATGCAGATGATGTCACTAAAGGCAGGTGTTTCCTCTGACAGAAAAAAAATTTAAAAAAGGTATTATAAAAATAAAATTGATAATATTAAAATATATTAGCAGAATAAATTTAAGTTACTTTATCAAGGAAGAAACTTCTGCAAACATCCTCTCCTGTTTTGAATCAATTCTTTATTCACAGATATATATTATTATGAAAAAATAATTTTGCACACATTTTACTATAAAGATAATTATTGAAATATATATATTTAATTTTTACTTGAAATGATTTGTATAATAGTTTTATTTTGCGTTTAAAAATAAAATTTGTTAAATTAAAACCCATTACCACATTGAACTTGAAAGTTTTGGCAGTGCAAAAGAAATCTCCGCAAACACTCTCTCCCATTTTGAAACTATTGCGCCCCCTCGAAGGTTAAGACATGTCCTTCAAATACAATAGACAACTATGGACGTCTAATAATAATATGTGCTGTAGAATTATTAAAAAAGAAATACATAGACTTATGAATAGGAAGGACTAGAAAAGTATTTTTACTTAACATCATATTTCGTTGTATATGGGGTGAATTCACAAATACAGTATAAACATTTTGTACGATACACCCACTTTATTTTACAAAGCTATAATTTTGTTCCTCTCATATTTTCTTCTAAAAAAATTTGAAATACCATATTTTCTGTGTAAAACCATCCTTAAGGCGGGTTCACATAGAGTCATGAATTGAGGGAGAGCACTACCTACATGGCAATCAGTCGTGATCACTACCACGTGTGAACTAACAGTAGTGGGAGTGGTGGTAGTGCACGCCCTTGAAAAGAATGGTCGTGACATCTCCATCTAGTTGGGGTGAACACGATCACTTAGGCTGTATTCCTACCGAAGGTTAGTCATCATGTCAATGTATAAGATGTATAATGCGCAAATTATGAAATTGGTTGATTTGTATTAAGAGAAGGAGTGTTTGTGGAAAATAAATTCCCCGGCATACAAACTCGGAGATGCAAGAGATGAAGCATTATGTGTTGAGATGAAGCATTATGTGTTGAGATGAACAATGACGGTTTCGGTATTCGTGAAGATGCGCAAAAATTTAAAAAAAAATCTGATCTTCTTATTATCAAGAAATTCCATTTTTCATTAAAAGCTCTATTGATCCCTCATCATTCTTCTTCAGAGTTTGGCACCAAGTAAAAAAAATTTGCGGTTAAGTAACAAGTAAATAAATGAATAGGTAACAAACAAGCAACCTTTTTGTTAACTCATAAATACTTTTTCAATATACTTACTTTAACATAATCTAATAAAGCGTAATAAATTGCATCCAGAACCTTGAGAATAAATGTGATGATGGTATTCTTGGGTATCCTGAATAAATATTATAGACTGGCAAAGAATCACCGGTAGCTAAATATTTAAAAGTGACACGAAGTTTTGATTCTGCTGGAATCGGTCTTCTCATATTGGTTTTTTGTTTTTGAATCGAAGGTTTCATTTTACTGAGCAAAAACCAAAACAGGTTTGGTTCCATCCTAAAAAAAGTTCCTGTAGCTGTTGAGATCTTCCATAACTCTCTGCAAATACTATTGGTGGCACCAAGTGAATTCCGCCTCTTTACCCAGTCTCGACCCACAGTTTTCTCTTCTTCATGTTTTTCAAATGATGCCTCAACTCATGTACTAATAATTCGCAAACAACTTTCGCGGCTTCATATTCTGCCGAAACGAGAACAAGAGCGACAGAAACACAACTAACAAAGGCACCTTTTCATGTGAGAAGGTCATAAACTTGTGCTGGGAGAAAGCAAATCGTGTGACATAGACATTACTGGTCGTGTTCTTGCCCTGTTCTCTACCCAGTGTGAACCCATCTTTATTTTCTTTGATGGTTGCTATGGTCATTTTGTTATAGAGAGATTGTCAGATTTGCACATGTTAACATAAACAAATTAATACACTTAAACAGGATAGTATAAAATTAGATATATATTTTTTTTTTGTATGTGATTAATCACCGTCGACAACAAATTAATTTCTGATTCTAATATACTCGTTTTTGTGTGTAATATGTAGAGTTTGTGAACCATTTATTTATCAATAATTTGTAAACCAGTCATATTAGATTTTGTGTTTGCAGTATAGATCTTGATCCAACAGTTCGTCATACTTACTGGAACTTACTTTTAGGAGGCGGTGTCACCTTCTTGTCACTGTATGCAGTAAATCAAACACAAGTTCAACGCTACTTAACAATGAAAGACCAACGGACAGCTTTCAAATCTTTAACATTATCTGTACCAATAGTTTTAGTTCTGGCTTTGCTCACTGGATTTGCTGGACTGTCAATATTTGCCAAATACCATGATTGCGACCCTATATTGTGAGTACATTTTCTTTTAATTTTTTTTTTATTAATTCATATGTATACGAGCTATAACTACGTAAAATGTCTGTGTATTTATATAGAATTGTAAATAAAAAAGTTACAATTAAGCCAATAATGAAATAAAAACAGCTATTCAGGAAACCAACGTGGTAATTAACACTGTGCCAGGCTGTTCACTATAGTATTTCTTTAGCTATTATGGTATTTATTTGTGGAAACTTTAATCACCAAATAATATAAAACACAACTTTTCACAATGAATAATTTGTTTGTACTAGGTGGGATAGATCGTGGATTATATTTATGTAGTACTTGGTTATTTTGTCATAAACAATCTATGTCATAATCTTTTATTCTTGTCATTTAAACAAATATAGATAACTGGTCAGTTGAGCACTGTGCATTTATGGTATTTTTTTTATTTAATAGTGATTCTTTAATAGCAACCTAACAACTGTTTAGAAGATACTTTGCAAGATATTACAAGACATATAATCATATAGATCTTAACATGATACATAGTTGGGTGAGTAATTTTAGGCTAAAATAAACCTCTGCAGAAAACAAAAAACCTATTGGCAACATAAAATATGTCAGAACACCTGACAATATTCAAAGTGTATGATTAGCCAATTAGTCCTAAAAGATCTGCACAGAGACATTTACTAGCATTTGACATTTCAAATAGCTCTCTTCGTCGGAGCCTTCAATATACCATACAATATTCATGTTTAGTAGAGGCTATCTGAACAAGATTTTGTGAGTATTTCATGTATTTGTATAATTAACATCTTGACTTCTAACAACAACTGATTACGTCAAATGAAGCTCATGTTCAGCTTCGTAGTTCGGTAAAAAAACAAATGGAATACGGAGTGAGGAAACCACTCAGGAACTTCATGGTAAACCTCATTACAGTGAACATGTCACGGTTTGATGAGGGATTTCTGCTGCTCAAATTTTTACTCTATATTCTTTGAAGATGTGAATGATACTGCAGTTAAATTAAATTCTGAATAGTATGTCAATATCAAAAGTGATTTTTTTCTGGGGTATACTTAAAATTTGATATTTTCAAGTGGATCCAAGTAATTTGGTTTGTTTGAGACGTAGGTTGAGGAATAAATTAGAGCAGTACCTCAGGACATGTAGCGCCAAATTACCGATAGCCGATGTGGGTCAATTACCGATGTGGGTACAAGAATGTTACAGTATGAATGGACAGTCTATAAAGGGCGTTGTTTTGAGATTGTAACTCAAAAACCATGAAACACATCAAATGACATTGCTTTCCCTTTGTATACCATATATTATTTATTAAATTTTTTCTTTGTTTCATAAGGGTTTGAAAAATAAAAACAATGTATTTAATGTGTTTCATGGTTTTTGAGTAACTGTAACAACCCTCGTCTATTGAACTTCTGTTGTACTTCAGTATTAAAGTATCACATGAGTTATGTATTTCTTTATACTAGTAGCTAGTACTGCTCAGACATCCAGCCTTTCATTTTGAACAATGATGTAAAACATAACCACCAAATGAGTTAATAACTTTATAACAACTGTTCAACTCTGTTAAAATAATTGTAAATGTAAAATGCTAAAAAACATCTGTTTTAATCATTGGTCCATCAAAATTACCGACCATTAACATTATTCTTATGGAGGTATACTTTAAAATTAAAATCAAATAATCTTTGTGTAGAGTAACATAGAAATAGACGTTTTTTTACAAAGTTTATGGACATAGGACTATTTTTGCAATTTAATTTTGTATACCTCATGATACAGTTATGTCAATTTATTTATTAGGCCTTTAATTGTTTCAAACTGTGTACAAACACAAGTGAAAAGATTGTGCACAACTTATAATGTGTACCTTTGTTTAGATCAGGCAAAATAAATCGCCAAGATCAACTGATGATATTGTATGTAATAGACAGTCTAGGCCACATTCCAGGATTATCAGGATTCTTCATTTCAGGGATATTCTCAGCATCCCTCAGCAGTGTATCTGCATGTCTTAACTCATTAGCTGCTGTTACTTTGGAAGACTATATAAAGGTAATTTTGAATTGTTATTAGTAATAAGCTATCACATGTTCACAGTTGATGAAATCTGCTGAATAATCAGGCATACGTTTCATGAAATTATTCTGGAATAAGTAAGCTGAAGAAGTTGTGAAGTGCGAGTACTCAAAGTATCCTCCTCACTCAACAGAACTTTTGTGATACAGTTTATCATTTGTTGCCACACATATAAAATACTCAGCTTAAATCGTATTTAATTAAAATCAAAAAAATTAATGACAACAGTTAAAGTTCATTTTTGTTTTTTGCCAATTATTCCTGAAGCGTAATATTTTTACTTGTGATTTTGCACATACACATTAGTCTCATTAATCTTCTCATTTCACTAAAAATTGAACCACTACCAATGACTACATAAATACTATAAGACACGACATAGGATAGGGAAATAGTCTACGCTTTACGGGTGCTGTTCGTCACAAGTTTGACACACAGCTATCAGAAAGCGCTAGCAGCAGGTGCTTGACTGTACGCATCCCACTTGGTTGAGACTGTACAACTGTTGACACAGCATAGTCAGTGTTGTCAGTTCGTGCGCTGAGATAAGCGATTCTCGACCTTCCTTCGCATCTCTGGTCCCATATGTGGCATCAGTGCGCAACTGAAACATTGTTTGACCGTAGAGCCACCTAGCGCCAGTCACATCAACTTCAGATTCTCTAGCAGAGCGACCTAGCGGGTATTGGTCAACTCAAGAATAAGCGTAGAATATTTAACATGGCCATGTCGTGTCTTATAGTATTTATGTAGTCATTGCCACTACAGACAATTTTGAAATGTTGTTAACTGACCAACTGCCATTTTTTGAAATGTGGCAATCAATACTTACAATCAGGTGATAGACAACAAACAGACATCATTCCAAAAACTTCTTTTTTGGACACATGAAACCTTACAACAGATATATGTACACAAACATCGATACACCACATAACTTTCTGTATACCAAATATGTCTGAGAATGTAAAATTTTGTTAGTTACCAATTTTGAGGAAAGTTTATATTATTTTAGTTTCAGAGTTTGAATTTTAATGATGGTTATGTAACATAGTTTCATTTAAACAAATACGAATATAAATATTATTGTTTAAAAGCTTTGTTACTTCAAATATGTAAACTTGGATATTTCTTAAACATTATAGATAATAAAAAACATTTCAAGTGGCCAACAGTGGATCTAAAACAAAATAGGTTCCTTAAAAACTGTCAAAAAACATTTTTTTTTATAAGAATCTACTTCATAATACATTTAAATTTTATAAAAATATTTAAAAAGGGTTGTAAATGATACTTCAAAATTTTCAACTTATAATTAATTATTTTTAAAATAGATTTTCTTCTAAAAACTATTTTGATTTAAAAACTTGTCTGTAGTATTACATTATTTCATCTTATGGTATTGCATCACTGTCTTTTTTAAGCTTACTATTTCTTCAAATGCATAAATATAACAACATTGTCTAAGGATAATTTAAGAATTGATATCTCTGTTATAATGCTTATTAAAAATGAATGCTTTGGTGTTTCAGACTTTATATCTATACTTTACAAAGAGAGCCTTCCCTGATTCCAGAAGTACTCTGGTTTCCAAAATACTTGCTTTTAGTTATGGTATTTTGTGTTTAACAACTGCCTTCGCTGCCCGTTATCTCGGGGGCATCCTGCAGGCAGCTCTCACTATATTTGGAGTGATAGGAGGACCATTACTTGGTGTTTTTACTCTCGGCATGTTTATTCCCTTAGCAAATGAAACGGTAAGAAATTATAATTAAGACATATCTCGTTCCTACATACTGTAAAAAATATTTTAAATGAAAGTTTAAAATTTTCTTTTTTATCGACATTGATGAAACTTATTACTATCTAATTATACAAAACAAAATATGATTTTTGAATCAGGACCAAAATAAGCATTTTTTTAAAACACCACAACTTAGATGACAAAACCAACTGTTTGAAGATTGCAATATACCCAATCCAGTTACACTAAGAAGCTTGGTTTTAAAAATATTGACTTTATATTTACAAATTTATGCCATACTATAAATAAATATTGAGGTTGAATTGTGAGATAATATTAGATAGAAAAAAAACTCAAACATAAGATCTCACAAAAATTACGTTTACTTAATCAAACATGTTTTAACAGCAAGGTCGTCATCATCAGTGATACAAAGTCACCTAACCTCAAAAAAGAGATTACATATTGGTAAGCTTTGGAAAAAGCTGTTTGGCACCCACTGGAAGAACAGGGGTTATGTCCTTGCGGGTTTAAAATAACTCAAAATTTTAGTTATCCAAAACGAATAGTTAGAATGGTTAATGGCATGCATTGCTTTTAGGAGCTGATCATAGATCAGTAGAGGAGCATGACCATAATTTATTTACGGTCAGTAGTTCCTTGTCCATACTTGAAGTAGGACCTATTTCTTATATCGGTCATGTATTTCTTGAAAGAGTTGAAGAGAATAGTCATGGTTTTGTACAAATTTATACTTAATACTTCCTCTCGGCACCAATTGCAAACTAGAGCCTAATATGTAATATATCTTATTTTGAAATAACTAATAAACTAAGACTTTATAACTTTATCTGTCGACAGGGTGCATTAGTGGCTTTACTAACAGGTGTTACCTTCTCACTCTGGCTAGGGTTTGGTGGACCCAAACCTCCTCTACCAAAACTTCCAGTTTCTATAGAAGGCTGTTACAGTGAAATTAATACATATAATGGAGTTTTATCATTACAATCATTGGTTAACGATACGTCTCATCTTCCTGAAGCGATAACTGAGTAAGTAAACTACTTATTTAATAAAATGTGACTACATTTAGGATACAATATCTGGTTCACCAACCCCCAACATTTATTGTAAGTAAGGAGAGATTTAGACTTTTGCCACCCCAACTGGAAATCATTTTGCTGTACTCTGGAATACTCTCACCTAGCCTACTCCGCCTTTCCCCCCACCCTCTTGGTATTCTACCAATATCATAAAATACTAATAAGATTAAAAATAAATAAATTATAAAACATTTCATGTCAGTCTTTGTATATTGATTACATATTATTTACTAAATATTTAGTTCTGGATATTTTTATCAAAAATTCACAATTTTTAGCAAATAACACAAAAATAACACCATTATGTTTATGTTATTTCTATAAAGATGTAGAAAGGTAAAATTAAAAAATTCATGGTTTAAAATTTTTCCTTGACTTTTGTTTTGAGAAATTGTCGATTACATGTGATTAATCTAGGCACAATGTGGAAAGAGTAAATCAGCCTCACTTTGAAGAGGTACAGAGCACCTTAAAACCATTCACACTCACAGTAACATCTAGTGCTCATTCATGGCTTTCAGATTGAGTTAAAAAGTAAACTATAAAGGAAGAGCTACATGCTTTAATACTTACGCCATCATTATTTTTCCCATTTAACATTTTTATGACTAAAACTAGGTAAATAAATATTTCATAATTTTCTACTTTCTAACCTTTTCTTTTAAATTTGGCACTTCTCAAAACTTGTCTACTTTACAAATTTAAAATACATCACTGAGTATTAAGTGAATATGATAATCAGGAATATATTTGTTCTCCATTTCTTTTTTTAAGTTTCATGATCTAAAAAATGTTAATAGTTGTCTGACCACATTTTTGGGAGTATTTTGACTTACACAAATTAAATTAGGTTACAATTTATAACTAAACTAACAAACTCTCTGCTGATCATGACCTCCAAAGATAATTTGATAATTCCATATACTTAGGCTGTATCACCTAAACTCGCAGCACAGCGAGTGTAGTTTGTTCCAAGTACATATGATTTCACAATACATCAGGGCAGTGCTCCTATATTAAAAATAATGATATGAGCAATAACAATTAGTCTACATGTCTACATGTAGACAATAGGGACTGTCCTATTTACCTAATTACTGTATATCCATTTCTTGTAAATCAGAATCAATTTCTCTTTATTGAAATCAGCTTATAACCAAATATATTTATTTAAATTTTTAAAATACCCTGAATACAAGAGCTGTAGGTTTGTAAACAAATGTCTATAAACAATCATGGTTTTTAAAATACTAAGCTCATTTCAATACTTCAAATTTGTCCTATAAACCCTCCTCTCCCAAGCAGGAATATAATAGGGTTAATTGTATCCATTAACCTAGATTTTATATACAATAATATACAAAATGCCAAATATATATATATATATATATATATATATATATATATTACCATACTTTATTGAACACATTAAATATTAAACTAAGACAGAGGTAGCCTATACCTTGTAAAGTGGTTCTTGGTATTTATTACCGCATAATTCACAAATAGAAAAACACACAATAAAACAATAAAGTTCTGAAATATTTTGTAAACACTGTTAACTTTCTCAATATGTAGAGAATATAAAAAGAAGACTAAATTAATTGTTATAAAAAAACCGAACAGTGTTTACTATATATATCAGAACTTTAGTGTTTTATTGTGTTTTCCTGTTTGTATACTACTAGGTAATACCAAGGACCACTTTCCAAGGTAACCCTGTGTCTCCTATCCACACAAAATTATGAATAGGCTATGTGCCCTATTAAACTCTATTTTAAAACTAATAACATAATATATTATCCTAGTGACATCTTTAACAAGTCAATCTACAGTCACTATCCTTGAGTCAGCAGTCCTATGTTTGCTGAAGGCTGTACTATTCAGAAAAAGGATGAGGCCAGTCTAGTAGCCTATTTGTATTATGTAAATATCTTAAGACATCTGCAACTCCCCCCCCACCATTTTTAACATGTAGTTGTCACATAATGAAACACAAGTATTAGGAATTTTTTCGAATGTAACCTACTTCTCTGCAAATTATATCTTTTAAATAAACTCATTTAGTTTGTGAAACCATTTTTCTCTTTCTCTGAGATATCATAAATCATCGTTTTCAGTTCACAATTAATATTTTCCCTGCTTGAAGAACCCCCCCCCCCCTTCTGGAAACAGATTAATATAGTGTAGGAATCACAATTTAATCACTGAGAGGCATTTATCATACAATAGTATTTTACCACTTAAACTTCAGTATTTTTATATTTATTTTTGACATTTTGTTTCAGAGACTATCCATATATCTTCCGAATCAGTTACATGTGGTATGGCATATTAGGCTTCTGTATAACTATGATAGTAGGAATTAGTGTAAGCTATGTTGTGAATTGTTATAAAGGGCTTGAAGATTTACCAGATCCTGATTTGTTTTCACCTCCTGTGGCAAACTACTTAAAAAAGAGAAGGAGAAAACAAAACACTGTAAGTTTTAAAGTTTAAAATGTAAGAGGTTTTAATCATTCACTATGGCATAAACTATGACATTGTTATGGATACTATGTTTTTACAAAATTCAAATGCTTTTTCTAACTGCAGAACTCCCTATTTCTTCATTAACACCAAAAATCTTTGTTTATTACTTTAAATTTAAAAAACCGTTTTTTGGTACTGTAATAATAACATATTAACCTAGCAATTACACACATTTTTGTTAAAACTTCGCTGACCACTAACACTCTTCATTTGTTTCAAATTTATTAAAATTATTATTTTATTTATAATCAAATTAAAAACCTTACAAAAAATCTCACAACTTTTCTTTTAAAACTATTTTTTTAAGTACAAAATTATTTCAAGATTATAATTATTATTACATTTTAAACTGATCAACATAATTTCAACTGTATTTGTAGCCTATAACCTATTTTATTAATTGTTCTCTCTCCCTCACTTTTAGCTGACTGTAAAATATCATGGAATGTTGTCAGCAAGGTATGACATGGACTTGTTCTCTGACAAGATGTAAAATCTGTTTATTTATTTGTCTGAGAAAATCGGCATGTTGTTGTTTCCTTTCTTGTGTCTTCCATCCTGGTTTGTTATTTTGGTTTATTTAATTTTTTTATTTCTAGAGTGAGATTCAATTAAATTCAGTACAGGTTGTCTTGATTTTGGTTAATAATTTAACACATAGATTTTCGGAAAATGTTTGCTGACACATTTCGTTTATAATATTTATTGTAGAAGAGAATATACGTTATGCTGAGTCATTTATATTTGTTGAAGCGTTTGCAATAACAAAGTATTGTCTTTCACTGTTACATAATGTGAAGTACTATTTGATCATTTTCTGTGCATAAATTTGATTACACAATTCGCCAAATCTAATACACATATTACCTTTATCAAAATTTTGCATGTCTCAACCGTGAAGGTTTTTTTTTCAAGGAAAGAAGAAGCAATGTTACGTGTGTGTAATATGCATATTCTTAAAAAAACCAAAAAAACTCTTACACTTTCTGTACCGTCTTGTATCTCAAATTACAGATTGATGTAGATATAATTTATGGGGATATATAGATAGACACCTATTTCTAAGTTAAAATTTTCAAATTATTGGTGAAAAATATAAGAACTTGCAAATATTAAAAGAACACAAACCAAATTTTTAAATACATAAGCACTAATGGTTAAAAATACAAGAAATGACATTGAAAAACAATTCCACATAAAGAAACACAAAATATAACAAATGGCTACAAATGAATAATAAATTAATTTTATAATTCTTCTAAGAAACAATACCAAAAATCTAGTTAAAAAAATGTATTCATATAATTTATATAAAAGTATTTTACTGTTAAATATTTATGTGAATTATAAATCTCTATTTTAACAAAGAAAAATCCTGTCAGCACATTCCAATCAATATCTTCAACTTACATGGCTGATCGAGTTAGTATTTGGCCTAAATAATTAAGGGCAGTCGGACAGCAAAAATATACAAAAAATAGATTTTCTGTTTTTGAGCAATCTTTGTTTAGTAGTTATTTAGAATTATATTAAAACTTATTTTACATATAAGGGACGAATATTTTTAAAGCTATGACCTTTTTTGTAAAACTATGCACAGCTGAATTTAACTTGCTTGTTCCCTCTGCGGCGGTGGTCATGCTCTCGGTCCTGAAACACTTTTATAGTACTACATATGAGAATCAAAATTTAACAAACAAGATTTTTTTTCCCCTTTCATATCTGAATATATATGACCCAACACGCCTAGTCAATATATTGTAGTCAATCAATCAGCTACTCAATCGACCTATTTCTACAATAGTGTAACCAAACATGCAATATGGTAATAAATATTAAAACAAAACACAATTTTGACTTTAATAATTTACTGTCTATAATTCAGGCAAAAACCAGATATCATCGCCTCGACATTTCGTTAGGGCAAATTAAATCAAATACCACCAACAAAAATTTAACATCTTAAACACAACCCATCACTATGAGTTATTGTAGGCCTACCAAAATTATTTGAATATTTCAAATAGAACTAAAAATGAAAGATATCAATTACAATAACTCTCCTTCAAATACTAATTTTTCCTTTTCACCTGTGCACCTACATACTTTAATAATCTTCACTAAGAAAAAAATTCAACAACTTAAAAGTGTACAATAAATTGAATATTATAGACATTTACCAAAATTTAAGTAACATCATAAACAAATCACAATTAGTTTAGTAAAAACTAATTATTAAAATTTTTTAAATCAATTACTTTTCATATGATAATAAATTGTTTTAGTAAAGACTAAAAATCCTGCCGATGCACCATTTGTTATGGAATACTAGGTTTTCTCTTATATTCATTTTCTACCGGTTCAAATAAAATAACAAATCCGTTGTTTCAGATTGTTAATATTAATTTATTCTTTATTCCCTTATAGTTGTTACAATTACTTTAGGTCTTTAAATAATTCTATTTCAGCTTGACATATTATATCACTATCTAATATTTAATCCTATAACTTACAATGTAAAACGTAATCTGTCCTAATCAGACCTTTAAACTTTCAAACAATGTCAAATTATTGAATTTAATTACTAATTGTTTTCTAAACACATGAATCTGCTCACCTATTCAACATAGGCCGTGAATCTCTCTATAAACTGCCATTGAGTCACTTTTGTATGTATGTTCCTGGGCCACATCTCTCTGGTGACCAACCTCGCCCCTACCCACGCCTCAGATACCACCCACCTCTCTTTCTAGGTCACTAGCAGTATGCTAACAACCTGCAAGCTAAGCAGTTGCAACACTTTTTCAATTATTTCCCAATAACTATCACACGTCTGATTTTGAAGATGTAACTAGTGCTAACAATTGACTATTTATTGTTAATAAAATATTTTCTAAACTTATAATAAATATTTTCTTATCCAAAATCCTGACAACGCTCAAATCATAAATGTAATTTTAGTTATGAATAAGACTTATGTTGTGTGTGGGAGAGGGGAGGCGAAGAAGAGAGTGGCAGTATAATTTGCTAAAGTATTTAATATACACAATTTGAAATCAGCAAGAAAATATATTTTCGAGAGCCTGAAAACATTCATCTATGACTTTTACTTGGTGCCAATTATGCAAAATATGATTATCAATTTCATATGAAGCCTACTTAAACAACTAACTTAAAATTAAACATAAATCATTCATAAATCAATCATAATAATCATTTCCATTCCACAATCATTCTAGGAAATTTTATTAGTACTTGGACATCAAATCCTTTTAAATTTAAAAAAACTTGAAGATGGTAATTATTTATCGTTTTACTTAAAAGTCAAAGTTTTTTAAGACGAGTCTGAACTTGACATTGTTTTTATATAAGTGGAAATGTGTTTGTTGGCTACTATATTTTCTGATTGGCTGTAAAAACTTATGTTGAATAGTACCACCATAGATAAAGTTTCACGAAATAAAAATTGTTTTAAATTAGTTTTATTGTAATGCAATTTTAGAGGGTCACTGATATAGGAAATGAGCTAAGTAGGATGGATATTATTGATAATAAAATGAGTCCAAAACTGTTTTAATCTATGGATATCAGGTGTGGATCTACGATTTTACAAAGGAAAGTAAATTTTTCCAAACCATACTCTCCCGTAACATTTATAGCACAATTATGATTCAAAAGTTATACTGGTCATCTTAGACACGCAAAATTACATATAAAAAAGAATGTTTAAAAATCATTCACATTTTTAAGGATATTTTAATTATTTATTTATTTAAATCTAGTGACCTACAGATTTAAATTTAAACTAATATAAATACGTCCAGAAACTGTATGGCTGAACAGACTATATGTATACTTTTACTGCACTAGAAAATACAATAAGATGTATAAAATGGCTGAATTAATTTTGAATTGTTATTTTACTAGATAACTAGAATTTAGAATTAAATTTACCTATATTCACATCAGTATCTAATAAGTACAAATCTCCACCCATCACAATTTTGACTTGCTGGAGTGATTAGGACGTCCTCACTCACAATTGGGACAGTCCTCTCTCTGGAGTAGTTTTTTAATCTTCAGAGTGTTGAAAAGCTGTTTCATTTGTAGCTGTTTGGTACTGGGAATCTCACAAATTTTTGCAACAACACTCTAATATTTGGAGATAAGTTTTCACTGCAGTCAATTAGCATGTTGATTAGCAATTTAATTTTTCCTCGTCTACCTTTTTTTTCTCGTTCATTTATGGACGAGAAATCACAATTGTATGTTTCGCTTCTGTCCAAATTCATAAAGAGTCAAAGTGTTGGTTTGTAAAATTTGTGAACTCTAACTTTTGAAATAATCAACATTTTTGGATAATTATTTTTACTATGTACTGATCAATAACAATTATCATAAAAAAGTATTAAAAAACACATTTTATATAGTAGAAATTTACACCTGTAGGAGGGAGAGTTTCACGCTACTTTAGCCCCTTCATAGATCCACACCTTTTTAGTATGTAATCTCTAATTAACCCTTTATTTTATTATACTATCCCAATATTTGAAAAATTATTAATTTCATAATTTATTTCGTTTCAGTTGCTACAGGACTTTCCCAGGAATGGAGTACAAATAGTTAAAAATTTACACAATGGTGTTTAATTTAGGATAGGTTTTTTTAATGTTTTGTCATGACAAATTTTATAATTATTTAGTTCTATCAAAAAAAGAAAAAAGTTTTACTACAATGTTCCATAAGCAAACAAGTACGAGATTATTATTATAACTTAAGAATGTGTTATTCTTATTCCTCAAGAACACTTTGTAGTACCTTTGCAGATGTCATCTTGGTTATTCGAAAACTTCTTGCTAGGTTCTTGAAATTTATATACATTTGTGCTGTAATATCAGACATTTCTTGGGTTTAAATTGTATAGATACTGTATTAAATTATCAATTTTTATTTCCGCATCCATACAGGCAACTCACATTTTGGATATGAATTTTATATTAAAATGGAGTTGTTTCTATATGAAAATGGAGAATCGCTAATAGAATTTCAATCGATTGATAAAGTAAGGATTGAGAGGTTGGTCGCAAAAAGAACGGTACAGCATCCGGTGAGGTCAAGATAAGAGCTGACATTTTAAAATATGAAGGCAGTGCACTTATCACAAAAATAAATGAGTTCATAAGTAAAATATGCAAGATGAGGAAATACCTCAAGTTTGGAGCATTGGAATGAGAGCCATAACTCTTCATATATAAAATCTCTTCAACACAGGATTAGTAGAAGGACAGTTGACCAGATATTTATAATGAAGCAATTCCTAAAGAGATGCTATGACTTTAGAGTTGACCTGCATTGATTACAGTGTTTGACAGTATAAATAGTGAAAACTAATTAAAGCATTAGCTTATGTAGGTATCCCGAAGAAGATCATAAGCCTGGTGGAGATTCCAATGAAAGACAAGAAAGGGAAAGTAGTAGTGAAGAATAAGAGGAGGAAGGTATTTCAAATTATTTCTGGTGTTTGACAAGGATTTGAAAATCGCACGACCGATCTTATAAATATTTTACATTTTTTCCTACAAGGCTCTTTCTACTCTAAACATTCTTAAATTTAAAATCAATCATTACTTAATCTAAACATAATATGTTTTATAAAAGTTAATATTACTGATTAAAAAACAGCTTAATGTTCATCACTTCACTAAGTTCCACATATTAAACATTTATACTCTTATACTATTCTAATCAAAATTACATTATCATTCGTAAGTCATCACACTCCACTATACTATACTATATAGTATGTATGTGAGGGCCTATTATTGATAAAGGTATGTCGTCAAGAATTGTCGATTCCCACAGTTCGTTATCTCGAAATTTGAGATCGAAAACAACAGCCGATTCCCATTCTTATCTTGCACCAGACATCCGTCCTTTCTTTATCTGATGAACATTTTGGTCAAACTTAGTAAACAACTATATTTACTAAAACACAGTTTCTCGTGGAGCCGATTTTTCTCACCAATGAAACTTGTTTACTCCATTCTACGCATGACCTAAAATTATTTGTGACCAAAAATTATCAGTGCTCACTAGATTAGATAGATTAGAGTTAACATAACCTAATTTTCAGGTACAAAATTGCGATTAAATGACTAAAGAATACCTACAATTTTACGAAATAATTAAATTTTAAATTCTTTATCCACATTTTCTTCTACATTCTTGAATTTAGCTTCACAAATTTCAAAATTTTCATTGAACCCTACATTTTTACTTTCTACCTACGCTAACTTATTTTGGAATATTTTAACCCCATTCTTACATTTAATTTCTTCACAACTTAAGTTTATAGTGCATCTATTTCTATTTTTTAACACTTCTAAGCTAGTCCTAACTGCTTTTCCTCTAGACCATTTATTAATAACTTCATGCAAAACTACCTCACATTTTGACGTTTACCTATTATTTACTACTTTACACTCATTAATTTCGTGTTTTACCTCGAATTTTGATTCCGAAATTTGTTTACATTTCTTTTTTCCAATTTACTATTTTTTGCTAATGTCATTCACAAAACTCAAATTTTCCCCCTTATCTCTTCCCTATGCTGGTCTAATTTATCATTAATTTCCTTATGAAAATGTTCAAAATTTTCATTAGTTTTTAATTTGAGCATTAATCTCTTCGAATTTAATATTTATTTGGTTTTAAATATTTACATTTTATAAAATTTAGAATTTAAAAATTCATTACACCACTTAAACTCAATTCTGATTTTTTATTCTGATTTTGTACTTCATCTACTTCAGTTAACTACTCCCTCTTTAACTTCCTACATTTTATTAATTATTTAAAACTTATATTATTTGCAGATATTTATATTTTTGTTTATAGTATTGTTATATTACTTTTATCAAAGTTAAAACTAATCTCACCACCACTTGTCAGTCCTAAAAAAAATCTAACAAACAAATTCCCGTCTATACGGGACCTCAGATGGTTGAGTGTCAGTAATTGGAGAGAACATGCGGAAGTGGGGACTGATTGTGTTGGAAGGAAAGGAAAGGAATTGTTGAACCAGAAGTTATGATTAATACTGAAGTTGAGCAATGGTGTAATTTATTTAGAGATGAATGATGAATAACATAGCGCTCGCCCAAGAAACCGTTAAATGATAAATCGTTTAAATTAATGGAACTTATGAATAAAAATTTTGTGAAAATTAGTCATTTATAATTTTAGAATTGTCTTTTCATTTTCTAATAACCATTTAACTTAAGATCTGAAGTTCTTTCAAATTCTGAACTATAACCATTGCAGTAGTAGACTAAAACATACTAGGACTTATGATGATAGTTAAGTCTCACAGAAATACGTTACGAACTATGTGGAACAGAAATTGATAGAGTTAAAAACTACAATGAAAAATGTTTTAACATTACATCCAGGAGAGATTACTTTACTTGAGTATTCTAGTTGGTCAAAATCAGCAGAAGAATTAAATGAAAAATGATCATTTTCGTTTTGTATAGCCTACTCCTGAGATTATGGCTTGGTTTTATTTTTAACGTGAAACAAGAATTGGTACTTCTACGATCTTCTACAGATACAAATTCGGTTGTTTAAATGATTGGTAAACGAGCACCTCTTCGCTTCCTAATACTAAATCTTAAACTTGGACAATGAAAACATCATCTAAGCCGCGATATGTAATCATGGGATTTCAAAAAACAGAAAAGATAATGCTTTAGCAATAACCAATAATTTTATATATACATTTTCGAGAACATTACACAACATCTGTACGTAAATAGAAATCACTATAATCACGTAAATATTGACAACCAAATTTATTCCAAACAAGTTTAACATAATCGTAATCTTCAGTTTTCAAATTACTCTGTCACACTATTGTAAAATTTACCTATAGATGGCATCTCAACCTCATTAAATTCTTTCCACAGTGCTCGGTAACGACCAGCTTAGAGCCCACAATCCCCGGTAGATCTGACTCTTGCAGAATATCGGCGCACCGCTTCGGTAAAAATGACCGAATATTATCACCCTCAGCCCCGATGTTCAGATCAACAATTATTATACTCGCCCCGTATTTCGTCTGTAACATTTTCGCATCCAAGATAGGATATGGAAATCCCATTTTCAACGTCTTCATCGAAACCGTCTCGTAAACTACAGAATTAAATTTATTTAATGCCGCCATGACTTACCCCAGATACGCACTAGTAAACAAAACTAGACAGAATGGTTACTGCAATAATACTGTATTGCAGCTGTTCCCACCACAATCTTCTCCCCATACAGTCCCACCCGTTCGATTTGAGTGTGCGGGGGAACTGGGCGTACCGAGGTTACTTAACTGATTGCGAGAGTCTCGATTCCATCATTCTGCTCGGAACACTTGGTGAGTAAACTATCAAGTTACTATTTAAATCGTATAGTGAATTTATCATGACCGTGTACGTTGTTTCAACTTGTGATTCGTACGTGTAAAAGTTTCGTTTGTACGGAACCAAAGTCGTTTTTAAATTCAATTCACCGCCGTTGGACGTGGAGGAAATTGAATGAATCAAAAGTGGTCTAGAGTTGATCAATCAAATGACCGAAAATACAATCGACGAAGATCAATTAATTAGGGTTTACACTGATTAGTTTGAATGTCAAAAACCGTGAGACTGGGTACTTAGCTTTCAGATCCGCTACAGATGTAACTTACGATGCGCTCTGGAAAATATTCGGCGGTATTATTCAGAGCAATACTGTAGGTTTCAAGTCTAGCGATACGTTTAAAGTAGAATGTACTAAACTAAAAGTACCTGTAGGGCGAGCACGTGTTAGACCAGGATTATACAATAACTATGACGAAAAGTGTAAAGCTAGGAAGAGTAATGTAGTAATTAGGAACACAGACTCTCTTTGTTTGTCTCGCTCTATCGTAGTCGCTAATGCACATGCCGAGAAAAACAAAGACTATGCGCATGTGCGTAAGGACAAAACTTAGAGACAGACACTTAGAGCTTAGCAATTAATGACTGACGCTAATCACAAATCGGTGACGAAGGTGAAGGAATTGCAAAAATTCCAAGACTTTTTACCCAATCACAAGATAACTGTGTACAGTTATGGTAATAAAGGGCGTGTCGTGTATTTCGAAGGTGACGTAATCAATCCTAAATACACAATTAATCTACTCTTTCACCAAGGTCATTTTAACGTAATCACAAATCTCACATCCGCTTTCGCTTGTGGTTATTTTTGTGAAGCATGTCATGTCCCTTTTAATCAACGCGGTGAACATAGATGTTTGGCCACTTGTTACGGCTGTAAACGTTCACCAGCGTGCATAATGGAAAACGGTCACATCTACTGCCGCGATTACAACAGACCGTTCATGAACAAGGACTATTTTGTTGCTCACACGCGAAATATCTGTTCCACCATGAAAAAGTGTCGCGATTGTGAGAAAATAATCCTAACGAAAAAGCGTAGTACCGAACACGAGTGCGGTGAAACGTACTGTAAAGTGTGCCTGGATTACATGCCCCCTAATCACATGTGCTACTTGAGAGTTGACCGTAGAAGACCGATCGAAAAAGATTACCTCTTCATTTTCTTCGATTTGGAGACGCGTCAAGACGAAGCTCTCGACTCGGCACAAGTGCATAGAGTAACCTTATGCGTAGCACAGCAGTACTGGAGGGAAAGCATAAACGGTGAAGAGTGTGAAAATTGACAGTACGCCGTTTTAAAAAATAATCTCGTCGAAGGATTCATGTCCTACATAATGGACGTACGCAAACCGTACAAAAAAAGTCTGCGTAATAGCTCACAACGGCCAAGGTTTCGATTTCCAGTTCCTCCTGAAGTACTTGCTGGAGAAAACGCAGTTCACTCCAGAGCTTATAACGCGCGGTACAAAAGTAATCCTCATGGAAATAGACAATTTAAAGTTTATAGATTCTCTGAACTATATGCCTTTGGCATTGTCCAAATTACCCAATGCATTCGACTTGCCACCGGAAAAGAAAAGAGGATTTTCCCCTCACCTCTTCAACATGGTGGAAAATGAAAATTACGTTGGTCCGATTCCTGAACAAAAATACTACTGTACCGACTCGATGTTCGACAAAGGACATAGATCATTTATAAAATGGCACGACCAGCAGGTACGCTACGAATACCTATTTGATTTCCAAAAGGAAATCTTCGAATACTGTCTCTACGACGTGGACATTGAGGCACAAGTTTGTATAACATTTAGAACCTCATTCCTCCAAGAGTGCAACGTCGATCCCTTCTTCGAGGCCGTAACAATTATTGCCAACGCGTGTAATCTGGCGTTTAGACGCAGGTTCCTACGATCGAACACCATAGGCATTGTTCCTAAAAAGGGTCCGATTGGTGGGCGCTCAATCTGCTGTTGCACTACTGTGGCTGACGTGGGAGGAAGATTAACGCGGGGTTCGAATGGAACATGCAGGGCGTGGTCGTGAAGTTAAAGTAGATGGAGTGCGTATGGTCGTAGTGTTTGAGGGGAAACTTTTAGAATTCCACGGTTGTTACTGGCACGGCTGTCCCAAATGTTTTCCCAACGGTCGCGATGATCCCCTAGAAGACAATCCGTCCGACACGAACAACGCCTGACTAGCACGCACGAAATCTAAGACAGCGAAGTTGTCTCGTGATCACGAAGTGATCGAGATTTGGGGGTGCGAATTATTAAAGCTGAAAAATACAACAATGGAGTGACCTATCTGGAAACGGAACACATCCGATTCTAGACACTGCACCCCTTAACCCTAGACACGCGTTTTTCGGTGGTCGTACGGGGAATACAAGATCCTATTACGGATGCAAGGAGAAGGGTGAAACAATTCAGTACGTGGATGTATGTTCACTCTATCCTTGGGTCTGTAAATACGGCAAGTTTCCAGTAGGCCACCCGACAATTCACATCGGTAACGAGGCTTGTCGGAAGCGTGGGATGAATGCAGAGGGTCTTTTGAAATGCAAAGTACTACCACCTCGTGAGCTGTATCATCCCGTACTTCCAGCAAATACGAACAAGAAATTAATGTTTGTCCTGTGTCGAACGTGTGGACAAAATTTAATTTCTGGTGAGTGTACTCATTCCATTGACGAACAGACGCTGACTGGTACTTAGACGATGGACGAGATACGAAAGGCTGTGTCCACAGGTTACGTAATAGTGGAAATGTATGAACTCTGGGAATATGAAATCGCGTCGTTCAACGAAGAGCGTGGTGGATTGTTCACAAAGTTTATAAACACATTTCTGAAAATAAAACCAGAGGCGTCCGGGTATCCTAGCTGGTGTAAGACTGACCAAGACAAAACACAGTACATTGACGACTATTTCTGTAACGAGGGTATACGCTTGAACAGAGATAAAATTGGCAAGAACGAGGGTCTACGCTCTCTGGCCAAACTTATGTTCAATTTATTTTGGGGTAAGATAAGTCAGAGAGAGAATCAGAGCAAGACAGCGATTATCAGACAACCTACGAAACTCTTTAAAATATTAGTCTGTCCGTCTGTTGAGGTGAATAATATACAGGAGTTGAACGACGAAGTGGTAATGGTTATCTGGAGGTATGTTGAGGATGACTGTGAGGTATCCTCACCGACAGTTAATGTTGTAATTGCTGCGTACACTACGGCCCAGGCTCGACTCAAACTCTACGAACATCTGGATTTACTCGGTTCACAGGCCCTCTATTATGACACAGACAGTGTACTCTATGTACATAAAGAGGGTTTACACAGAGTGCTGACAGTTGACTACTTAGGACAGATGACTGACAAATTGCAAGACTACGGTCCTGGTTCATATATAAAAGAATTTGTGTCCGGAGGTCCAAAAACCTACGGTTACAAAATTCTGACACCAGATGGACCAGTGACGGTATGTAAAGTTAAAGGACTCTGAATTTGCGAGCCGGCGGTCTTGTGAATTTTGATAGTTTAAAACGCATGGTTCAGAAAGAAGAAGATGAAGGAAAACGGTGTGAACCTCTAACGATAACCGAATCACGAATCCGTAGAACCAGAGATCGTTACCGGTGCGATGCAGAAAAGAAACGGACAATATGATACACTACCTTACGGATATTTTAAATCCATGCGTTCCGAGTGAAAAACAGTTTTCTGTAGTCCATGACACTGTCTATTACCCTCACACTGTGTGTGTGTCCTCTGGAGCGGTGTAAAAACCAATAAGGCTGTGGTGCCCTCTGTCGTGACGTAAATGTCCACAAGGAATGTATGTGTTTTGTTGGAGTAACAGACAGTGTGATGATACTAGCCCCTCGTCATGGGCACGTCTGACGGTAGGCCTCTTTTAGAGGGATTCTTAACGACACCATGGGACGGCTACCCAGACACCAATAGGCTATAGACTCTAGCTGGTGATGGAATGTTCCCCGAGGAGGAAAAGATATCATAGGTTGGATGTTCCACAGCTAAGTATGGGGCTGCGTTTATATATCCTAACGGATCCGTCCTTACAAACTCATTTGTGAAATGGAGGGCGTAAGACGAACTATTGCGTCAGAACTTCACAAACCGGCTCGTAGAAATTTCAAAACACGTCGTGTAACGTTGAGGAGCGTGGATGATTTATCAAGCCAATTTGGTAGAAATGATACCATACTCTGGTGAAAATCGTGGTTACAAGTATATATTGACTATGATCAATTGTCTGACAAAATTTGCAATTGCAGAACCGTTGACGACGAAATCGGCTTCCGAGGTGAACCGAGTGTTGGAACTTATATTGAAAAAACATCGTATGAATAACTTTCAGACGGATCAGGGTAAAGAGCGGTTTAATTCGCACGTGCAAAAATTGATGAAAAAATACAATATAAATCATTATACCACATATACAGAGAAGAAAGCGTCCCTAGTTGAACGTTTGAATCGTACTTTGAAAACTATAATGTGGCGTGAATTTACGGCACGCGGTAGTTATGCGTGGTTAGTCTCTTGCAAAGTGTAG
Source organism: Aphrophora alni (assembly GCA_963513935.1). NCBI lineage: Eukaryota > Metazoa > Arthropoda > Insecta > Hemiptera > Aphrophoridae > Aphrophora > Aphrophora alni. The sequence goes on along the minus strand of OY740772.1, from coordinate 108,910,402 downwards.
TAAAAACGTACAACAATACTCGCCACAGTACTATCTGTATGAATCCAGCTCGTGTAACGAAAAAGCACGAACGAATGCTTTTGGGGAAAATTGCAGCAGCAGCAGCGGTCAAAGGACCCAAACCCGAACCGAAATTTAAATTAGACGACAAAGTTTGAATATCGAAATATAAAAAGACTTTTGCTAAAGGATGTCTACCCAACTGGACAAACGAAGTGTTTACCATTAAGGCCTACGCTGTTGTACTGACCAATCCTGTAACGTACGTTTTACAAGATTCGAAAGGTGAGATTCTAAAGTGTGGATTTTACAGTTAAGAATTGAGTAGATCGACTGTTGGTGATGTTTATCTTGTAGAAAAAGTATTGCGCAAACAGGGGAATAGAGTTTTTGTAAAATGGTTAGGCTTCGATAAAACACACAACTCGTGGGTAGATAAAGTTAACTTTATGGTGTAATTGCTCATCGCGGCAGAAATAGATTGTGATGTAACACACACACACACACACACACACACACACACACACACACACACACACACTGAAACGGTTTGCCGAGAGCCAAAAGTTTCAAGTCAATTTAAAGCAGTTTAAATTCCCGCGATAAAACCATGTAGAGAGGAGGCGAGGTGGGGCGATGACGTCACGCCAGCCAAGCTGCAAATCTACAGGCTGGAACGTGAAAAGTCACTTTGCCTCGTTTCTTATTCTATTAAAATACTAAATTATTAATATAAATAAATGTTCAGTAGAATCAACCGATCAATAATATCAACAAATAAATTTAGAATCATTTAAAACAAAAAAGTTATTCAAGTTTTTATAAAGGCTCAAAAACCTAAAATTTGGAAAAAAGTTAAATTCAAAATTTAAAAAACGTAGAGTCATAACTAAGAGGGGAACTAACAATAATCATAAATAAAAAATATGAAATAATAATAATAAACAGGTGAGAATGGACTTAGAAAGTCATTCTTGGGGAGTTTTTTTGGAATTTTTGAGTTGAAGGGGGGATTAATTAAAAAATAATAATAAATACAATTGAAGAGACCACAATAGGGCACAATAATATGTACTTAGATTCAAATTTGAAATTAAAATAAGGGAGATATAATAATTACAAAAAGTAAACTTTAAAGCCCAAAAGCGGTTAAATTTGAAGTTAAAGGGGAGAAATAACGATGTAATTATAAATGTCTAGTGTGTAAAAGTGTAAAACATCAAAGCAGAAATGATAATACAAAATGGGGGGGGGGGGTTTACGAACTAAAAACACGACGATAAAAACTTTGGAACTTCAAGGACGTATAACTCGAGAACCAAGCGAGCTACGTAAAAAGTACAAACAGATTTTTTCGTCATAATAGAAGAGGAACAAGATTTCGTCAAAAGAATTTTGAGAAAGGACTTATCTCAAAATTTCAAAAGAAGAAAATCCGAATTTCGGGAAAAGGACGATAACTCGCGAACGAAGCGTACTAGAACAACGAATCAAGTTCCACAAGACCCACAAGATGGAGAGGAAGAAGAATCCGAAAGGAACTTGAAAATCGGACCGGGCGTTCGAAAGTTATAGCGAGTTGAGCGAAAAAACGACAAAAGTTGAAATTTTCAGGAAAAATCTTGTAGAGCGGCGCGCGCACCCTCAGTGAGAATCCGGAGACTGGACTTTGTAATGCCAACTTGGATCACAAATAACACTGAATAATAAATACAATAAATTATTATTTAAAAGGTGTTTTAATAAGGAATAAAGGAAGAAAACTATTCAGTAGTCAAAAACTATGATTAGTAAAATATATAGTGTGAATATTTCAGACCAAAATAGCCTGAAAACACGTAAAAGGAAGAAAATACTTTTCTCTTTAAAAAGGAGAAAAATTGGCTCCAGGTAGTGGGAATCTTCCCACAGAAAGGGAGACCATCATTTATCCGTCGAAAGACGGGTACTTTTGTTTTGGAATCGACGCGAGGAAGACTTATCTTTGGCAACAGACTCCGAGCTGAGAGGACACTGCAACTGTCACTCTACTTAATTGGACTTAGAATAATTTCTATTCATTTCGAACTTCAAGGCAACTTAGCAGAATTCGAGACCAGCATTCAACTACCTAGCAGTTTACAGAATCTGGACCGAAAACATCATATCATCATCAGCCAAATTAAACAACAAATTCCAAAACCAACTAGAACTTCTAATAAAGTGTGAAGGTATCATATACTTAAGGAATAATTCGCAAATTTTGTTGTTTTCTATATATATCCATTCTGTATAAGCTAATAACCTTGTCTAAATATAAATATTATATGTGTGCTCTGGAAATATAATTTGAAATTTTTAAAAGTTATTATCAGAACTTAAGAGCCGATTTCTCCCAAAAGGCACTTCCCCAGAGAGAGAGAGTGTTATTTTAAAATAAAGAGTCAAATAATCGAGCATTGAGATAAAATTCAGGGAATTTTGCGTAGATTAAAGATTGGTAAGTTTATGAGAACAAGCTCATACTTACTAGAGCCAAGTTTTGCAATATCTTTGATTGCATAAAAGGTAAAAGTGAGCATCTTGGCCTTGTCCGCGTTAGTTCCGAGCTGAAAGGTGATTCGCCCCATCGGTGGCGATCGTACAGCGAATTATTAAATTTCGCGAGCGGAGCGAACGTGGCAACACACACACACACACACACACACACACACACACACACACACACACACACACACATAGGCTGATCCTGTCTATGATGTTGGCCTTATCGCTTTGTGCACAGCTAAATTGAACCACAAGGCTGGTAGAGCGTAATCTTGTTTCATGCCTCTGTCAATGTTTAACACCTTACTTTTCTTCCTTTACCATTGCTACTCCGGAATGTTACCAAGCCTTATTAACTACTTTAGTATGTCATAACACTTGTCTACACTGTTAATCTAACACTTGTCTACACAAATAAATGCTGATCTATGTTATTCCAACATCTGCCTGACAGCAAATATTACTGCCTGATTAGCAGAAAGTACTTCTTCCAGGACATAAGCAACATAGATAAATTCCTTTCTTCAAAATAAGGACTCAGACAGACCATGAAAATTTTAAATTGTAATTTAAAGTCTTATCACTAATGAAAATCAAAATAATTATGATGAAACACCATTTAGTATTTTTATCTATTGACTAAGAGATAAAGAATAACTTTATGTTACTTAAACAATTTTTTTTGGACTGGATGTGTATGAGGTTTTATTTTTTTAGGAGAATATTTTTAAAACTATCACATTACTAATTAAACAGTACTACTTTTAATCTATTGTTTTCTGAATGGGCTACAATAAGATGAGTTTAATTTATTAGTACAAAATATAAAACATTTTTAGTTACATTATCTAAATTGTATTTTATCGCTATGGGACACACTTTATATCAAAATAGTTTAAATGTGTATAAATAGATACATAACATGTTCTTGTGTTATTCTCGCAGCATTCGCAACAATTTTACAGTTAATCTAATCTATTATAAAACCTTTAACAATTTATACTGAATAAAACTCACCTTATTTGTAGGCCATTCAGAAAATAATAGATTATAAATACTAATGTTTAAATACCTGATAGTTTAACAAATATTTCCCTAATTATACGTTAAACAAAACTTGAGAAACAATCCAGTCACAAAGAGAGTTGTTTCAGTAATGGAGGGATTTCCTTTATCTCTTATTAAAAGCAACATTAAGATAAAAATAATAGTTGTGTTAAATCATAATTATCACAATTTCTTACAGAGATAAGATAATAAAAGTAATAAACTGAAAACAATAAACTTTGTTTACCAATATTATATATGATCCAATAAGAATAAATTAAGTCAAATACATCTTAAATTATTTGCTGGTAGATAGGTCGTTTATCATCAAAATATTATAATTTATATTTCTACAAAAGACTATACAGATTAATTACATAGTAAACATTAACAGTTTAACATAAGTTAATGGAATGACATTATGGTATTCATAAAAGGTAATAAGTTTATTTGAGATTGTCGCGTAATAGAGAGACCCTGAGGGTTTAGATATATAAAAAAATACTCATTTAAATTGAATAGCATATTACCTATTGTTGACTTTTGAAACTATATACTTTCTTGTTGCAGGGATTAATCTTTTTTTCTTTTGCAATTCAGCTTTTAACGCAAAATGAATTCCTAACAATGTGAATCAACATAAAGTGTATCTTACGTTACAGTTGAATTAAGCCTCAAGTATAGACTTGCTGATGACGCAAAGATAATAGAAAGTAATTACGTTTTAAATAATGATTAGTCTAACCTAGCCTGATACCATAGTAAAGTGGTTTAAGATATTTGGGCTTGTATTGTCCGCGAGTCATGAGAAGATCTTTGTCATGACCTATCTCTCTCCCTTGTTGCAGGAGCTGTACGTAGAGTCAACCGTACTATAGATTTGTAAATTGTCATAAAATTAATTTAATTTACAAAAATTGTTGTGGTTTCTTTTTTTTTCTTTTTTTCTTTTTTTTTTTTTAAAGATAGTTAATTTTTCTTCTGGAATTTGTTTTTCCCCTCTTCGAATTCTTTTCACTGTTGTTTTTGAAACTTTTCAATAATTCGCAACACGTTTCGTAGCTTTTTCAAGTGGAACTGGCAGAGTATTCTAATCGCAACATCTGGTAAAATACACATAAACACTAGGCCTACTATTACTGTAGTAGATATGATACGCACACTACAGAGGTGGTGAATCAATTGAGCACTGTGGTGAATATACAAAGAAAGAAAATTTCCCAAAACCACTAACAACGTAATACTGTATAGTTATGTTTATTTTACCTTATGTACATTTCAATATCACCGCTATCATCTTCAGAGGTACAATACACACTTCATTCTAATGCAGTAGCGCATTATCAGAAGGTGTGTCAGACTAGTATCCGATCAGACGATGAATAACCGGATACAGTGTCAGCAAATAAGAGATGCATGAGTCACCAGATAGTGCAAACAAATATAGTAGATACATGAGTTACAAGATACAGTGTCAACAAATATAGCAGATGTATGAGTTACAGGATACAGTGTCAACAAATATAGTAGATACATGAGTTACAGGATACAGTGTCAACAAATATAGCAGATGTATGAGTTACAGGATACAGTGTCAACAAATATAGTAGATACATGAGTTACAGGATACAGTGTCAACAAATATAGCAGATGTATGAGTTACAGGATACAGTGTCAACAAATATAGTAGATGTATGAGTTACCGGAGACAGAGTCAACAAATATAGCAGATGTATGAGTTACAGGATACAGTGATAATAAATATAGCAGATGTATGCGTTACCGGATACAGTGTCAACAAATATAGCAGATGTATGCGTTACAGGATAGAGTGTAAACAAATATAGCAGATGTATGCGTTACAGATACAGTGTCAACAATTATAGCAGATGTATGAGTTACAGGATACAGTGTCAACAAATATAGCAAATGTATGAGTTACAGGATACAGTGTCAACAAATATAGTAGATGTATGAGTTACCGGAGACAGTGTCAACAAATATATCAGATGTATGAGTTACAGGATACAGTGTCAACAAATATAGTAGATGTATGAGTTACAGGATACAGTGTCAACAAATATATTAGATGTATGAGTTACAGGATACAGTGTCAACAAATATAGTAGATGCACGAGTCACTGGATAGTGTCAACAAATGTAGTAGATGTATAAGTTACCGGAGACAGTGTCAACAAATATAGTAGATGTATGCGTTACAGATACAGTGTCAACAAATATAGTACATGTATGAGTTACAGGATACAGTGTCAACAAATATAGTAGATGTATGAGTTACCGGAGACAGTGTCAACAAATATATTAGATGTATGAGTTACAGGATACAGTGTCAAGAAATATAGTAGATGCACGAGTCACTGGATAGTGTCAACAAATGTAGTAGATGTATAAGTTACCGGAGACAGTTTCAACAAATATAGCAGATGTATGAGTTACAGGATACAGTGTCAACAAATATGGTAGATGCACGAGTCACCGGATAGTGTCAACAAATATAGTAGATGCACGAGTCACCAGATAGTGTCAACAAATATGGTAGATGCACGGAACGCCCAATGTTGAGGTACTATTTCGAACAAAATTACCATACGCAATCGTTATAAATTAAAAGTTCTCATCAATTTGATTTTTATTTGTAAATGTTGAATATAGAATATCCGTTTAACTGGTTCACATTTTGGGAATTTATCGATCAAATGATCATAAAATACTTTATTATTCCTTGATAACAAGAAGTATGGAACATAGTAGTGGAACTACATAATTTATTGTAGTAATAGTAATTATTTATGTAAATTAAATAATTACACTTGTAATTTGTAAAAGGTATGATTTGTATGAGACGATACAACTAACAAATCTGGCACCGAGTTTGGTGTCAGCGCGCTCGGCCATATATACCCCTACAAACTATTGTGATACCGCCGTAAAGCATTGATGCATGCAATTCAGTTCGGGGAACTTCTCGCGGCTCTTGGGGTTGTTCAATTGATTTCTGAAAAACAACAAAGGATTTTACCTGTGTAATGATCTGTAATTCTTCCATGAACAGTGAATGTAATAATACTCGTATATAACAACAATCATAGGGTACCTGTAACAACAAAGACCTGCAGTTAATTGTAAGTAGCGGGAAATGGGGAGTTATAGTTTAGGATCCGGGCCTCCCCTCCCCCAATATTTTGACTATTTAAACTTTGTGTCCCTTTACCCCTTGCTAAAAATACTCCCATTATCTCTCCTGTCACAAACATTCCACACACCACACCCTACCCTAACAAATCTACCCACCACTTTTTTACCATCTCCGAATTACTGTGTAGATAAGCTCATAAAGCACTCGAGAATGTCAAAAAGGTGTGTATCCAGCTTGTTTCTACGGGATTGCTAAAAGTGTGTAGATACAGATAGGAGACAGCAGCATTGTGTAGTCGTCCGCTAACTTTCTGATAGCTGTGTGTCAAACTTGTGACGAACAGCACCCGTAAAGCGTAGACTATTTCCCTATCCTATGTCGTGTCTTATAGTATTTATGTAGTCATTGCTACTAGTAAGCCATCATCATAAAAAAACAACAAATTTCATCACCATTGACAGAAGAAAACCATTGACAGAAGTTTATTGATATAAAAAAATAGGAAACGGGCAGTTGACGCATTTTAAACGAAATCCAGCAACTAATTACGCATTAGTTGAACGAGTTCTAGTAAGTACATTAAACGTATCAAATTCAATTGAGAGAAAGGAAGCTAAGGTCTATTGTTTATAAGACGATTCTAGTTATGAACTGAAAGATGTGCACAATAACCAAATAAGAGAAAATTTAAAAAAATATATTATATGTAAGAGACTTACAAAACGTAGATATGTTTTTCAATATACAGTATGGCTTAACTAGATTCTTGAATACACTGAGAGGTCTAAGAGGTATCTTGTGATTAGCATTCATTTGAATTGAGTAGAGTGAATTCAAGAAGCTAGTTAAACCATATCTTGGAAAACTAAGAAGAGGAGGGAGAGTTGAGTTATAGTAGGGTAAAGAATACAAAGGAGCAGGGATCGCCATAAATCAGTTAGAAGGGAGTACTACAATAGATAGTATGTTACAAAATATTTACGAGAAACAAAAGATTTTCTTTTTTTAACAAAAAATAAAATGTTTTTTCTTCATTTTTTGTAGCTCAAATGATAACTGAATTTTCGACAAAACTACGAAAAAGATTATTTCTTGTTAATTGTCTACAGCTCCCAAAATTAGCCTAAACCAAACTATTTGAGAATTATTAGAACAATTTTTTTAGTATAAACCACAATATTTTAATTGAAACTTGCCGACCATGGTTTCGCTAGTTAAAGCATTGTCAAGGACTTATGAGAATGATCAATACAAGGAGAATGAACTAGCGAAACCATGGTCGGCAAGTTTGAATTAAAATATTGTGGTTTATACTAAAAAATTGTTGTTTTAATTTATTTAAAATGGAATACCACCAAGTACCTATGGTCTTTAGTATAAAAATATATTATGATAATTATTGTTAATAATAATTTTATAGTCCTAAATCCAGGAATGTACAAAAGATGAAAATATTTCCCTTAGTGAAAATGTCGACTGGTGTTTTAATACTAATATAAATATTTTATGATTTTTTGAAGATAAGTCTTTTATAATATAAAACACTGAAACCCCTACCACAAGTTTGGTACAATAACACACACACAAACACAAAATAATATGAAATATTTATTTGCCTTAAGTTATCATAGTTCCCAATAGGGAAATAGGCAAATAAATATTTTATTTTATTTGTGTGTGTGTTATTGAACCAAACTTGTGGTAGTGGTTTCAGTGTTTTATATTGTTCACATTCACCACAGTACTCATAGAACATGTAATAAATCTTTTATAATTTTACTTTTTTTTAATTAAAAAAGCATTTTTGTTTTCCGTTAAAAGACGAAAATCATTTGTTTCTTCTACACATTATGTAATTTGTAAAAGCGAGTTCCAAATTTAAGGGGGATCGAAATACATGTTTTCAGCACCGTCCGTAAACATAGAATATTAATATCCTCGGCAGTGTAAAACAGACATCAAGGTCCCAGATGTGACAGACACGAGCACAGCAATCTTTCTTTTTTAACACCCATAAATGATTTTAACATCTGGAAAGAATGACAGAGTCGCAACACTCGGTTACCAAGTGAGGAATCTCTGTCTAAAGAGATGTACAGAGAAGGTGAAAGTATAAATAATTGTGTAATGTAGGTGAACTGTATGTGAATGTCTATAAAGATGGTGGTTTATTGTGAGTGTTTGAATGGAGACCGCGAGGGACACCAACTCTCTCTTATTAGGTGTCCCCTTTGCGGGTCATAGTTCTGTCAAATTTATTTCTAAATAGGCTACATTGTGTATACAAGACCGGCCTATTGAATAAAAAATTATCACTGTTTACAGAAATGCTATTATAAATATACAGTAATTTACATTTTTTCTGTTATTAATATAAAGGATGAAAATGGGGCGAAATTTCTCTATAACGCAAAATTTACATCCTTTAATCGGTAAAAATGTCCTTAACCAGATTTTGTTGTATTCACCTTAAGAGTACCGGTATATATTAAACGACTACGACTTCCAGTCATAGGCTATCGCTCGTGTTAATATCTCGGCCCTAGCGAACCTCGAAGCACTACTGTGAAGGAGCCTTCATTCCCTACGTTTGTGTTGGTGAAATCACTACTTTTTTTAAATTAGATTTTTGATAGTAACTTCGCTATATTTGTCATCGCAGAAGTGAAATGTAGAGTTGATACCGTTTACACACGGAAAATTTGTATCTGATTTAGTGTATTTAGTTGAAAACACGAGATAAGAATAAAAAATTGTTTAGCCTAATATGTCTTAAATTTTGACATTTTCAATTTATTTTTTATGAATTTCAATAGGGTTCTATATTAGCATGTTTATAATTTTTGTGTCAGCTATCGTACTTACGTACAGACGACAACGACGACGGACGGACGGTAATCTTTTCAGTTTCCTAAGGCCATGAAACGGGAAGATCAGTTAAAAAACTTAGGTCGAATTTTTTCTATTATCAAGGTAAGGAAAATATAACAGATATAATAATTGTAGGAGTAGTAGTAATGTACAGCTGGGGCAATGAGAACACAAAAATTTAACAAAAAGAACATTTGAGGTTAAATAATACACTAATACGTAGTCAATATTACGGATTTTTTTTGTGCTCTTACGTTTGGAAAACCTCTCAATTGTAGCAGCATGAGCTGCTCCCTTGAACACGCTAAGACTCTTAACGTCGCTTGGAAAAGCTGTCAAATGCAGCAGCATTAGCGACTCCCTTGAACACGCTAAGACTAAGTCGTTTGGAAAACCTCTCAATTGTAGCAGCATGAGCGGCTCCCTTGAACACGCTAAGACTCTTAACGTCGCTTGGAAAAGCTGTCAATTGCAGCAGCATTAGCGACTCCCTTGAACACGCTAAGACTAAGTCGTTTGGAAAAGCTGTCAATTGCAGCAGCATGAGAGACTCCCTTGAACACGCTAAAACTCTTAACGTCGCTTGGAAAAGCTGTCAATTGCAGCAGCATGAGAGACTCCCTTGAACACGCTAAAACTCTTAACGTCGCTTGGAAAAGCTGTCAATTGCAGCAGCATGAGAGACTCCCTTGAACACGCTAAGACTAAGTCGTTTGGAAAAGCTGTCAATTGCAGCAGCATGAGAGACTCCCTTGAACACGCTAAGACTCTTAACGTCGCTTGGAAAACCTGTTAATTGCAGCAGCATGAGAGACTCCCTTGAACACGCTAAGACTCTTAACGTCGCTTGGAAAAGCTGTCAATTGTAGCAGCATGACAGACTTCCTTGAACACGCTAAGACTCTTAAAGTCGTTTGGAAAAGCTGTCAATTGCAGCAGCATGAGAGACTCCCTTGAACACGCTAAGACTCTTAAAGTCGCTTGACAAACCTGTCATTTGCAGCAGCATGAGTGACTCCCTTGAACACGCTAAGACTAAGTCGTTTGGAAAAGCTGTCAATTGCAGCAGCATGAGAGACTCCCTTGAACACGCTAAGACTCTTAACGTCGCTTGGAAAACCTGTTAATTGCAGCAGCATGAGAGACTCCCTTGAACACGCTAAGACTCTTAACGTCGCTTGGAAAACCTGTCAATTGCAGCAGCATGAGAGACTCCCTTGAACACGCTAAGACTAAGTCGTTTGGAAAAGCTGTCAATTGCAGCAGCATGAGAGACTCCCTTGAACACGCTAAGACTCTTAACGTCGCTTGGAAAACCTGTTAATTGCAGCAGCATGAGAGACTCCCTTGAACACGCTAAGACTCTTAACGTCGCTTGGAAAAGCTGTCAATTGTAGCAGCATGACAGACTTCCTTGAACACGCTTAGACTCTTAAAGTCGTTTGGAAAAGCTGTCAATTGCAGCAGCATGAGAGACACCCTTGAACACGCTAAGACTCTTAAAGTCGCTTGACAAACCTGTCAATTGCAGCAGCATGAGAGACTCCCTTGAACACGCTAAGACTCTTAAAGTCGCTTGACAAACCTGTCAATTGCAGCAGTATGAGTGACTCCCTTGAACACGCTAAAACTCTTAAAGTCGTTTGGAAAAGCTGTCAATTGCAGCAGCATGAGTGACTCCCTTGAACACGCTAAAACTCTTAAAGTCGTTTGGAAAAGCTGTCAATTGCAGCAGCATGAGAGACTCCCTTGAACACGCTAAGACTCTTAAAGTCGCTTGAAAAGCTGTTAATTGCAGCAGCATGAGAGACTCCCTTGAACACGCTAAAACTCTTAAAGTCGCTTGAAAAGCTGTCAATTGCAGCAGCATGAGTGACTCCCTTGAACACGCTAAAACTCTTAAAGTCGTTTGGAAAAGCTGTCAATTGCAGCAGCATGAGAGACTCCCTTGAACACGCTAAGACTCTTAAAGTCGCTTGAAAAGCTGTTAATTGCAGCAGCATGAGTGACTCCCTTGAACACGCTAAAACTCTTAAAGTCGCTTGACAAACCTGTCATTTGCAGCAGTATGAGTGACTCCCTTGAACACGCTAAAACTCTTAAAGTCGCTTGATAAACCTTTCAATTGCAGCAGCATGAGTGACTCCCTTGAACACGCTAAGACTCTTAAAGTCGCTTGATAAACCTTTCAATTGCAGCAGCATGAGTGACTCCCTTGAACACGCTAAAACTCTTAAAGTCGCTTGACAAACCTGTCATTTGCAGCAGTATGAGTGACTCCCTTGAACACGCTAAAACTCTTAAAGTAACTTGACAAACCTTTCATTTGCAGCAGTATGAGTGACTCCCTTGAACACGCTAAAACTCTTAAAGTCGCTTGACAAACCTGTCATTTGCAGCAGTATGAGTGACTCCCTTGAACACGCTAAAACTCTTAAAGTCGCTTGACAAACCTTTCATTTGCAGCAGTATGAGTGACTCCCTTGAACACGCTAAGACTCTTAAAGTCGTTTGACAAACCTGTCATTTGCAGCAGTATGAGTGACTCCCTTGAACACGCTAAGACTCTTAAAGTCGCTTGACAAACCTTTCATTTGCAGCAGTATGAGTGACTCCCTTGAACACGCTAAGACTCTTAAAGTCGCTTGACAAACCTGTCATTTGCAGCAGTATGAGTGACTCCCTTGAACACGCTAAGACTCTTAAAGTCGCTTGACAAACCTGTCATTTGCAGCAGTATGAGTGACTCCCTTGAACACGCTAAGACTCTTAAAGTCGCTTGACAAACCTGTCATTTGCAGCAGTATGAGTGACTCCCTTGAACACGCTAAGACTCTTATTGTCGCTTGACAAACCTTTCATTTGCAGCAGTATGAGTGACTCCCTTGAACACGCTAAGACTCTTAAAGTCGCTTGACAAACCTGTCATTTGCAGCAGTATGAGTGACTCCCTTGAACACGCTAAGACTCTTAAAGTCGCTTGACAAACCTTTCATTTGCAGCAGTATGAGTGACTCCCTTGAACACGCTAAGACTCTTAAAGTCGCTTGACAAACCTTTCATTTGCAGCAGTATGAGTGACTCCCTTGAACACGCTAAAACTCTTAAAGTCGCTTGACAAACCTTTCATTTGCAGCAGTATGAGTGACTCCCTTGAACACGCTAAGACTCTTAAAGTCGTTTGACAAACCTGTCATTTGCAGCAGTATGAGTGACTCCCTTGAACACGCTAAAACTCTTAAAGTCGCTTGACAAACCTTTCATTTGCAGCAGTATGAGTGACTCCCTTGAACACGCTAAGACTCTTAAAGTCGCTTGACAAACCTGTCATTTGCAGCAGTATGAGTGACTCCCTTGAACACGCTAAGACTCTTAAAGTCGCTTGACAAACCTTTCATTTGCAGCAGTATGAGTGACTCCCTTGAACACGCTAAGACTCTTAAAGTCGCTTGACAAACCTGTCATTTGCAGCAGTATGAGTGACTCCCTTGAACACGCTAAGACTCTTAAAGTCGCTTGACAAACCTTTCATTTGCAGCAGTATGAGTGACTCCCTTGAACACGCTAAGACTCTTAAAGTCGCTTGACAAACCTGTCATTTGCAGCAGTATGAGTGACTCCCTTGAACACGCTAAAACTCTTAAAGTCGCTTGACAAACCTTTCATTTGCAGCAGTATGAGTGACTCCCTTGAACACGCTAAGACTCTTAAAGTCGCTTGACAAACCTGTCATTTGCAGCAGTATGAGTGACTCCCTTGAACACGCTAAAACTCTTAAAGTCGTTTGACAAACCTTTCATTTGCAGCAGTATGAGTGACTCCCTTGAACACGCTAAAACTCTTAAAGTCGCTTGAAAAGCTGTTAATTGCAGCAGTATGAGTGACTCCCTTGAACACGCTAAAACTCTTAAAGTCGCTTGAAAAGCTGTCAATTGCAGCAGTATGAGTGACTCCCTTGAACACGCTAAAACTCTTAAAGTCGCTTGACAAACCTTTCATTTGCAGCAGTATGAGTGACTCCCTTGAACACGCTAAAACTCTTAAAGTCGCTTGAAAAGCTGTTAATTGCAGCAGCATGAGTGACTCCCTTGAACACGCTAAAACTCTTAAAGTCGCTTGAAAAGCTGTCAATTGCAGCAGTATGAGTGACTCCCTTGAACACGCTAAAACTCTTAAAGTCGCTTGACAAACCTTTCATTTGCAGCAGTATGAGTGACTCCCTTGAACACGCTAAAACTCTTAAAGTCGCTTGAAAAGCTGTTAATTGCAGCAGCATGAGTGACTCCCTTGAACACGCTAAAACTCTTAAAGTCGCTTGAAAAGCTGTCAATTGCAGCAGTATGAGTGACTCCCTTGAACACGCTAAAACTCTTAAAGTCGCTTGACAAACCTTTCATTTGCAGCAGTATGAGTGACTCCCTTGAACACGCTAAAACTCTTAAAGTCGCTTGAAAAGCTGTTAATTGCAGCAGCATGAGTGACTCCCTTGAACACGCTAAAACTCTTAAAGTCGTTTGGAAAAGCTGTCAATTGCAGCAGCATGAGAGACTCCCTTGAACACGCTAAAACTCTTAAAGTCGCTTGACAAACCTTTCATTTGCAGCAGTATGAGTGACTCCCTTGAACACGCTAAAACTCTTAAAGTCGTTTGGAAAAGCTGTTAATTGCAGCAGCATGAGTGACTCCCTTGAACACGCTAAAACTCTTAAAGTCGTTTGGAAAAGCTGTCAATTGCAGCAGCATGAGAGACTCCCTTGAACACGCTAAAACTCTTAAAGTCGCTTGAAAAGCTGTTAATTGCAGCAGCATGAGTGACTCCCTTGAACACGCTAAAACTCTTAAAGTCGCTTGAAAAGCTGTCAATTGCAGCAGTATGAGTGACTCCCTTGAACACGCTAAAACTCTTAAAGTCGCTTGACAAACCTTTCATTTGCAGCAGTATGAGTGACTCCCTTGAACACGCTAAAACTCTTAAAGTCGCTTGAAAAGCTGTTAATTGCAGCAGCATGAGTGACTCCCTTGAACACGCTAAAACTCTTAAAGTCGCTTGAAAAGCTGTCAATTGCAGCAGTATGAGTGACTCCCTTGAACACGCTAAAACTCTTAAAGTCGCTTGACAAACCTTTCATTTGCAGCAGTATGAGTGACTCCCTTGAACACGCTAAAACTCTTAAAGTCGCTTGAAAAGCTGTTAATTGCAGCAGCATGAGTGACTCCCTTGAACACGCTAAAACTCTTAAAGTCGTTTGGAAAAGCTGTCAATTGCAGCAGCATGAGAGACTCCCTTGAACACGCTAAGACTCTTAAAGTCGCTTGACAAACCTGTCAATTGCAGCAGTATGAGTGACTCCCTTGAACACGCTAAAACTCTTAAAGTCGCTTGAAAAGCTGTCAATTGCAGCAGCATGAGAGACTCCCTTGAACACGCTAAAACTCTTAAAGTCGTTTGGAAAAGCTGTCAATTGCAGCAGCATGAGTGACTCCCTTGAACACGCTAAAACTCTTAAAGTCGTTTGGAAAAGCTGTCAATTGCAGCAGCATGAGTGACTCCCTTGAACACGCTAAAACTCTTAAAGTCGTTTGGAAAAGCTGTCAATTGCAGCAGCATGAGAGACTCCCTTGAACACGCTAAGACTCTTAAAGTCGCTTGAAAAGCTGTTAATTGCAGCAGCATGAGAGACTCCCTTGAACACGCTAAAACTCTTAAAGTCGCTTGAAAAGCTGTCAATTGCAGCAGCATGAGTGACTCCCTTGAACACGCTAAAACTCTTAAAGTCGTTTGGAAAAGCTGTCAATTGCAGCAGCATGAGAGACTCCCTTGAACACGCTAAGACTCTTAAAGTCGCTTGAAAAGCTGTTAATTGCAGCAGCATGAGAGACTCCCTTGAACACGCTAAAACTCTTAAAGTCGCTTGAAAAGCTGTTAATTGCAGCAGCATGAGAGACTCCCTTGAACACGCTAAAACTCTTAAAGTCGCTTGAAAAGCTGTCAATTGCAGCAGCATGAGAGACTCCCTTGAACACGCTAAGACTCTTAAAGTCGCTTGAAAAGCTGTCAATTGCAGCAGCATGAGTGACTCCCTTGAACACGCTAAAACTCTTAAAGTCGTTTGGAAAAGCTGTCAATTGCAGCAGCATGAGAGACTCCCTTGAACACGCTAAAACTCTTAAAGTCGTTTGGAAAAGCTGTCAATTGCAGCAGCATGAGTGACTCCCTTGAACACGCTAAAACTCTTAAAGTCGTTTGGAAAAGCTGTCAATTGCAGCAGCATGAGAGACTCCCTTGAACACGCTAAAACTCTTAAAGTCGCTTGAAAAGCTGTTAATTGCAGCAGCATGAGTGACTCCCTTGAACACGCTAAAACTCTTAAAGTCGTTTGGAAAAGCTGTCAATTGCAGCAGCATGAGAGACTCCCTTGAACACGCTAAGACTCTTAAAGTCGCTTGACAAACCTGTCAATTGCAGCAGTATGAGTGACTCCCTTGAACACGCTAAAACTCTTAAAGTCGCTTGAAAAGCTGTCAATTGCAGCAGCATGAGTGACTCCCTTGAACACGCTAAAACTCTTAAAGTCGTTTGGAAAAGCTGTCAATTGCAGCAGCATGAGAGACTCCCTTGAACACGCTAAGACTCTTAAAGTCGCTTGACAAACCTGTCAATTGCAGCAGTATGAGTGACTCCCTTGAACACGCTAAAACTCTTAAAGTCGCTTGAAAAGCTGTCAATTGCAGCAGCATGAGTGACTCCCTTGAACACGCTAAAACTCTTAAAGTCGTTTGGAAAAGCTGTCAATTGCAGCAGCATGAGAGACTCCCTTGAACACGCTAAGACTCTTAAAGTCGCTTGACAAACCTGTCATTTGCAGCAGCATGAGTGACTCCCTTGAACACGCTAAGACTAAGTCGTTTGGAAAAGCTGTCAATTGCAGCAGCATGAGAGACTCCCTTGAACACGCTAAGACTCTTAACGTCGCTTGGAAAACCTGTTAATTGCAGCAGCATGAGAGACTCCCTTGAACACGCTAAGACTCTTAACGTCGCTTGGAAAACCTGTCAATTGCAGCAGCATGAGAGACTCCCTTGAACACGCTAAGACTAAGTCGTTTGGAAAAGCTGTCAATTGCAGCAGCATGAGAGACTCCCTTGAACACGCTAAGACTCTTAACGTCGCTTGGAAAACCTGTTAATTGCAGCAGCATGAGAGACTCCCTTGAACACGCTAAGACTCTTAACGTCGCTTGGAAAAGCTGTCAATTGTAGCAGCATGACAGACTTCCTTGAACACGCTAAGACTCTTAAAGTCGTTTGGAAAAGCTGTCAATTGCAGCAGCATGAGAGACTCCCTTGAACACGCTAAGACTCTTAAAGTCGCTTGACAAACCTGTCATTTGCAGCAGCATGAGTGACTCCCTTGAACACGCTAAAACTCTTAAAGTCGCTTGACAAACCTGTCATTTGCAGCAGTATGAGTGACTCCCTTGAACACGCTAAAACTCTTAAAGTCGCTTGAAAAGCTGTCAATTGCAGCAGCATGAGTGACTCCCTTGAACACGCTAAGACTCTTATAGTCGCTTGGAAAAGCTGTCAATTGTAGCAGCATGACAGACTTCCTTGAACACGCTAAGACTCTTAAAGTCGTTTGGAAAAGCTGTCAATTGCAGCAGCATGGCGAATCGCCAGATTTCTTTAACGATTCGCAGCTTGAGTTAATTAAAATCTTTAGGGCGTGTTTGAAATACTTTAAAAACTTCAAATAGCCCCACAAACAAAAATCGCACAGCGATAGGGAAGTCATTGGAAAAAATGAATTTGGAACTTTGACATCCCAAAAGGTAATATTCGTATAGTTATGAAATCCGGCAGAGTTGAGAGCGAAGCGAGTGGAGGCTTTATACCTACAAGGCCGAGCTAGCTGATATCTAGAAAGTAGTGATATAGACAATTACGTGGTTCATAAAACCCCTTGCTCTAACAACACAACTAACATTTCCAACAAGACTCAAAAACCAACTCTTGGTTATTACATTTTTTAGAAGATTTGCTTATATTATATTGTATGTGGAAGCTGGCAATGTACCTATCAACTTGTTTTTTTTTTACAGCCAGGATTTTTATCTAGGTGTATCTATCACTTGAGGGTAATCTATGAATTTCTTTGTCTTCCTTTTACATCGGTTGACTGTTGTTTCACCGTTGTTTACGGATCAGCTGATCAGCTAAATATAATATGGCGTTTTAGGGGACAGTTTTTGGAGAGAAGGTGATTATTAAAAATTATTATTACCTTCTATGGTTGGGGAGATTGAGTAGACTTCATCTAAATAAAGACGTTTGTTAGGCAACGTTTTTCCTTCTCATTTCACATTACACCTGATTCAGCACTCTCCATGCGATACTGGGTCTATGAATTATCTGTCGGTATTATTCCCAACTAGAAGTTTTTAATCTTGTTCTTCGCGCAATACAAAATGCACAACACTTTATATAATTGTCTCAATCAAACCATATTCACTTGGTACATGAAAAACCATTCTTGAATCCTTGTTCTGCGCGTTAGGGATGCTAATAAGAAGGGGTGGTTTTTAGTGAGTAAGAATCTCACACTATAGACCACGGGCTTCTCAATTTCTATGAAGATTTCCCCATCTTTCACAGGAAAAAGATGGGACAAAGATATTTCAAAAATTTATAAATACAACACAATCTCCATTGTGACAAAAAATACTAGCATATCTCAATGTATAAGAGGATCCGCATTGCAAGAATTCGAAAAACTGACGAAAGTCCTATCATTGAGAGCAGAAGACTCCAAATATGAGCCCCTATTGTACCAGATCCAAAAATAATCATAGAGAAAGTTCATGTGTGTAATGATTTATCAATCATACGCAACTCGTTCCAATACAAAACCATTCCAAAATAGCAAACAAATACAACTTTGGTTGTAAGCAAAATTAAATGACAGTGTAACAAATGAAATCTTATCTACGTTTCTCCAACAAACTTATTTAAAAATTACACTTAAATAGTCATGGTAATAGTCTGTTATATGATGTCATTTTGTAAGAAATAAAAGAATTTGTGTGGAATTACTAGACCTATATAAAAACGGATCCTCAGGTGACGGATAAGGCCGAGGGAAATGAATGGTAACGCGGAAGTGGGCCAAAAGAGGCAGATATTGGTGTATGTGAATGGTTTCCTAAATGCTAGAGGACGAAAATCTTAAACCAAAAATACTTTCACCTTAGGGAGTCAAAGGTGTTGCATTACCCTCCTAATCACGAAATAACTCTAAGCTACGGAAACAAACACAACAAGTTTATATCCATAAATACTAAAAAAGAGAACTAAAGACAGTTTTGCTCTACGGTGCGAAATATAAAAGATGTCAAAAATATGAAGTAAACGCTATAAGTGGTTGTTAGTGTCTTAAGAGAACACTAAGAATCGGGTGGCCAACAACAATGTCTTTTCTTTTTCCTTGATATTTTAAAGCTAAAAAACTTCTCGGTCATCACCAAGATGAAATTATGACCCTTAGTCGTCGAAAAATATAATAATGTCAGGGTTAGAAAAGAACAAGAGTTGGTCGAGAGATTCCCGATAGATATGATGAAAGAAAAGTATCTAAACCAAGATTAAATGTAAAAAGGTCTAGAGCCAGCTAGGATCTCTTAGAATTATCACGCCTGTACCAACTATAGTGAACCGATTGGAGCACCAAGGAATGTGGGAAAGTTGAAATCAAAAATCAATATGAAAAAATATAAAAACGTAGAGTTTGATAGGTCACAGAATACGAAAACCGGAAGAAGATAAAACAAAACAGGCATTAGAACGGAGAGGAAAAGAGGTAGATCTATAAAAACATTGTGCAGAAGAGGTAGAGAGAAATGGGAAATCACCGTAGCAAATCAAAGTAGATATTAGAAGTCAAGTTCGTTGGAATTTTCCTTGTTATTTAAAGTTGAAAAATCTTTCGGTCATCATCGCCTTATGATGAAAAGGAAAAAGAAGTACGTAAAATAAAGACTTCTAACCTTGTAAATACTCTAAACATCTTATTGGGTCGCAAAAGAAAAAGAGTTGGTCAAGAGAGATCTGATAGGAGAGGGATCTAACCCAGAGCTATTTTTAAAAACGTATAGATCCAGCTAGAGTCTCACAGGAACACCACGCTGTACTAACTTATAGGTAGAGACCCTGGGGTAGATATGGTGTGACACACACACACACACACACACACACACACACACACACACACACAAAATAAAGACCACTTCTCGTATACTCTAGTAACGTCACGACCGTGAAAGAATATCTAAATGAACTTGAAGAGAGGAAAGAGAGGAATCTAGCCCAAGACTACATTTAAAAAAATGTAGATCCAGCTAAGACCCTCGAGATTGCTAACCACGTTTACCATAGTGGAACTTGAGGGTGACACATACAAAGTTTGCCTCGGGAATTTGATCTTTGTTGAACTTGGCAACAGAAATGAAAGGAACGAATGTCGATATTTGTTTAGACAACTGATGATCTTGCTTAGGTCCAGACTGCTTACAAGAAAACAATATATGGTGCCCTCATGACTGAACAACTGCTGGCAAATTGACAGCCAAACCTGATTCTATCTCGTCGATGAAATAGTAATGTAATGAGATACATACAATTATTATTTTTAACTAAATGTCGATTTTGTGTGTGGATATATCAGTTTTATGATCACCTGACTATTTTCGGGAAGTAATTTCTTAACGAAAACCCACAATATTACGATTTCCTCAAAATCGGCTTCACCAATTTTGATCAAAATTTGCTCAAGTGTAGCCTCTAAGAACCCAAACAAACCGTATGGATTGTTATTATTAAAATATTCCGGTTTGTGAGTTATAGAATAAAACAAACAAAAATCTGCCGTGAGCTGCTATAAAATAGGTAATTTCTCATAACTGTCGCTACAAATATTACCATATTTTTTATTACCTCCCAATTTTCGTCACCAGGTGAAAGAACATAGGTGCTAAAGAACTAACTCGCTTGGCAACTTATTTTAATCGTTAGCTTTGCACTTATTTTGATTTATATTTACAGTCTGTATGAAGTAACCTGTCTCCTGACCCTTCGACTACCTGGGACAGGCCCGGGCCATTCACGTCGCCCGCAGTTGTTTACCTAATTAGTCGCCTATAAGCTTCCCCACTAGCTTAAGTAACTTTTTTACCTAAATCATAATTTCCGAAATGTTATCAAATATTTGAAAAGTACATAAAAAAATAAGATCAACGATACTAAACAAGGGCAAATTTGATAAAAACTAACAATATAGAGGTAATAAGAAATATAGAAGTAGTCTGTTTAAATCTTGTAATAATAAAGTTGGTTTTATGTAACAATATGACAATGAAATTACAAATTTGCCCTTGTTTAGTATCGTTGATCTTATTTTTTTATGTACTTTTCAAATATTTGATAACATTTCGGAAATTATGATTTAGGTAAAAAAGTTACTTAAGCTAGTGGGGAAGCTTATAGGCGACTAATTAGGTAAACAACTGCGGGCGACGTGAATGGCCCGGGCCTGTCCCAGGTAGTCGAAGGGTCAGGAGACAGGTTACTTCATACAGACTGTAATTCACAATGCCATATAATTTACACTTGCTATACCTAATAATTTCCTTCACAATAAAACGTAATTATATTTTTATATTCTTCTACACACACAATTACTTTTCTCTAATTTTCTTTCCTAATCATTTATTCCATTATAAATTAAAAACAAAATTTACATAGCTACATTTACAGTTCAGAATAGGTGATAAATTCCACAGCGAATGCCATAATGGAGACATTTGCATAACCAATCAACTTTGAATTCTCTACGAGGATTTGCCTTTCACAAAATGCTTGTTCAGCTTTGTTACATGTTATGTATTACATCACTACACCTTATTCCTCCGATACAGCTCTTCACTTCATAATTTAGCGGCGCTACTCTTCGAAAAATTTCGTACAAATTTATCGTTATACTTATTTGTAGTAATTTAATGAAATCTGAAGATTGATCCAAACCCGTGTACAAATTCGTAAGTAAAAAAAATATTAAAGTTCAGGAAAATGGAAAGGAACGAAAAACAGCCTTGACCACCGTTATTAGAACCCTTGCACAACTATAATTTACGATTGTTTATAGCACAAGCTATGCAAGTTTAGGCACTATTAAGTATATAAATTTTGAACCTTTTTCGTTTTACGGACCCATTTTTTTTTTTTTTTTTTTTTTTTTTTTTTTTTTTTTTTTACTAATCGATGTATTGTAGTGTTTACAATAATTATCAACTAATATTTTAACAGAGAAATGTGTTTTGGCCAGGTGGCTATATATATATATAAGTTAAAAATCCTGCTGGACTCACTGACTGATCAACGCAGAAGAGACTTGAAAATTGGAGAGACCTTTCGTCATATTATGTAAAAGCGCACTAAGAAAGGATTTTGCAAATAAATATTTTAAGGGGGAGAAATTGCAAAATTTCTAGAAAATTATACACCTCCCATAAGAAATACACATATATAACATGCTGCAGTATAACAGATGCTATTAGTTTATATCCCAGATGTTTGAATTTGAAGACAACAAAAGTAAGCCAGGGGAGGCTCACACCCACCTTTTTATCTATTGTTTCGATCACGTACAAAATATTCATTTTTCAAAAACAAATCGCGAGTGATTTCATACAAGTTACATGTATATTTGGAATCTGCATTAAATAACAAACTCAACGAATTTCGATTTGCAAATATTGGACAATATAGACCGATCTTTTTAGTCGTATAAAGCATTATATTTGTACTAGATTTATGTACTGTATAGATATCAGTATCAGGGAGGTCAATGAAAGACAGTACGCCTCTTTTTTTAAACTACTGTTATTGTCACGTACCAAAATTTCCATACTTTTAAAAATCAAATCACCAAGTTTTTTTTTCATATCATTGTATTCAATCTTAAACGACGAATTTAACCATTTTTGAATTGTGCAAATTAATTGGGATTTCTCTTAAAAAATTTCATTACTATCACTTAATAGATCTTGAAAAATATTACACGTGTATTTTTTCTTCTTCGTTACAACAAAAATTAACGGAGTTATAAAGCTTTAAAGTTCTGTGACGTCAAGTACATATATATATATATATATATATATATATTAACAATACTTATTATATTATAATTTCGGAAATATTATACAAATCAAAATTATGAATTAATTAGTCATACCTTGGATTGTCAACATATAAGGAAAGTTATTAATGATGAAGTCCAAATATACTCTTTAACATTAGCTCTGAAATATTTAATTTTATTTGAACTTATTTTCCGATTACTTTTTTTTTTTATTTTACACTATTTGCTCAGGGGGAGCTCTGTAATGAACAATTGATACAGTGAGTGAAATTTTTAACAATACAGAGATTTAGTTTCCAATTAAACTAATCCGGACGGCCAAAATCAGCAACCAATGCGACCAATCAGCTACACAAGGACACCACTTCGAGCACCTTCTGTAATACCTTCCAAGGTTTGTTTATTTTTTAAAAATTATTGTCTTGCAAAGTAAGTAATTTAAACATAAACAAAAGTAAGTAATTTAAACATAAACAACTAACATACTGTCTGTTCAATTTTATTAATAATGATAATTATCTCCAATTACATCTGTGCACTCCTAACGTTTTAAAACAATTAAATCGACCATTACTGATATTTCCTATCCTTCCACACTCCAGCTGTGAAATTCTCATAGCTAAAACACTAACATAACACTTTAATGAACAATTAATACAGTGAGTGAAATTTTTAACAATACAGAGATTTTTTTTTTCCTTCTGGGCTGTGAAAGCCTCCTTCAGAGGCCTCACCGGCGTCGACCTAGCGATCTATTTACAGAGATTTAGTTTCCAATTAAAGTTTATAATTAGTACAATACCAAATCCACTTTTGTTGTATGTTATTTAAGTAATCCAGTGCTGATAGTTGAGTGAAGAACTTTCACTTTATTACATCACCAAACACTACACTGTGCTACGTGATTTATTAATAAAATGATTCACTTCAAATTACCACGACGATGCACTCAACACTTTGTAGATGTACCTCTTTAGTACGGCAACGAAGATTACTAATGTGTTAAATGAGGGAGGGAGTGATCCCTCTCTGTACACTAGGGCAGGGACGCGTAGAGCGGACTGGAACTGCTCGAGGAGACTCATAAATGAGGATAAGGTGGACTGGGCCATAAGATCGTTTGAGCTACACAAAGCCCCGGGTCCGGACGGGATCACTCCCCTACTACTCATGGAGGGTTTGGAGGTGCTCAGGCCGGTACTCACGGGTGTGTTTCGAGCGAGCTTGGCGCTGAGCCATGTTCCAAGGAATTGGGCTGTGGCGAGGGTTGTCTTCGCTCCAAAGCCTGGAAGAGCGGGATATGCTCAGGCCAAGGCATACAGACGTATTTGCCTAAACTCCTTCTTGCTAAAGGCAATGGAAAGAATACTGGATGTAAATATCAGAGAAAGCGTGCTAAGGAGTTCAGGCCTGAACGAAAATCAGTTTGCTTATAGACCAGGCAGGTCCAAAGAGGCTGCTCTGCATCACTTAGTGAGCAGAATAAAGGAAAGTCTGGAAGCAAAGGAAATAGCCCTGGAGGGCTTTCCTGGGCATAGAGGGTGCCTTCAGTAACACTTCAATACAATCGATGATTAGAGCTTTGGAGGATTGTGAGGTGAACAAGACTGTTGTAGGATGGGTGTCTGCCATGCTGAACAGCAGGTTAATCCAGGCTACTCTGTATGATGAAATCATCACAGTCAGGGCTAGGCGTGGATGTGCACAGGGAGGAGTCCTATCTCTCCTGTTATGGAACCTGGTGGTGGATAAGATCCTTAGGCGTCTAAACGAACAAGGATTCTACTCACAGGGATATGCTGATGATGTGGCCATCTTGGCAAGAGGTAGAGACATGAGTGTCGTTTGTGATCTCATGCGGGCTGCCTTTATCCAGGTGGAAAGGTGGTGCCAGGAGGAACAGCTAGCTGTGAATCCCGGAAAAACTTCTGTCATTCCCTTCACAAGAAAAAGGAATCTGGGAGTGAGGTCGCTCCGTAAGCTTTTTGGGCAGGAGGTAGCGATATAGAACCAGGTGAAGTACCTAGGTATCATGCTGGATAAAAGGCTCACCTGGAACCCGCAGATAGAACGGGTAGTAACCAGAGCCAAGTGTCTTATGTTTGCATTTAAGAGGGCTGTTGGTAAACAATGGGGTCTGCAACCTAAGGTGGTGATGTGGATATACACCATGATCATTAGACCACTAATCACCTACGCAGCGGTGGTTTGTTGGACAAAGACGGTACAAGGTGGGGATGGTGTCCAAAGGGTGGCCTGTTTGGCCATCACGGGGGCCATGGGGTCTACACCAACAGTTACCTTGAATGCTCTACTGGATCTCCCTCCCCTAGGAGTTTATATTCAGGGACAGGCCCAGGATGAGTGCATACAGACTACAGCAAACGGGTTGCTGGAGAAAGAGATGGCCTGCAATCGGTCACTGCAGGATAAATCAAGTGGTCAACAGGGAAGTGTTAGAAATGCCCTCAGATCACATGATACCTAATGTTTCATTAGATTAGCCTTTCAAGACGAAAATCTTCTCTAGGGAAGAATGGGAGTTTGGAAAGAGGTTATATAACGAGCAGGATATAGTCTGGTTTACAGATGGCTCGAAAACGGAGATGGGTACGGGCGGTGGTATAAATGGAATCAACCCAGAGAGTTCCATCGTACTGCGTCTAGGTAATCATGCTACTGTTTTCCAAGCAGAAGTAGGTGCAATCTCTGAATGTATCAAGGAGAATCTAAGAATGGAATACACAGGTAAGAACATTCTGATCCTCACAGACAGTCAAGCTGCTATTACGGCACTAAACACGACTAGAGTAAAGTCGAAGCAGGTATGGGACTGCATCTCATCATTGATAAAGCTTAGTCAGGTGAACACGGTCACTGTGGGCTGGGTTCCTGGCCACTCAGGTATTGATGGAAATGAGAGAGCAGATGAATTAGCCAGGTCAGGTTCAGAATCCGTTTTCGTGGGCCCGGAACCGGTGTTCGGGATCTCCTATGGACATGCCAGAGCAGCGGTTGATACATGGATACGGGCAGGGGATGAATAGGGCCTGGACGAATTCAACTACTAGTAGACTTGCAAGGAGGCTACTTAGACCAAGCAAGAAACATTTTGAACAACTCATCTCTCTCAGAAGGGATAACATGAGGTGGGTGGTTGGGCTCTTAACGAGCCACTGTCACCTCAGAAAACACCTACACAGGATAGGGATTGCTGCAGGAAATGTGGTTTGGCTGAAGAGTCCGCAGAACACATTCTCTTAGAGCGTGAGGCGTTAGGACGAGCCAGGCTATACTCTCTAGGCCATCCGGGGAAAGAGATGGAAACCATCCTAAACAACCCTATAGGTAGTATCTGTTCCCTTATAAGGATGACAGGTATTACTGAGTGGGTGTAGGAAGGAACTTGGGGCGGCAAAAGACCTTTAGGTCGACGCCGGTGAGGCCTCTGAAGGAGGCTATCTGTAATGTAGATAACCCTCCCTTATGGCAAACAGAGAGTCCGACAATGTATAAAGGTCAGTCTAAATAAAGTGAGCAACGAGACAAGACGTAATATTAAATTCATTGTGTGTTAACCCATATGACATGGCGCAGTCGGAAGTCAGTACAACGCAATAAAAGTGATTATGAAAATTAAACGTTTATATTATATTGATATTATATTATATTACAACGTAAGTAAAAATGCCAAGTGACATTGAAACTGAAGAGGTAAAGCCGCAGACCACAGCCGTTTCAGTTCAACATGTGCCGAACATCAAAGTTCCGTCAGAACTCCAATGGTCAGGTAACATGTCTGAAAACTGGTTATTTTTTAAACAAAAATTCCAAATATATGTTACGGCAAGTAAATGTAACAAATAAAACAGCGATTATCAAATAGCTCTGTTGCTAAGCGTAGTAGGAGACAAAGGTTAGGTTAGGTTAGGTTAGAGACGTACAGCAAGAGACGTACACCATACGAAAGGAATAAGAAAATCAACTTTAAAACTAATTTAATTCCGGAAAAAAACAGATAAACTAGAAGAAAATAAGATCGTCAACAGACCTTTATCTACACTACTTTTGAATACGCGTTATTCTTTAAATAAAAGTCAAGGCAAAATAGCTATAATCGGTTTGGATATTGAAAAATGTTTGAACCAAGATTGCAAATACGTAAATCAGATTCAAATAGTGGAGTTTCGTTAAGTATTTTGGAATGGAATATGTTATTACAAAAGTCTGAATTAATTTCTAATTTTTTCATGTGTAAAAAACAAAATTATGAAAATTTTGATTTGGATAAACATCAAGTTGTATTTCACATGATGTACGACAAGAAAACTATTTTAATTCGTGAAATAATCTGCATTCAACCTGACCTTTACCTACCGGATACACTGATTATGCAAGAAGGAACATGGAAAGGAATACTACATTTATCTGGCTGTATCTCCAACTACCTGGAATTGTGTTCTATCTCATCATCATCTGTCTTCAACTGTTTTCAAGTCATTAAAAATAGTGTTGTGAATTACTTAATGGCAAATGTACCCAGTGAGTCATCAAAAGACGACTCTGTGGTCAAAATTTATTTACTACAATTTTTAGACGATATGGATGTGATCGTTATAAAAAGTGACACTATTAATAAAGACATGATTTTATCTGAAATTAAAGTATTCTGTTTGAATATGTTTATAAATTATTATAGATTGCAATTGTTTTATAAAAATATTAATGAATGTATGGAATATTTTCTAATAACACTTCTTGTTAAATTTTCTATTACGGTATGATTTCATTTGAAATTAAAATAATATGTTTGAAAATTGTTTTAGATTAATTGTTTTATAAATACATCAATGATTGTATGTAATCTTTAGGAAAAAAAAATTATTTCTATAAAATATTGTATTTTGTATAAATACTTTGTACTCATTTACTGAACATTGTTGCTTAATAAATATTATTGTAAATTTCACTGTTATTATTTAAATACCTTTATGATTAAAAATAAAAAAATAAGGTGGGTGAAATGATGAAGTCTTATGCATAGTTAAATTTCTTATAATTAGCATATATATACACACTCATACAAAATAAATATAAAAATACACATTAAAAATATCTTCTCTTTTTGGAAGGTGGTTCATGGTTATCTTCCTCAACAATTCTATAACCTTTAGTCCGTGCATAATATAACTGCCTTAAAATGTTATAAAGTCCTTTCTTTATTATTATCACTCTATTACTTTGTTCTTCGTCTTCTTCTTCGTTCTTCGTCTTCTTCGTCTTCGCCTCCTCCTTCTTCTTCTTCTTCTTCTTCTTCTTCTTCTTCTTCTTCTTCTTCTTCTTCTTCTTCTTCTTCTTCTTCTTCTTCTTCATCTTCTTCTCCTCCTCCTCCTCCTCCTCCTCCTTCTTCTTCGTCACTCGATATAATTATCACTTCCTGATCCATCTCTTCATAGTCCTCCGAAAAACTTTCTAGCCTCTGCCTCCTTTCCTCATGCAAGTAAAATTCTTCTGCCTCTTCGTCTTCCTCCTCTCTTCTGTCTTCTCCATTCCACCACTCACCCATATTAACCAACTCCTCAAACAAATCACTATCCTCTTTCCACCACTCATCATCAACCGTCACCAAGTCTTCGAACAAAACGCTATCCTTCTCCCACCTTGACCAAAACTATCCATCCTGAAAAATACTCTGTAGTCTAATTATCCACTTCCAACTAATACATTTTAAAATACTTACATCGTTTATAAAGGTTTGTTCCCCTCCCCCTACTACTAAACAAAATGTAAGTCATATGACTTTTGTGCAGTTAAAGTAAATACGGACTCTACACTTTGCAAATAGTGGAACATATATAATATACATAAGAATATTTAGTTATTTCAATAGTTTGGTCTTGTAGTAATCAGTAAAAGTCAAAATGCTACGTCATATCTTAACTTTACCGGTAAGACTAAATGATATTTTATTTAAAGCTACATGTTAAAGTTTTCAACAAACTTGTCCAAACAATAATTGCGAATAAGAATTCTAACACTCAAAACGTGTTCTGGATGTCAGATCTGTACTCATTTGATAGTTCCGGGTTCTAATTTTGCCATATTTCAAAACTAATTTTGCTAACCAAATAACCTTCAACTGTTGAAATTCACCAGTAATAGGATATTTCAAGCGTGATTTATCTGCAAGCCAAATTAAATTGGATAGAAGATTTATGACTTTCAAATAGAAAGAACTTTCGGTGAAGTCACGCTTGAAACATTCGCCAAAGTTTGCACGGAATTTTAAACAGACTATACTACTGCCAAGGTACAGAAGTCAATGTGATTAATCGTTTACAATATTATAATAATATATCAAGATCTAACTGAGGTTAGGTTAGGTTAGGTTAGGTTAGGTTAGATTAGGTTAGGTTAGGTTAGGTTAGGTTGTCCTGTTGGTAAGAAATTTGATTATTCTGAAATAATCGTTCCAGCAACTTGGTACTAACAATAAGTCTACTGTCAATGAAATTAAATAGAACTACCTTAAGGTTACTATACAGGTGGAAAGAGGAGAGTAGTGGAAATAGACCCCTTTGAATTTCAAGGAGTTCTATAGACTTCAACTTTGAATTTAAATTCAACAGGGATAATATAATGTCCAACGAGAAAATTTAAAAAAATATGAGTGGTAACAAAGCATACTGTACCTTCACTACTTAGTAAAACTTTAGTAGTTTTGTTAGTAGTTTACTTTACAAAATAAAAGAAACATAAACTTTATAGTTACTGATATTGAAGTGGTTGAATATAAGTTAAAACGAGAAATGTTAATTATATATATAATTTTAAACTTTTCTAAACATAAAATAATCATAAAAAACTTTAAAATTAAAACTAAAGTGGATATTATAATTAATTTTCCTTGTAGTGGTGCAGATATTTGGAGAATATTCATTGAATCAGACTTTGATGGTGTAGTTAAAAGAGTGATGGCGTTAAATAACATACGTCACCGTTCACTTGTAATGAATTTGCTGTATTCGAATGATTTATGGAGGAGATACGATTACGATGGCTATCCTGACAATGGCTACGACTCAGGACTTACAGGAGAACGATCCGATCAAAGCGATACTGAAGAGGAAGTTCATGTAGACAATGAAATTCAACGACTCTTAGATTTAATGTAATTTATTCACATAATGTACGTTTTTCAAATACTACGTTTAAAATAAATCATTTATTAAAAATGTGTTATTATAGATAAATAATAGTGTTATGCATATCATATAATTGAAGTATATGTATAACATTAACATTTTAGCTACCGTTTTGCCATTTTTCAATGTTGCCCAGGAAGTACCACGAGGAGGTGGTAGCCATCACTTCCCACCTAACCTAACATGCATTAAAACTAATTATAACTTGAATTTTCTTACATTGAGTATTTAAATACATATGTACACAAATAATACTTATATTAATACACAACAAATATTTATCACTTAAAAAACCTTAGATCTTTAGATATTATTAATACACTTAGCTTTGTTGTATTTTATATCGTACAAAGAAATATTAATATAATTGGTTTTACAACTATAGACACAGGTATACATATATACATATATTAATACGTTATAAACATTATATTAACTTTATACAACAAAATATTAAAACTAATTTACATCAATAGTTCAAATTAAACATAATAATATACACTATAGACATTATATAAATTGTAAGTGTTCATTGAAAAGAAATATGTCAGCTCCTGTGTTAAATTATAAAATGCTTCCCATTAATATTCATTATATTTCTGAAAGAATAAACTATTGGGGTTAGCTGCCCTGTTTCACAGTTAACCTGATATATGAAACTCACAAGGGCTCTAGCATTACAGATAGTGTGCTTGTGTATGTGTAAAGTTTAAGTATTAGCACATTTTAATAATGTTATAAAACAAGATTAACAAAGCCTAGGGTTTTTATAGCCAAACGGTACTGTATCGAATCTGTCGGTCCTTCTCCTTTTCGTGTAAACAGTTCTGTAAGTTTTAGTTTCAGGTCGACTAACTACGTTAAAATGTTTTAGCCTACATATTTTGCGTGGATCCTCTACATTGATTTGTTGGGGAGTGTCTTCAACAATCATAGACTTTACAATGTCAATGTTTATAAGTTGAGAGTTTTTATGGTTCAGAGATATACCCTTGACCTTACAAACAGTTTTCATCTCTTCACCACCTCGGACACGTATTCTAAATGTGTAATTTTTGGGTCCTCCGCTAGCGAATGCATCTATATACGAACCTTCACCGTACTCCGCTACTTCGTCGGTTAGGTTTCCTAGGTAATCACCTGTTGGTAATTGTACCTCATAGGGCTTTTGAGTAAAGATAACGGAGTCGGTAACAAAATACATAGCCATTTCACCGGGAACTTCCAAATACGTATATAGTTTCAACCTCGCTATTGCTGTAATGTAAGCTGCAATAACTACATTACTTTTAGGAGATGGAATGACAGATTCCTCATCGTATTTCCAACTTATCAATAAAACATCGTCGTTGATTGGAAACACGTTTGTTGTTGTTATTCCGGGTTTCGATAGCACAGATAATAGTTCTTCTCTAGACTTTACAAACGTAGTTTGTTCCAAGTTCTCTCGCTGTCCAAACTTTCCCCAAAAAATGTTTAACATCAGTTTGGCCCTGGTTTTTAAAATGTAGTTATATATTTTCATCTCTTCTTTGAATGACAAATATACATAACATAAAAACTATTTATGTTAATTATTTAGGTGTTATTTGTGCTGGACAATACTTACTGTTTTCAAGAAAGTATGAGAACAAATGCATCGCCACGACATTATTGAATATATGTAATGAATAGTGTGAACACTGAAAATAAGAAAACCCATACAGCTATTCTATGTTTATTATCTAACAGTGCGAGAAGAGGAGTAAAACAAGTGTTTATTCTTTTCAAATAAACTTAATGTAAAAAAAAAAATAAAATCTTATTTTCATAAAATCTTATAATTATAAGGAATAAATAAAATTGAGCCTAATGTGTAAGAAGTTTTCATATAAATAAAACTAAACTTAAACACAATTTATCACAAATACGTTAATAAAATCGAAGAGTAAGTTTTATTTTAATCATTAATTGAGAAATTCCATTAGGTTAGGTTAATTCAATGTTGCTCACTATTGTTAGTAACAGATTATTATTTTATGATTTACCTCTACATATGCGTACTCTATGAATAAGGTTTAATATTAGTTAAATAAATAAACTGTAGGCGAAGATAATAGGCAATTGTGTTCCGCGTGGCGCCATGTACCGCAGCTTGACTGGGATTTATTTTTCTACTTGTCAGTCAATAAAGTGGAAAAAAGTGAATTGTTTGTGCTACGTCCCTCATATTCCTGGCACAATCCCACGAGATTATTATTATTTAATTTTATTTTACCTGTTTAACTGTATAATTTCTTCCAAACCTAATGAAAATTCAACTAACACTTTCAGTTTAAAAATAAAACATAAAAAATAATATTTTAATATAATTGTATTAATAAATAGATATTTTATAAATTAAAGGTACGTGACAAGTAGAAGTGTAATATATATAGGCTTATATATATCCAACTAGAAATATAATGATCACACTCAATGCAAAGCAATCTGTACTAGAAACAATTTCATATTTAACAACGTTGATACATTTATTATTTCAATGTTTTATGATATTTCAACGTCTATAAATAAATTATAAATGTAACAGTATATTATTATTCAATTTATTGAACGCTGTATTAAAAAAAGAATTATCTCCGCATTAGCTCGTTTAAGAACACTTGCATTTATTAACACTACACTGAACATAAATATAAATAATATATATATATATATATATAGAAATTTAAAAAAAATATTTATGATATTTCAATTATTGACTAATTAGATATCAATCAATAACATTCTATAAACATTGAGAAGCCCTCTGACCACAACATTTTATTTACATCAACTTTGTACTCGTTATTTGTTATCAATATTTACATACACTAACTTGTAGTCTCTCATCTCTGATAACACTCTATATATTTTATAATTTTAAAACGGTGTGTGACGTCAAACCCAAACTGCCCCTAAACTAATGGTGGACAAAGGTTGCCCCCCTGACCACAACATTTTATTTACTTTAATAACTAATTATCAATTTTCTTTATTTACACACATTAACTCTGTACTCGTTATCTTTGTTTACACTATGGCGCCAGACTCCTATCAGTGACCTTTGCGTCAGGGAATATTATCTACACCCCCAAACTCCGGACGGATTTTGATCGGTCATAGTCTTATACAACATGTTTGTTTGTCATTAAACATCTTTTTATTTACATACATTAACCCTTGTTTGTCTTTAAACATATTTTTATTTACTTAATTCTTATATTTATTTACTTAACTCTTATCTTTGTTTACTTAATACCATCAACAACGTTCTCAAAGTCGTATCTCTTATCTTTGAACTTTGGACTTGACCTTCGCTCCGAACTATCCTTCTTTCTACTGTTACAACATAATGTTCCCAACCTACCCTGGCAGAAAGTTGGAGCTGATTTATTTCAATTTAAAGACAAAAAATATTTAATGGTAGTTGATTATTATTCAAAATATCCCGAAGTGAAAATATTATCTAATATGTCCAGTTCAAATATTGTAAACTGCCTAAAGTCAATTTTAAGCAGGCATGGAATTCCTAAAACATTAATAACTGCACATGATTCATGTTTTATTGGGGAAATATTTAAAAACTTTTCAAGTAGTTGGGAATTTGAACACATTAAAACTAGTCCACACTACTCTCAATCTAACGGAATGGTAGAACGGGCAATACAAAATATAAAAAATATGCTTTAAAAAAACAGAAATGAATAAAACAGATATTTATTTGGCATTACTAGAATATAGAAATACCCCAATATCAAATAACATATCATCACCTGCAGAAATTCTCTTTAGCAGACAGTTAAAATCTATTTTACCATGTAACGATAAAATACTAAAACCTAAAGTAACAAAATGCAATAAGAAAAAATTTAATCTTGAGGCAAAAAGATCAAAAGAAATATTATGATAAGAAAACTAAACCTTTTTTAAGCTGAAAGATAATGAATCTGTATTTGTAAAGGACAAAAATAACTGGATCAGATCAAAAATTATAAGTAAACGAAATAACCCCAGATCTTATAACGTTAAAAAATCTTGAAAACAATAGAGTATACGTTAGAAATAGAAGACATATACGTCCTTATCCACAAAAAACAGACTCAGATGAATGGCAAGCAGACGATTACTTATTAGAAACATCTGATATTATCAATCCTAAAAAATCCCCAGAAAAAATAACAAGTCACCACCTAAATCCACCATCAACTCAACCCAACTTGCATAATTATATGACAAGATATGGAAGAATTGTAAAACCACCAAATAGGTTTAAAATTAATAAAATAAAATTAGTTTAATGTAAATAGTTTCTCAGTAAGTTTATACCAAGTAGGTTTAAAATTAATTTCTAAGTAAGTGTATATTTTGTTTTAATAAATAAGAGAATTTGATGTTATTATATTTTTTTTTTTAAAAGAAAGAAAAAAGATTTTATTTATATTAAGAAAAAGGAAAATATATATATTTTTTTAAATAAAACGGAGATGTAATGTAGATAACCCTCCCTTATGCAAACAGAGAGTCCGACAATGTATAAAGGTCAGTCTAAATAAAGTGAGCAACGAGACAAGACGTAATATTAAACTATCACAGTCCGGTTAAAAAAAAAAAAAAAAAAAAAAAAAAAGTGTTAAATTTTTTAACAATTATTACTTTACTATTACTATAACTGGAATTATAACATATTATAGGAAATACCAATTTCTACATTAAGAATACTTTTGGCGTTACTTCGCCAAACCTATGCCGTGAGTTTCTCTCCAAGACTTACTCTATATAATTTTTTACTTTGTCGATGCTAAAAATACTTACTCCCTCTCTTTAATTTACTTTAACCAATGAACGTAAGCATCTACTTTCTGTCAACCAATCAAATTTTAATGTTTCAAAATTGTGACCATTTAGAAAACTGTTGTTCCGTTACTTTTTATGAGTTTTGTGTGTGATTGTCCTTAAGTTTCTAATATTATAGTTATTTATAACTTAATTGCCTACAGTGATTCTGGGTCTAATTTAAGTGGGTTTTTTTTTTTTTTTTTTTTTTTTTAGTGAATGGTGTTCTGACTGATTTATAACATATTTCCCTAACATTTTACCTTTGTCGGTGATCACTAAACGTTTAACATGTGTCCAACAAATTTATCTATTTCTATATTCTTTTTAAAATATTAGACCATTACTGGAAAGCTTATTGATATCTTAATAATATAATATATATATATATAATATTCCTCAAACTTTTAGGCTTTATAACTAAGTTAATTTTTGTTGTATCGAAAAAAGAAAAAATGCGTGTCTAATATTTTTTCAAGATCTACAAAGTCAAAAATGAAAATTGTGTTTATTTTGAACTCTGAATAATATATTTCATTTTCTATTTAAATGTTCGCGGGCGAAGAGTTAATTTGCAAAATCATTTCTACGAAAAACAAATTAGCAAATTATCAACAAATCAACAGATTCCCAACCTAAACATTGTGCGGGCGAAGCCGCGACGGGGGGGGGGGCGCTGATATATATAGATGTAATAAGAAGTCCTGACTGACTGATTCATAATCAGCGTAGAGCAAAAACTACTGAAGATAATGATATGAAAATTTGAAAGTAGGCCTATATTCTTATGGGTCTTAGATGCTTACTAAGAAAGGAATTTGCGAAATGTTGATTTTAAGGGGTAGAAAAATAGTTTTTAAAATGATCAGCTATGTTTTACGCATGCCGATTTGTAGTCATATTTATATTTATTACCATAGCAACCGTTTGCATAAAATAACAGATAAAACAGCTGATTGAATTCATCAGCATCAATAATTAAATTATTCTGATAATTTAAGTTAATACCAAGCCTGGACTAATTAAGTGTTGTTTTGATTTCGTTTCAAACACACGAATTTCGTTGTTTTAATGTTGTTTCCTATATCAGTTCAAAGTTAGGTTGGGAGAGAGGCCTAACCTCGCCCTTAAAGACACACAAAAAGTGCACTAGAAAGAGGGTTCCATTTATTTGTTGTACCGGTTTACAGAACCGTTATGATTACTGTGTCCCCTTCGCTTGTGGAACTGACTTACAGAAACACCTAAATTTGAAGACAATCTTGTCCAGTTGTCAAAACTACTTACAACTTTCTTTTTAAATAAAATGGAACATCTTGAGGTGTGATGGAATAATTAGTATTTATTTTGTACATAATTGTGAATAATTGACAATAAATAATTATGTATTTTGTTTCGGCTTATATAGTAATAATATTGCTTATTTTGGTGGGCCTGTTTAATATGTTAATATGTATGAATGTGCTCATCTGAGTGTAATTATTCACCTGTGTAGTTATATGTCTATAGTCGTCACGTCACGTCTTGTCTTGTCCGTGACGACTACAACGGTTTAGTAGGATATACTGTACAGAGTGTCTCGAAAAATTACCAAGACGTGATATTTCTCAACTTTTTAAATGTAACGCTGTTATTATTACATATTCTAGTACTGGGTGGGACAAAAAAAAGTAACTGAAAAATAAATTGGTTTATTATTAACACAGCAATATTAAACTGAGCATTAACATTTTGTATTACACAATTATATGTTCAACATGTTTCCCTCCATTATCGACAATAAATAATACAATTCAGTTACCTTTTCTTTGCTCCACTCTGTACGTCAATTTCAGATACTTAAAAGGAATTATTAATTATTAATTTAACTTTTATAACAACAGAGTGATGGCGTTTTAAAATTCGCAATTTTCTAAACCAATATTAAACGTTCTCTGCAGGTCTGAGCGAATAATGACGTATTATTTGGATATTGTGATGTAAATTAAGCCAAGATGTATTGGGAATTACATATCTGGTACAGGGTGTTTTAAAAAGTAAGCCTACATGTTTTATTTTTTTTAGGGAGGTAAAAATGCATAGTTTTACAGATCTCTCTCCAGAAAGATACTGTGGGACTCACCCCGTAGGGCATACCCACTAAAAATACCTCCCCTCTCCCCCACGGACATGCACTGGGGAGAGCGACTGCAGCATCTAGGGTACTCCCTAATGGCTGCAAAAAGCAAACTATTGATTCACTAAGCAGAAAAGTAGTTAGAGGCACAAACATTATACATATACATGTTACATAAATTTAAATCAAGCTGCTACAGAAGAAAACTGTTAGCGACATACAGAAAGCACTGGCATAATTACCAAACAAATACATAGGCACAACAATAAAGTTATTTTAAAGGCACGCCTACAAATTCTTAATTACACAGATTATTAGCACCAAATTTACTTTAGTTTACTTTTCACTATCCAATAATATATGTTTTAAAGTCTAGAACTTAAATTAATAAACATAAGGTGTAAAAATAATATTTTATGTACAGGATTATCAAATCTATTACCTAATATTTTTACAAATACTTTATGTATGTTAGGTTCTTAATTAGTATACAAACTTTACATTATTAAGTAAACTTTTTTTAAATAATATAATACATTAAACAGATAATAAATGTGATTTATTTAAATAAGACAGTCATTGTTGAAATCTGTAGTAAAGAGAAAATTCATAGAAAATGGTGCAGTGAAATTTCCAAACTTGTTATCAAGGTTTGGACTTTGGCTTAAAGTGATAAAGAATATTGGTTTTTGTTTGGGACATGTAGATCTATCTACACACGTATATATTCATAAATCAAGTGAATGAGTAAATCTTAATCATGTAGGCTACAGGTTTGAAGTGCGAGATTTATCGAGCACTTCAAATATGGTCGATAATATATGCAAAACAATTTCGCTCGTGTTTTGAACGATACTTTTCACTACACTACGGAATAAAAACGAGACATCGTTAAAAAAAAAATTAAACGGATCTTGGTAGTTTACTAGAACACACTAGAGGTTTTTTAAATCATATTTTAGGCCTATGTGTTAAAGGATATTTTACAGCTGATTATTTTTCTATGTAAAATTTAATTCAGGTGGACTTATTGTAGAGGACATATTGGTTTGCTATTATGCATTAAATTAATTTTTTTTTATTTAATCTTGGTAATTTACTAGAATACACAAGACCTTTTCTTTATCATATTATATTTATTATCCGTTGAAAGATATTTTACGAGACATCGGTAAAAAAAAAAAAAAAAAAAAAAAAAAAAAAAAAAACAGATCTTGGTAGTTTACTAAAACACACAAGAGGTTTTTTAAATCATATTTTAGGCCTATACGTTAAAGGATATTTTACGAGATTTCAACATCATCTGCTAGTGCAGAAAATAACATTTTCCTACAGTTACCTAACAATGTACATGTTCTCTCACTGATTTGAGAAAGCAAAGTGGCCAATTCGCTCATCAGTGAGACAATGTTAACATTGTCTCACTCTAATTACTTTGTCTCACTCCAGATTTGCAACGTGAAGAAAATGGACGTTAATGACGATTTTAGTAATAATAGTTCACCAGAAGAATCTTGTACTCCAGAAGAATTAAAAAATGTGGCGAGGAATGTGTCTCTAAATCTTCTTCCAGAGAAATCAAAACATAAATATGAAAAAAGGTATGAATTGTTTACTTCCTGGTGTGAAAGTAAGAATGTAAAAAGCCCAACGGAAAATGTACTTTTAGCATATTTTGCTGAAAATTCAAAAGTTATGAAATCTTCTACTCTTTGGGGCGTTTATTCAATGCTTAAATCCACAATTCAAATCAAACATAACATTAACATTGGCAGTTACAAAAAACTTATAGCTTTCTTGAAAAAAACGTCATATTAAAAGTTCACTTCTGTGTAAAAATATGTTACGTTTCTTTACCAATTTATTTGTTTTATGGTAACTGTAGGAAAAATATAATGTGCAACTCGAGTGCAAAGTGCAATCGCCTCACTCGAGAAACCATTCCTCACTCGCCTACGGCTCGTGAGTAAGGATTTCTCTCGAGTGAGGCAATTGCTCACTTTGCTCACTAGTTGCACAAATAACTATTCCCACTCTAGAGTGGGAAAATCAGCTGTGGGAAACTCGGCTAAAGCCTCGCGCGTAAACTCGATGTTTCTCAGGTTGTAAACACATAACGAAAACAGCTGAACTCATAGTAGTGTAGTGAAAAATTATTTACAGTTTGATAAGCAATGGAGTGGAATGGAACTGAGATGATTACTTTGCTTATGATGAGAGGATTTGGTGATCGGGAACGTTGGTATCATTTGTTTAATGACAATCACCCTCACCGACCTCAAATAGTCAAATCTACAGTTTTCAAGAAACTAGAAGTACAAAGGACCATGGTCGCTCTGGTATACTTTATTTATTATTGCTTCGGACTTGGAACTCGCGTTGGGGGGAGGGGAGCCGTTAGCACACTGTTGTCAATTTTATAGGACAAGTGTTTTGGCGAGACTGGAAACTTCCCCCTATCTGGGAAACGTGACAACATGGCAGGATTGTAAACTCACCAGCCACCCTCTAATTGGTCGGAGAGCGGGCGAGCCCCTGATGTCCTGCTACCCCGGAAAATAGGTCAAGTAAGAAGCAATATTAAATAAAGTATAGACGAAAATCCGCTACCAATGAAGACTTATCTTTGAATGTGCTACAGTCATTAGTTGAGAATCCCCACGCCTTAGTGAGATAACACGGCAGTAGCAGTTTCTCTATTCACAAAATTATTCAAGAAAATAAATTTTCCCCATTCAAAATACACCAACATTTCATATCTATAAATAGATGGAAAAGTCAAAATTCTATATTTTTCAAAAAAAGTCTATATGATTTCTGAGTAGTCTAGAATCATCGGTGTGTTATATTATCGATACACTAATATAGTTATATACTTCTGTAGTCCCACCAACCAGTGGTACCAATTGTTAGGGTAGTCATTAATTTCTTGTTAGCTCTATACATTTGGTCGTGATTAATATATATATTTATACAGCAACACTATCTTTTAAAGAAAATTAGCTCTGGATAGTCATGGATTACCGGTGCGTTATTTATTTTTATTGCTATCAATTAATAACAGTCCGGGAAATGAACAATCCACCCATGCCGAACCTCCTATTCATAATGAATAGGTAAGGCTAATTAAAACTAGAGTTCTCCTGGTATCCAGAGTACCTATATTAAGGGCTAAACTCCTTCTTAGCATACAGGCCTCAGCATATGCTGTTCTGCCTTGGCTTGGGATAAATAGCGTCTTACACTTTCGCCGTATTGTTGCCGCACCAATACGTTGCCCACCCTGCACCGCGTGGAGGCGTGTAAGTCCGCACTTGAAACTGCACACAGATCCTCACATCACCCACCCTTGAAAGAATGAATGATACAAGGAAAATATGTACAGTCTCTTCGCAGAGTACAACCGATTTAATATGTCTCTAACTAGGAATTCAATCAGTCTTCTTCTTCTGTCAAGAAAGTTATCGTGTAACGTAGTGAGGAGGAGCGTTATCTTGTTGGAAATGAAGGAGGTGTTATTTTCAACTAACTCATGAACTAAGGAAGTGAGTCAGTGATAAATTAAAATAAATCTCACCAGTTAAATTTCCATAAAAAACAGAGGGCTTACAATAGCGTTACCATGTGACTCCTTTTTAAATTCCGTTAAAATGACTCAATATTGAGCCTTGCAAGCGTAAAGTAGTTTAACTCTTTTATTTGGGATCTTAACAAATAAATTGCCTTCATATTTCTATAAATTACGGTGTTTAATATGTCCGATGTATATAGACTTAATACTCGATCACCATCCTTGCTATATTTAATAAATATTTTATCGTTTCTTGCTGCAGATTGTGAAACTGTCTTCCCAGGGAGAAACCTAGTTTGTCCACATTAAAAATGAAACTAAAGGAACATTTGCTGAACGAAGGGTCAAATTTGTTATATGTTTAATCTCTTTATTTCTACATTGATGAGTTTAGTCTCTCTGGAGTGTACAGGGTGTCTAGTAATTACGGGATCAAACTTCACCAGGTGATTTTTCAAGTCAAAATATACATGAAATTTCTAATAAAGCATAGTCGTATCTCGCTTAGTTTTCCGTCTGTCTGTCTGTTTGTGTTTCTTACTTAAACATTTTTATCTTTGAAGTCGATAAAGGTATAAACTTAAAACTTTACATACCTGTTAGTATAACAAAGACCCATATTGCAGTCTAAAAGTTTAAAATAATTATCACTTCCGTTTTCAAAATGACGGCCATAGGGCTACTAAGTTTTCTAATCTCAAACTTAGTGGGGTTTTAATTCTTTCTATAATTGTATCAACCCCACCTCTCTACTATGACAAATAGTGAAGTTATTGTCGAAAATGTGATATCCGTATAGTAACGATCCTGTAGAGACGAGACACTGACACAAGCGAAGCGAATGGACATTTTTTAATATATAGGCCCTCCCCTACATATACAAGGCCCGATGGGTTTACCCGACCTGGAGAGAAATATAGGCCCTCCCCTACATAGACAAGACCCTCTGGGTTTACCCGACCTCGAGAGAAATATAGGCCCTCCCCTACATATACAAGACCCTCTGGGTTTACCCGACCTCAAGAGAGAGATATAGGCCCTCCTCTACATATACAAGACCCTCTGGGTTTACCCGACCTCGAGAGAAATATAGGCCCTCCCCTACATATACAAGACCCTCTGGGTTTACCCGACCTCAAGAGAGAGATATAGGCCCTCCTCTACATATACTGTACAAGACCCGCTGGGTTTACCCGACCTCGAGAGAAATATAGGCCCTCCCCTACATATACAAGACCCTCTGGGTTTACCCGACCTCAAGAGAGAGATATAGGCCCTCCTCTACATATACTGTACAAGACCCGCTGGGTTTACCTGACCTAGAGAGAAATATAGGCCCTTCCCTACATATACAAGACCCTCTGGGTTTACCCGACCTCAAGAGAGAGATATAGGCCCTCCTCTACATATACTGTACAAGACCCGCTGGGTTTACCCGACCTCGAGAGAAATATAGGCCCTCCCCTACATATACAAGACCCTCTGGGTTTACCCGACCTCAAGAGAGAGATATAGGCCCTCCTCTACATATACTGTACAAGACCCGCTGGGTTTACCCGACCTCGAGAGAAATATAGGCCCTCCCCTACATATACAAGACCCTCTGGGTTTACCCGACCTCAAGAGAGAGATATAGGCCCTCCTCTACATATACTGTACAAGACCCGCTGGGTTTACCTGACCTCGAGAGAAATATAGGCCCTCCCCTACATATACAAGACCCTCTGGGTTTACCCGACCTCAAGAGAGAGATATAGGCCCTCCTCTACATATACTGTACAAGACCCGCTGGGTTTACCTGACCTAGAGAGAAATATAGGCCCTTCCCTACATATACAAGACCCTCTGGGTTTACCCGACCTCAAGAGAGAGATATAGGCCCTCCTCTACATATACTGTACAAGACCCGCTGGGTTTACCTGACCTAGAGAGAAATATAGGCCCTCCCCTACATATACAAGACCCTCTGGGTTTATCCGACCTCGAGAGAGTAGTAACAGGTTGGAATAGTTGGAAATAGGTGTTGGGGAAATGTTTATCTTAGGTATAACTATCCATATACATTTTTATAAAAGTTTTTCACGTTAGTTTTAACCCTTTTTTAATAATGTTATGGTCCGGTTTAAGAGTTTTTCCAGAAAATATGAATTTTTTCGAAAAGTCAAAAAAGCCAAGAAATAAAATCTTGTATTTTCATTTTACCCATCTTAATTATTTTAACATTTTGTTAACAACTCTTAGTTTTCCTCCCCCAAGTTTTTGTAGCTTTTCAAACTGTTATACCTCACGATATGCGTGACAATATTAATCAAAATTTGTTCATAAATTGTTTCAACATCTGACAATATCTATTTCCTTGTTGTTTCAAGACAGAACACCTCTCGGTCATTATCGCTTTAGAAAGAAAAAAACAAGAAAAGAACATCAAATAAAGACCTTCAAATACTCTAATACAGCGTCGGAAGAGAACAAGAGTTGGCCAAAAGACACCTGATACAGAAGATGACAGATAGGGATCTATCCCAAGAATACAGAAAAAGGTGTAAATCCAGCTAGGCCCCTCGGGATTGCCAAATTCGTACTCACTAAAATGAATCCCCTGAGGGTTCTTCTGACAATAATCATAACTGGATATAGTTTGGAAATAAATGATATTCTCATTACGCACCGTAGTTAGCGCGGCTTGCTACAATTCGGCGAACTCCAAAGGCTGTCCTAACGATAGATATTATTCTTAATTCCTTCCCTGTCGTTTTTACGTGTAATTGAATGGAAATTTAACATTATTACATTTTATAGGAGTTACGTTCAAAAAATAATAAAAGTTAAAAAAAAAAATACATTAAAACACAGACAAAAGACACACACACAAAACTGACCATTCATCACTTTTTCTGTTGATTATTTTTCCTTGTGATAAAAGCGTATTAAGTGATACTTGATAGGAAAGATTAAAAATAGGGATCTAATCCAAAACCACATAAAAAGGGTAGATTCAGCTAAGCCCAAGGGTAAGGATTGCCACGTCCGTACTTACTGAATTATTTATTTACATTTATGTCTACTTTCATTTTAGAGCCAAATAGAAAAAATTAAGAGTGGAAGGGTTAAAACAAAGCAATTACTGTATTTACTAATTCTTAACCCACCATTATTCTGAATTCTAAAAGAAACCAGAAGTTCCTGTCTAGATACCAACCGGAAACCGCTATCGCAGTTGGTCCACAATGTTCCAAGATAACAAAAAATGTAAATAAAGAAATCGTAGTAATTTTATATACTCCTACATTAGCAATTTTTTAAAATATATACCATCAAAACTTACCTATTAAGACATTCTTAGGCAGCAATTTTTGGAGTCTCATTGGGCTGATATTTATTTACAGACGATTATGGAACGATTATTGGTCCGGGTGAGAACAACAACCCATTTCCTACCAACTTATGATGCACACAAAAATTAATTTATATTTGGTCTTAAGGCTATTAAAGGATCACTAAATACAAATGTAACAGATATACTTGAAATTTTAAAATTTCGTATTAAAAAAAAATTGTTCTATAAATATGACACGTCATTATAGTTAAAAATTTTGTACCATTTAATATACTAAATTACATATTTATTCTTTACATTGTCAACTAAAAGTGGGTATTTCAAATGATATGGTCCAAAACACTTTATACATAGAGTAATGTTGCACTTTTTGCAATAGGTCAATGGTTTTGATGAATAGTTTTTCCTTGACATCTTCTCTGGTTTTCCTCGTAAAAATTTTAAAAAATGGTATTTTTTATGATATCTCATATAAAGAAAAGGTTCTGTTATTTAACTTCTTGGTACAGGACGGCCCGTTGATTGTCTTATTATGGTTGACTTGATGTAAATTACAGTTACATCCCTTCGAAAGTCCAAGTGTGTTAATGGTTTTTTCTTGTACAAGTTTGTGAATTGACAATGCACATGTCCAAGAGTCGATGAAAATCGGCCGATACTATATTTTGAAACCACCCAATCATTGTAGATTCACACCTTTC
Source organism: Aphrophora alni (assembly GCA_963513935.1). Taxonomy (NCBI): domain Eukaryota; kingdom Metazoa; phylum Arthropoda; class Insecta; order Hemiptera; family Aphrophoridae; genus Aphrophora; species Aphrophora alni. Next base: position 108,865,825 of record OY740772.1, on the reverse strand, counting down.
ATCAAGTTATTGTATCGTTGTGCTCCGCCCATCAGTTCAATATGACCAAAGTTTATTGTGTCAGTAACAATGTTCAAGTTTATATCAGAACAAAATATGTAGTTCCCCCTCTTGTAATTTCATTTCATTTGCATTAGAGGAATTTCTGTGTGCGGTCAGCCCCAATAGTACCGCATGATCGGTTTAAGGTCGCCATTATAGTCCTGTGACAATGCCGCTTCCAAGACTACACAGGAAGCATCGGAGTGGACCATAAAGGGTTCGTTAAAATCGAAGATGTATAACAAGAGCGGTCATAAAGCCCTCGTCAAGGAGACAAAAACAATGCCTTGGTTGGTTTAGTTGTAATATTTTTGCAGTGTTTTATAAACTTGGAGTAACAGGCTAGTCTGACTAGTTATTTTTATGGGCTAATCAGCGATTGGCTGAACACTTACCGGATGAAGAGTTATTGACTCGCTTTTTAAAACATATTAACAGTGAGTTATGCGGACTGTAATCTACTAAGGACAGTTTCCACCTTGGCTAGATATAGTCAAAGGAGCAGTCGGAATAAAGATTCCAAAGTCAAAGAAACTAAAGTTATTTGTATTTAATGTCGCCAAAAATATTCTTGATTAATCTTGTGAGAATCATTCTTTTTTTAAGAATCATGTTGCTAGTATCCAAGTCACTGGCGGAAACCATATAAGGTAATTCAATTGTTGGTTCATTCTTTTTTTCTTGACAGCTGTAATATCCGGTTTCTTTCATATTCCTAATATAATTTAATTAATTAATTTCCCAATATTCAAGCTTACTGTATAGAACTTTGTAGGGCTCAAGATTTACAGAAACCCGATTTTACAAAAATGCATCCAACTAGGAGTCTGTGCAGTTTACAAGAACGGTACAGTTCATTTAAACAAGAAACCCAGAACCTATAATTCAAATCCTTGCTAAAAGATGGAGGTTTCTCGATTACTCCAGGCTTTACTACTAACTTCTTTTTGGGGTTTATTTAAACGATTTTGTCTTTTCATACATGTTAGATTTAGTTTTCCCCACAAGTATTTTTTTCATCAGCATATTATATTTGAACGTGGGTGATACTTTCAGAACAAGATACCGTCGGTTCCCACTTCCAATTTCGTAATTTCAACCAGAGTTGGTTTGAATGAATCGGTACAAGTACTACCATTCCAATGTAATGGGTACAAGAATCCAATACCACAGAGAGGAAGTTGAATTAGCTTACTTCTGAACATACACCATCCACCTTTTCAGCAAGACAAGTTTCTAATTGCAGATACCATACATCAAATTTTGGTCTCATCATCGAAACAACTTGTTAGGTATTTTGGTCAATCATATTTTGAAAATCGTCACTGTTCTATTAGAATAAAAATTGTGAATAAAGCATCAAAATTTTATAGACTTTGAGAATATGAAATTCATTTTCTATGTTCTTAACTGACTGGTATTAACAGTATGTTCATGTAATAATACTGGATGTTTATTTTACATATTCCCCTCCTTCTTGGTGCTATAAGTTCCAAGACTTCCTATATTTTCTCTCTCCAACTCTCTCTACAAGAACGTCCACCCTCAAACTCCCAATATTTCACTCTCATCTGCAGTCAAAGTATCTCCCATCTCTTCCTTGGATGGCCTTTAGGTTTTTTACCTTCCATTTAGTTTACATATACTAAAATTTTACTAAGGCTGAATTTTAGTGTTCTCAATTGTTTTTTTAAGCCCATACAAAAATTATCACTTTAATAAGAACTTAAAACATAAGAGGAAAGTGTAGCAAATATTAAAACAACAAAATTCTTTTCTTTTTTATTAAAAAACATACAAAAATGAAAAAAATATTATTATGTAACAATACACAAGTAACATTCTATTTAGAACAATAGTACTTATATTTTTAAAATTATTGGAGAATATTCTCTCTCTCACTCAGTTTTATATAAATTTCAAATGAAAACATTATATACACTATTTATAATTCCTGGATAAGAGATGTCTCAATTTACAGTAAAACATTATCAATACACAGTCTGTAATAATTAAAGAAATAACATTTACACTAAATAACAATCATGTAATTGATACCCTCATGTAATTGATACCCTGATAGAACATAAATTTCTTTTATATATATATATATATATATATATATATATATATATATATGAACTTGTTTTCCCATGTCCACATTTTTTTATGTATATCCCCAAATCATGAAACTGCACAAAATGAGTTTTTATGGAGGACCTACATATATAGAAAGAATCTAATGTATCATTTCTTTCTACTACTTTTTACCAACCTTTATTTTTGTAACAGATATTTTTAACAACATAAATTTTTACTTTAAAGCTAAATGTAATAGATATGAATTTTAATTTTCAATCAATTGGCTACTACAATCAAATATAACAAGCCTGATAAATCAGCTATGGCTAAACATGGTTTAGAGTAAAAACATTTCAAAATAGAAAACTCTGTTGTTGAAAAAATGTTATTAAATTAAACACAATAGATGTATGTGAAACTTTTTATATTAACAAGTACCGTAATATAACTGTAAATAATTAATTAGGGCCGATACAAATTTCTATATTAAAGTAAAATATAAAATGTATTGTTAGATTAGTTAAAGTAGGTTTATGCCAAGCCCCTTTAGTTTTGTATAAATAATGTTTGGCACAGAGCTAGGTTAGTTATAGTTAAGTTATTGTAGCTCATGTATCAATAAAGGATGGCGACTTTGTCATTGAAACACATTTTATTAAGTAAACATAATCTTAGTGAGATCTTGTGTTCAAGTTTTTAGTCTATCTGGCTACTAGATTATTATTCATTTTTATTATTGAGATTTTGTGCTTAAAAAATAGTTTTTTAGTGATAACTCCAATTTCTTTTTAGTAAACAAAACTGTGAATCATAAATGCAAATTTTAAAGTTATACAAAAATTTTGTGAGCTATGGGTGATCACTTATTTATAAAAACTAAAATTTCTGCCTTTATAAAAGGTTCAGACTTTCTTTCTGGCTAACAAACATGTTTAAAAAATATTAAAATTAAATCAAAGTGCCAAATTTTAAATCAAATCAGTCAAAAGGATAATTTGTAATCATTTTTCCTAAAAGGCTAGGTTTATTGTATAAAAAATTATAAAAAATCATGAATACGAAGTGTTATCATTTTACCAAAAACTCTAAATACCAAGCTTATGTAACTATTTTTAAAAAAATCCAGTTTTTTGTCTTTCATGTGAAAAAAGAAAAACAAACATTTCAAGTTATAACTTTTGAAAAACAATGTTTTGATTATCCTTTTCAAAAGTTATAATTTTACAACACATAACTTTGTTTCCTTTCAAAATCTGAGGTATAAAAAATGTGGAGAACATTATTGAGCATAAAAAGAACTATTTACATATCATAACTTATTTACATAACATTATTGTTTCTAAATGACTAAAACGTAGGCAGTAATAAAAATAGGTTGACAACAAACAGCTGATGAATAAAACACATGACTACCTACATCATTTCTAACTAAAAATACACTTTAAATTACTATTGACTTGCAAAACACAGATCGAAATCTCAGCTATCTATTAATATCAAATTGTTGTTTAGTAATTTAATTTTTGAAGGAATTGTTTCCTTTACTTGTTTGCTTATATTAATACAACTATTTGTGTTATGTTGCTCAATTTATGTCTATTTTACAGTCAAGAACTGTGGAGTAGTGAGTTACAGCTAAGTGGTAAAGTTTAAAATGGTTGAGAATGGCTCTTAAGTAAAATAGGTAAAGTTATTAAATTATTAGCATACTAAGGCCATAGTATATGTAATTTAATACTTATATCTATATATAAGTATTAAATTACAAATAACTGAAAATATTCTTCAGTTACTAAAATATGTAATGAGGCAGTACTAAATGCAATTTATTGAATAGAAAAAAAACTTTTATACAGGATTATTTATTGAGGCTCTTTTAAATTTTTTTTAAAGTAAAAATAATTATATAATTTTAAAATGATCAAACTTCTCATGAAAATGAAAAAAACAAAAATGTTCACACCTTATTTTCAGCAAGATAATATTTCAATGAGTTATTGCGGAAATGTGTGGGTTTTTAACATTTGGTCATTTAATTTTCCACAACTGTTGATCGATAAAAAAACGTTTCTTACTAAAATTCAAAATATTCATTGTTTTATAATCTTTCAAAATAACTTTTCATAGCAAATTTCAAAATAAATTCATTATTTCTAATCTTTCCTTGTTGGTCACAATTTAAAAAAGCAAAATTTAGAAGATCAAATATCTTGCAACAAACAAAAACCTAATTATTTTCAAACTAAACACAAATCATATAGTGTATTAACTAAATATAAATAATTGCTTCTATTCAGACTAGATACATCTTATTTCTACTTAAATATTGATTAATATTGCATATAACATTAATAACAGTCATAATATCTGCAGTCTAAATGTATATTGATTTATTTAAAAGAAAAAATAAAATACTCAGCATACGGATGATTATTAGTAACTCTGTAGGATGTGTATTTATTTTGCAATTTTTTATATCTGCTTGTTTGTTCACTACATTGGTAAGAATATAATGTATCATTATGTAATATAATGTATAAGAATACATGTATCTATTAAATAATGACACTATGTATGCGACAAACATCAACACCCTCAGACAATCAGTAAGTCATTGTTTAGTGCAGTCGTGTGCCAGAATAACACCAAGTTTAAAAACTGAGTAACATGTCAATTTGAAATTATTAGTAAAATTGAATGAAAATAAACAGAATGTATTCAAATGCTTATTGAACCTCCACATCTCATTGGTATAAAAGATTCAGATGAAGTTCCACTTTCAGAACCAAAGAAAACGTGAAAAAATTAGTTAATTTAATCGAGAACACCACCGACTCAATGTGAGGATGATAGCTAAAGCTGTAAACATTGATGACACTGTTTGGAAAAGTCTGCATGAGGATCCCAAAATGAAACCGTTTGAGCCAAGATGGTCTCTAAAGATCTTACAGACCAAAAACAACAGGCACCAAAATGAAATTTGCACCAACATGCTCTAGTAACTCGATCCTGACCACAACCTTTTTAAAATAATCAATCACTTGTGACAAAACCTCGCCTTCCAATGCGATCTTTAGATGAAATGAAAAGCAACGAATTGAAAAACAGTCACATCACCAAGAAAAAAGCTTGTCAAATCAATGCTCATTGTATTTTTTGGCACCATTTTTGAAGAATAAGTGCAAATAGGAACTATATTTTAAAAGGGACAGGTATTAGAATTGTAATACTTATAAAGATAAGTAATTGTATCAGTCTCGTTATTTAATAGACACACCTTGTACATGGAAATCTCCAAGCTAAGTTGTAAGCATAGGTCCGATAATATAAACAACTGTAACACCATTTCAAATGGCTGACCTTTTCAAATTTAGAAATTGGACTGCTTTTCCAATTATATTCTGTATAGTGAAACCTACCCTTCACACTAAATTAAACTAAAATGCTACTACTAGAGGTGTTGATTATTTAAATAATTTAGAGGTTGTTTATATCAATTTTTTTTAATATTTAAAAATTGCTCATTATATGAAATTTTAAAGCTGAATAAAATGAGCTATAAGACAATGTAAGAACATGTAAATTAAAAGTTATTTTTGAAATCACTAAAATTGTGATTTTGAGAATGTTTAACAATACATAACCTAATACATATAAAGTCTACTGTACAACTTATTATTAATTTATGTTAGCTGACACACGCTTTGTAGCCATCTTCTTTGTAATGAGAAGCTGCTTTTATGAGCACATGTTTTTCAATAGGAAGTAATGAGACATATGGGTCAGTGATACATAAATTTTAAAGCGCATGATGAAACAAAAAAAAAGACACGAAGGAAATATTTGCAGACGACAATGACTAAAGTGAAGGTCATTAAAATGATAATATTCAATAGCTAAAAAAGGAAACTCCCCTCCCCACCATAACCTTATTGTTAATGCAGTTTTCTACATTTCTACAATCTTAAGGCATTTGTCTCATTTCATCAAGACCTACATCACCATACATCCAGTTCACAAATTTTGAGTCAACCCATGCCGGGAGAAGCCAAAAATACAAAATTAGGACTTTTGAAAATAGCCCCTCTTACCTGAAAAGACTGTCAAAATATATTTAAATTAACGTAAATTAAGATGAGGAGGTGCGTTTCATAGTTATTTTAATATGTACATACCTAAGCCCCTCCCCCCATATTAGTTACCGTGTACCATAAACATTTTTGTTGAAATAATTTTTCTATCCTATTCAAAAGTTTTTTAAAAAATTATTTAACCCCCCCTTCCTAGTATAAAATTGAAAAAATTGGGAAAAGCAGTCCTTCACTACAAAAAATTGTGTAAACATTCTTTAGCTACCAACATTAAAAAAGGGTGAAAGATTATTTTTAGCCATCTTGTAAAAACAGTGTCAAATTATTTCTATCAGTCTTATTGATCTCAGTACAGTATTTCGATGAGGTATATTTTTGAAATTAGTTACAAAACGGAGTATTAATAATCTTATTTGTTTACAAACAAACTTACAATAATCATAAATTACTCAACAAATAATATTATTTTATTTATAAAAAAAACTTTTTTCCACCATTTTGTCAAATAATAATCTCTGTATGCTCTTAAACAAAAAACTTAATCTAAGTAAAAAACACAACAAAACTAATTAAAAACTACAATCACAACTTTGCTTATTTTAATATATCACTTAAAAAAAGTTTGTACTTTTGTTTCTTGGCTACTACATAATAATTCAACATAATTTAGAACGAAATAATTGTTAATTTTGTGTTTTTTTAAATAATATTCAAAATTCTTAGTAAATTTTGTAAACTTATTATATAGTTGCAGAAACTGTAGAAAACAATTGAAATAAATTGCATATTTTCATGGTTTAAATGTTAAACGATATTATATTAAAATATATATATGTGTTAAAACTAGAAACATCATTTAAAACCAATGATGAATTAAAAAACCATTTTACAATAACATTCTGAATACTTGTGCATCTTGGAATGAGTTAAAGTTTAAACTAGAAAAGAAAATTTCAAAATGTTTCCTGGAGTTTTACTATTTTTTTTTGCTAATGAAGTACAATAACCTCAAGGCAGGATGTGTCTGGAGTGGAGAGGAAAAGAGGGGCCCCACTTTTGTTTGTTGCCTTTGCTTTCAGTGGTACAACCCCAATAAAAAAATATAGACCTCAAATGCTTCTATGTAAACGTGTACCCTACTTTATGTTTCTTTTATCGATGTAAATAAGTATAATACTTTTACAAAAGTCTGTCACAAAGTTGTAACTTTAGGAATTAAATGTAGCTAAGCAGTAATTTGTGTACCTAGTTTTCTTGGAATGGGCTGTACTGTCAAGTCAGACTAGGGAAGCAAGTAGAAAGGAGGACATGCCCCTTAAAGACCAGACACACTCCTAGTCTGAGGCTACTGTATATACACCCCTCCTTTCAAAATAGGGTTTTGGAAGTCAATTAAAAATTTCTAGATGTAAACCACCAAACGATGCCTCCTGTTAATGGTTTTGTTTAGTAAACCTGTGCAAACTAGAGGTCGCTATAACACTCCAATAAGAAATAACTATAGGTCATATGTCCTAAAGGGGTAATTTAATTAAGTTTTTTTGTCCAGAAAAAATAATAAAGAGACAAAAATCCAGTAATTTATTTACATTTTTAATCAAGGAAATAACTACTTAGCATTTCAGTTTTTTATCTTTTCTAGTTAAAAAGATAATTAATTAGTTTCAAGACTTATTAGGCACACAATATGTTATAGATAGGTAAATTTTGATTTTTTTTAAATGAGAAAATTTATTTTCCTCTTAACAGAAAATATTAAACTTGTAAATGCTTACATACTTTAATCATGAGATAGTATGATTATTAAGCACAGTTTAGGCAGTCAAATTGAGACTGAAAACTAGACTAGAATAGAAGTTAAAAAGTGTTACCGAAAACATTAAACTAAATGAAAACAAAATCAAATTATCTATCTAACTCTTCATAGAGAAAGAAACTGCACTACTGGTAAGATCGCTATACTACAAGAAATAATAACTAAATAACATAAATTATGAAAACTTAAAAAAATAAACTGAACTACAGCAATTCATCTCACTGGTTGCTAATATCTACTGTACACACTACATGATGTTCTTCATACCAATGATTAAGCTGAAAAATAAAACAACAATTTGAATACTATAATTATTGTTCAAGTAAAATCTAATCTACTTATTACAAATTATTATGCCTATTAATTTATTAAACAATTCATCTTTAGTATTGTATCTTCAAATCTCTTCCTTTATACATTCTGTCAAAAGTGAGGAGTTAGACATCGTAAAATATCAACATTAAAACATATTAAACCAAAAGTATGTATAAATAGAGAATAATTTTCATTTTCTGATAATTTACAATTTTTGATTTTGCAAAGAGATAAAATTTACCCACATATTAAATTTGACTAATATCAGTTCATCTGTTTAATCGATTGATTGAATACATAAATATGACCTTGTAAAAGTTATTTTGAGAGCTAAGGGATCCTTAACAACAAATATTTTGTAAGAAAATTTTTAACGATTTGTACCATAATTATTGAAGTTTCTTTATGTAACATCAAAACAGAACATCGGCCTATTTCCTAACTAATTTCTATGTAAATTTATACCGTTAATTTTATACATAACCATATACAGAGTGGTTATAAAGTCCCTACCCCCAACCCTACTTTTTTCCACAATTTATATTTAAAGTATTTTTCAATGATACCATTCATAATATAGGTAGACTCTAACTTTTGAGGTATTAAAATGGTGAAATTAAAATTCAATAGGGTTGTACTGTTTCCAAGAAATCAGTAGGTCCAATATGTAGGAGTCCACTTAAAAGTTGTAATAGAAAGATAGTCATTTGACATGTCGATTAACACTGCCTTTTCCCCCTGAAAACAATGATGTAATTAAAATTCAAAAGGGTTGTACTGAATACTTTATTTTAAGTCGACTCCTACATCTTTGACCTACTGATTTCTTGAAAACGGTATAATATTTTTGAATTTTAATTGCACCTTTGTTTTCAGGGAAAAAAGGCAGTGTTAATCGACAAGTCACATGACTATCTTCCCCATTACAACTTTTAAGTTGACTCCTACATCTTTGACCTACTGATTTCTTGGAAACGGTACAACCATTTTGAATTTTAATTGCACAATCATTTTCAAGGAAAATAGGCAATGTTAATTGACATGTCGCATGGCTATCTTCTCTTAAAGAATTCGGAAGTTGACTCCTATATCTTAGACCTCAGTTAACTCCCAATATTTTAGAATACCTCAAAAGTTAATTTCTACCTATATAATGAATGGTGTTATTGAAAAAAACACTTTAGATATAAATTGTAGAAAAAAGTAGGGGGGAAGGGACTTTATAACCACACTGTATACATAAATTGATTGATGAATTGCAGATCTTAAATTGAATTGTTTCATTGTGAAAATATAACGTGAGCGTTTAACTGGCTCGCTCCAGCAGCCACTCAAGTAGCAAATGATTTGTTTTTTTACAGAAATAAATACAAACATGAAAACAAAAAATATCTATAAAATGTATACATTTATTTATAGAAAAAATGGACAAAGCACTATTTATAGAAAAAATAGTTAGTGGCATGGGGAGTAATATTTATGTTTTGTAAGGTGTTGATAGACTTGAAGCAAAATAGTGCAATCCAATTATGAACAAATCATGAACAAGTCACTAGGTGACCCGAAAGATCCTAATTTATATCTGATTATAATTATATCTAATAATCGATATTCAATTATCTGGATCAGCTAATGATCATAGAAACAACGTACTGAACCGAATTTGCTTCATATCATTTGGTTCTTGGAAAATGGGTCAGTCTCCTGTCATTGTTTGTTTGGCTCTTTCAGATCAAGGATTGTATTAAAAAAAAAAAATACAAATTGTTCATTCTTTTGCGTGCAGTAGTTTTAACATTGGTTTATAGTTTCAAATAAAAAATATTTATGTTTATGAAAAATAAGAGATAAATGATAGACAATCTTTTGATCATATCATTTTGATGACAAACCCAAATGATCTGGATCATTACGATGACCCATTTTGCCAATCTCTAGAGCAAGCAATGGTTTCAACCCACTTTGTATATTCATCATTAGTTTGTCCAAAGAGTGAGGATTTGTTTCATAAACTGTAACCTTCAAAAACCCCACTGATTTGTTCTTCTGTATATTGTCTATTATCTGGAGTTCTATCAGAAGGTGGTTTATTCTGTTTTGCATTGGTCAGTTTCTGTAGTTCGTCAATTTTTAATAATTTTTTTTAATGCTTATAAACATCCTAGAAGGTAAATAAAGCATTTTGGGATGACACAATTACGACACAAAATGCACTGTAGCCTACTAAAACATCACCAATGTTCAATTGACAACAACAGAAATAACGAAAAGTAAATCTAGTTATAGTAGTGAAACACTATACAACCTTGAGTCTCTGAGGCCAGTTTTAAGTTGCTAACTCAGTACTTATTTCTTATAGAGTACCAATGTAAAATTACAACTAAATATTAACACTCACTTGGCAATTTTTACTGCAATAAACAGCACTCCTACAGCTACTGCACAAAACTTTTGCTTCATTACCGCATTTCTCTCTTGAACAGATGTTTATACGTTTGTTAGTGAGATTCATTTCATGGTGCTGTAAGTATCAAAATATATAAGATTTTTTTAAAAAAGAAAGGTTAACTAACTTTTTAAGAGAATTTTAAATTGATCAAATAATTCTACAAGTAAAATTAGAACATATTATGATTTTAATAACAATAGAAAATATCTTATATTTCACATTAAGATTCAATTTTAAATTCCAAATTTTCAAACTCTTTCTAACATTGGAGTTTGGCAACATCTCTCTGCTAACTATAGAAATATTTCTTTCAACAATATTGTAGGACTATTACCCTCAAGATTATAAGTAGTTATAATTATTATATAAGAAGTTATAAGATATAAGAAGTTATAAGATAGAAGAAATATTTATCCTGACCATCTAAACCATTTATTGTTTTAAACAAATAATAGACCTATATATTACATGATTTATTTTATTGTCAGTAAATTGAAATCTATCTATTACAATTAAACAAGCAAATTTTGTATATTTGTAAATTTTATTTTGAATACAGGCTGAAGAATTTTGTCAAAATAGTGTGTATCTTATATTTTATGTACAAGAAAATGATTTAGCTAGGAATATGATTAGCCCATACAGTACTTCAATATTTTAGCCCACCAAATGCACAAATATAATAAAAGCCTATATCTATATGTTATGGTGGTCAAAATGTAAAGGTTAAAACAAATGGTTTATCGTTACACACATTTAGTTGATGAGGTGAGATAAGATCCTTCAAATTCCATATGGCTGTCTTAGCAATAAAGAAGTTATTCTTAATTTGTGTACTGTGCATTTTTAAAGGCAATAAAATAATAATTTTGTTTCACTTCTCATAGTGACTGTGACATGTATTAGAACTATTGTACATTTAATTCATCATCATTATTATTATATTTTTGTGTTGAAAAGAATGTAATTTTAAAGTAATAAAATAAAAGTATCTATCAACTTGTTTTGGTGTTCAATAATGTCCTTACATAAAACTCCAGTAATTAGTTCCACAAGGAAATTTTTAATTTTTTCAAAATTGTTAAAACTACAAAATATTAAATATTTTGAATTTTAATATTTAATTCAAAATATTTGTTTAAATACCTAACCAAGAGAATTATAAATAGAATATACAGTAAAACTTCGTTAATTTGAACTGGAGCAAAACCAGTTTGAATTATAAGGTTTTTTAAGACACTGATTTGTTAACTTATAATGTTTGTTACACATCTTTTCTTTATTAATTCTGAAGATTTTTCCATTCTCAATTAAAGTAGACTGTTTTTGATTTATTTAAAACACAATAAAACTAAATAATTTTTGTTGTCAAAAATTAAACATTTTCTAATTTGCATAGTCTAAATTTTGGTTTGTATGACTAAGGAAGTTCTACTGAACTTTATATAATAAATTGACTCACCTCTTTGTTGAAAGCATTTGGTGCCTGCGAATGCACAGAGTGTATCTGTATTTGACTAGGGAAAGAATGATTCATAGATCCTTGGTGGTGCACCTGTCTTGGCATTACATCTTGGTTGTTTGGTTGTATCTGTGCATGACTTTTGGTTAAATTCTGATGTGTCCCGGGAAGTGGACCACTTGGAGTTTGGCACTGGTTCATTGATAGACTGGTGTGAGGTTGAATAACTTCTTTTTGATTAGGAACATTGGATACCACTTTATTCTGACACAGATCTGCATGTGAATAATTTAGTTGTTCTTTCATTTCGTGCAAGGCAGAAATATATTTTTCATGGGCAATTTGTAATTCTACATTTTTTGTTTTGTCTTGTGTAGTTTGAGTTATACATTTTAATAATTGTGCTAAATATTCTTCATTACTTTTAAGTACATCTATAGGTAAGTTGCTTTGTGGTTCAAAAGGTGGTTTTATTATACCACTTTGGTTACTTGTCACATTTGACAGATTCAATTTATTTTGCTCATCTGTTCTTGGATTATGATAAAAAACGGTTTCTTTATTTTGGGATATTACAGAATTTTGAAATGTTTGATGTAGATTTGCATTTATTGAATCATTTTGATTCTGATTTACATTTCTTGTTATTAAGTTCTGTTTAAATATAGGTGGAATTAAAGATTCAATTCCATTATTTTCAATATATTCAATGGTAGATGGAGATCTTTGTGGAGATGTATTATGTGATATCTGAGACTGATTACTCGTTCTGGGAACATTTATATGAACAGTTTGACTATGTTTTGGAGAAGATATTTGACTACTACTTGCAGCAATAGATGAAGATGTATTCTGTGATATCTGACACAGACTACTTGGTTCAGAAATATTTGTATTAACAGTTTGGCCATGTTTTAGAGAAGATATAGAACTACTTGCAGCACTTGATGAAGATCTTTGTGGAGATGTATTCTGTAATATCTGAGACAGACTACTCGTTATGGGAACATTTGTATGAACAGTTTGACAATGTCTTGGGGAAGATATTTGATTACTACTTGCAGCAGTAGCTGAAGATGTACTCTGTGATATCTGATACAGACTACTCGTTATGGGAACATTTGTATGAACAGTTTGACAATGTCTTGGGGAAGATATTTGATTACTACTTGCAGCAGTAGCTGAAGATGTACTCTGCGATATCTGATACAGACTACTCGTTATGGGAACATTTGTATGAACAGTTTGACAATGTCTTGGGGAAGATATTTGATTACTACTTGCAGCAGAAGCTGAAGATGTACTCTGTGATATCTGATACAGACTACTTGGTTCAATAATATTTGTATTAACAGTTTGGCCATGTTTTAGAGAAGATATAGAACTACTTGCAGCACTTGATGAAGATCTTTGTGGAGATGTATTCTGTAATATCTGAGACAGACTACTCGTTATGGGAACATTTGTATGAACAGTTTGACAATGTCTTGGGGAAGATATTTGATTACTACTTGCAGCAGTAGCTGAAGATGTACTCTGTGATATCTGATACAGACTACTCGTTATGGGAACATTTGTATGAACAGTTTGACAATGTCTTGGGGAAGATATTTGATTACTACTTGCAGCAGTAGCTGAAGGTGTACTCTGTGATATCTGATACAGACTACTTGGTTCAATAATATTTGTATTAACAGTTTGGCCATGTTTTAGAGAAGATATAGAACTACTTGCAGCACTTGATGAAGATCTTTGTGGAGATGTATTCTGTAATATCTGAGACAGACTACTCGTTATGGGAACATTTGTATGAACAGTTTGACAATGTCTTGGGGATGATATTGGATTACTAGGCAAACTTGAAAGAGCAGTCTGCTGATTTTGATTACTAACATTATTTTGATGATTTAATCTAGAGTCTATTATATTATTAATTGTGTGCAATGTATTCTGTTGAGTTACATATGATGAAACATTATCAGAAATTTTGCTTTGAGTTAATGTATACGTCAATGGATTGCTAGTTGGATTTGATACAGTAGTCTCTTGAGTTTCATTCCTAAAATCTGTTTTATTTGAATGATTATTTTGGGTATTACTCTGCACTTGATTTGATGATTTTTCCCAATATTCTGTAGATTTCTGTCCAACTAATTTTTGAATTTCTGGTCTACGTTTCGGATCGAGAAATATTGATCTCATTTCCTTGCTCGGGAAAGTTAATTGTGTCTGAGATAAAGTTGTATTCTCATTATGTAACATAGAATTATTTAAATTTATTTCATGATTTTGACTTTGAACACTTGGAGTAAATTGTCCTGCTGATTTATATACCATAGGTTGAACTAAAGCACGTTTAATTTCTCTGTGTTCTTGTATGGCAGATGTTTGACGGAGTCTTGCATAAGATATTGAATGTGGATTATCCTTACCATAGTTGTAAAGTTCTGATTGGTTATTGCGTTGACTTTGAACAGGATGATTTTGATAATTTATATTATTTTGTTCTTTTGAAGTTATTACATGTTGCTCTGGAGTTTGAATATGGTTACTTGCTTCTCCATTTTCAATATTTGTTGGCTTAGCTACTTCTCTATAATTATTATTATTTTCAGCCCCTGCAAGTTGAGTTAATAGGTGACCATAATTAGTTTGTTTTTGTGTATTTTGTTCATTTTCTATTGATTTTGATCTATGCATTTGTTGCACATTAGAACTGTTATGTGGCTGTACAAATCGCTGAGCGTATTGAGGTCCCCTATAACTATTATGAATTTGTTTAGGTTGTTGGGTTTCTAAAGGTAAATGTCCGTAAATGTTCTGAGGTTGCATATTCTGCTGCTGTTGTGTTGCTACTGGTATATAGTTGTTCTTTTGAGTTTCTATAGATGTTCCAACCTGTTGTGTTTGTGGAGATAACTGTTTATAACCATCTTGCATGTGAGCAATCTTTTGATGTTCAGAAAATTGTTGTTTATAATAATGACTTTTATCTGTAGATGTCTGAATATTCTGTGCTTGTTGATTAGAAAATTGACTAACATGTTCTTGTGCAGAGGCTTGATAATTTATTTGCCTACTAGACTGAGTATGCCCGATTTTCTGTCGGACATTGCAATTGCTATTCCTATCTTCAATTGACCTTGAGTCAGAATTAATATTTGGATTAACTCTAGCGATATTATTACTTGCATGCATACTGTATGAAAGTGGTGGTTTCATCATTTTTTGTTGGTGTTCTTGTGTTGTATTCAGAACACTGTGCACTGGAAGAATACTTTGATTACAATTTGTGAAACTCGAAAGACATGTGACAGTATTTGGAGTTGATGCATGCTTTATAACACTACTTGGGACAAGTTTGTTATTAATTGATTCATTTTCTGGTACACACTGAACTGCATCACAGGCCATTTCTAGTTGTTGTTGAATGTTAATTTGTGTTCTTGTAGGGCTTCTGTTATTTTGTTGGTGTACACTGATGTGATATTCCTTATTTTTAATAAGCTGGTCCAATTTCCTTCCCAAATTAAATGCTAAGCTTACTTCATTACATGCGTTTGACATTTGAGACTCTGTTTCGTGAGAAGGATTTTCCTTTGCAGAAGATTTTGTATTATTAATGTGCATTCCATCAGATTTTCTTGCAATAAGAATCGATAATACACTTTGAACTTTATTATATTTTTGTTCAAAATTGGTGTCACTTAAACTTAATAAATCATAAACTAGCGGATTTTTGTAATTGTTTTTCTTTAATATTTCACATATCAAAGTTCTTGCTGACATACAGTACTTCTTGTTAGTATCTTCTATTTTCAACAATCCATTTATAATTTTACAGTACAATACAATTATCATTATTTCTTTACTAAGTAAGAAACTGAAATTATCAACAATATCATTAAACAATGCTTTAAATTCATTCCCTCTAATTCTAAGAGTATCTGAATATTCCCTGTCAACTCTTCGTTTTTCTTCAGCTATAGAACTTTTCGACATTAATTTCGTTGCACGTTTAACTCTTTCATCTTTACATATTTTATCTGCAATTACCAAATGAAGTATTTCAGACATCTTTGCACTTTTTAATTCTATTACTTCATCAAAAAACCATTTGTATAGTTCACAAATAGTTTTCGATTGATTTTCCAAACCTACATCATCACTTACTTTCATGCCACAATCTTTTTTCTGCCTTATCTCTGACGACTGGCCAGAATTTGGGAAATAATGAAAAACATATGATGGTGGTGGACTTTCTTCACCTAGTCTATTGGATGACGCTTGATTTGGACTATGTATTATCACATTATTAACTGGCAATGTATATGATCCATCTTTAATATGAATATTTTCACTATTTTTCATTAAAGTTTTTGGATCTCTCAATCTGATTTTGCCAACATTATCAACGTTTTCATGTTCCAAATTATTTTTACTAGTTTTATCGTATGAATTGATGGCTTCAGATACATTAATGTTTTCTTCTAAATGAGGAAAAGAAATTGAACCTGCATTCTTAATTTGCCTAACATCGCTAATAGCATCCATATCATTTTGTCCCACAGTCCTTACTACTTCATTTGTTAAAACCTGAAATTTAGATTTATCTTCAAGATGATTTAAATTGTTGGTGATTTTGTTAGTGTTTGAATCTTTTTGTGAGGAAACTTTATCACCACGTTCAAAAATGACTCCTTGATCATGTTTATTACTGTTAGAATCAGTATATGTAGTACTTGTACAAAGTGGAAAAGATTTTAGAATATTTCCAGAACGTTCAGTTGGTGATTCCATTCCCAAATTACTCCACAGTTGATCTACAGTATTATTTATAAGTGTGTCAACAGATACCGGAGTCACATCAGTGAAGTGATGACCACTGTCACTGGAAACAAGAGATGCATTCCTTTTCAACATATTACTATTTTCTTTTGAATTGTTTTTTCGAGATTTAGGTCTTCTCTTTCTTCGCGACTTTTTGTTATTCGATTTATTTTTAATATCTAGAGGCAACTTTTCTTCAGTTTGATTTTTTTCTACTAGTCTATCTTTCTTATTATTGGCTTCAGATTTGTAAGTTGGTAGCATGATTTCTGTGTTAAGTACACTACTATGTTCAATATCATTTGAATGTTTTCTTTTCCTCCTTTTCTTTTTTACTATGGAATCCTTAGTAGACGGTTTATTACAATTTGTCAATGACGATTTATCTTGATTATTTTTATTAATTGATGGCATTAGTTTTTTTTTTTTTAATTCCGGTATGTCACCACTATCTTCACCAAAACATTCAATTATTTTCACTCTTTTCTTAATATTTAACTTGTCAAAACATATATCATCAGATGAAACCCTCAATTGTTCATTTTCATTCGATGGAGAGGAATTATTCAGTTCAATGACCGAAATATTACTCCTATCTAGCAATGTAACATTACTACATACTTGTGTGCTGTTATTTTGAACCTGTAAATTAATTGGTTGGGCGGTAGGATAGACCTCTTGATTGTCTTTAACAATATTTTTTGATTTTGTGTTTGCAGATCCATAAACCTTTATTGACACTTGAATTTCTGTTTCCATACTACTTGACTTTCCAATTTCACTTGTTACATCATCACTAACTTCTTCGTCATCGTCGTCAGAACAAATTCTTCTCAATTTTCTGTTTTTACTATGAATAGAAGGTTTTATGAAAAATGCCTCATCCGAGGATTCATCAGAAGAAATATTAATAACTTCATCACTCTCTACTGGACTACAGCTTCTGCTTTGTGGTCTGAAACAGAACCCGTAGTTTATCTTACTTTTGTTTGAAATTAATCAAAAGTCACTTATTAACAATATTATAGCAAACATAGAAATATTACTTTAAATTTGAAGTACAAAGAAAAGTTGTAAAAACACTATGTTTTAGTGCCAAATCCCGTTTTAGTGACAGAAGCAGGATTATTTGTCAACAAACCTATAATTGTTATAAACACTGAGTATTTTTGCAAATGAATGGTCATCTTTTTTAATGAAACAGAACTATGAAAATAAGAATGTAATTATTGGTTCCAGCATTAAAACTATTTAGAAATGATAAATCAGATAACCAATTTCAATATAGAATTTTAAAGTTAAGAATCCAGAGGGTTAATAAAATGGATGATAAACAGATTGTTTGCACACACATATATATATATATATATATATATATATATATATATATATATATATATATACAACTGTAATATTTTCTCTCTCTCTCTCTCTCTAAACACCCCCATTTAATATTTTTAAATAACCAATTAAACTTTGGCACATCTTTCTAGCATAAGATATAGTAGTTTTTTATGTAGTTTAGAGTATCATCCCCCGCCTAGAAGTAGTGGTTTCAGGGAGTAACTTTAAAACTTTCATTAAATTTGAATTAAGGCATTTTTGAAGTTACAGAACTATATTTTAAAAATTTCAAGATGGAAAAGTAAATTAAATACATACTAAAACTTTTGGTTACGTTGTTTATTTTTTGAATTACAAAGGTTTACACAGGGATTGGAAAAACATTAAGAATTATAGAGATTTTTTCATGGCAATAAAAAAACATTCAAGTTACAAACGTTATTGGGATTCCAAATAGAAAGGTTTAATTGTACAAAAATAATACTGTAGTCTAAAATATACTGTAAAATATAGATACAAAATTGGGCCTAATTAAAAACAACTTCTTGGATAAAGTATATGTGAGGGGGTGGGGTCCTGAATATTTGATAGTAGTATAAATTAGATTACCATATATATAATAGTAGGGAGCATGTAACAAAAAGACCACAAACCTGAAATTTTGAAAAAGGATTCAGAAACCTACTCTGTTAAACATTTCATAGCTCTAAAAGGATCATATTTAAACAGTGATGAAATTTAAATCAGAATAGGAATTAATGGTATATTTTAGTTAATAAACTAAATATATATATATTGAAGGATATAATATGTAGATAACTAAAAAAACAGTATATGTAATTGATTGTAATAGCATCTAGAAGACTTGTATTTGATAAGAATAGAATTTTGAGGAAACTATTTTGGACATAAGATTTAAATTGATAAAACAATTTGATTTTATACTATTCGAAATTTTAAAACCTAAATTAAAATGTTAAATAAATTAACTTAGCCAAATATAATGTTAATGAAGGAACTGAATGAATCTCCAAACTATAAAAACTAAGTGTTTTAACAATCCAGTTGTACATTTTGATGTACATCATCCTCATAGGGTTACAGTTAAACTGGATAACCACAACATATCTTGATTATTAAAACAAGTCTTAATTTATGTGTTCTGTTTTTGCTTGGGATTCTTTCAATTCCTCATTTGAATTTCACCAATGTGCTCATAAGACATTTGATTTAGCCATATAGAGGGTTATCATAAAAGAATGTTGGGGTTTCATTAATTTATATGAAGACAGTAGAGAAATTTTGTGGTGTTGTATTCGTATCGCTGATAGCCTATAACCCAAAAGTTTGTTAACAGCTGTTGTAACCTAAAAATTAGTTCTTGCAATGTTGTGGTAGTATGTTTTGTGTTTTTTGGGGTGTTCTATGTGTAGTGTGTTATGTTGTCTAATAAAGAAAAAGCAAAGTGTGTTTTGAGGCTGGTTGAATTCAAGTCTGTAATTTCAGTGCAACATGTATTACAACGTGAATACAGAAAAGATCCACCACATGAAAACAACATACATTGGTTCAAACAATTCAAAGAAACTGGATCAGTTCAAAAGCAGAAATTATCTGGCAGGGCAAGTGTATCAGATGAAAAAGTTGAACTTATTAGACAATCTGCAATCAGAAGTCCTAAGAAGTCAATACCTCGACGAAGCCTAGAGTTAAGTATTCCAAAAACAACACTCCACAAAGTTTTACACAAAAGATTGAAATTACATACATATAAAATCCAGCTAATGCAGGTATTGAAACCTGATGATGGTGCAAAATGTTTTAATTTCACTGTTGAAATGTTGAACAAGATTGATGAAAGCCAATAATTTTTAGCCATTGAAGCTACATTCCAAATCAATGTATCTGTTAACAGACACAATTCACGCATATTGGGAAAACCCACATACAATTTATGAGAAAATACGTGACTCACCTAAAGTTATTGTTTGGTGTGGTGTAATGAAAAATCGTCTGATAGGGCCTTTCTTCTTTGCTGAAAAGACACTTAATGGAATTGTGTATCTTAGTATGTTAATCAAATATTGTTTTCTCAGCTGGATGAACTCAAAAACATTCAACAACTTCATTTCCTACAAGATGGCGCACTCCTGCACTTTAGTGCATTTGTCACAGACACTTTGGATGAAAAGTTTGAACATCGGTGGCTAGGCCGGCAAAGACCTATACACTGGCCTTCAAGGAGTCTTGATCTGACACCTAGTGATTTCTTCTTGTGGGGGGGGGGGGGTACATCAAAAACATTGTTTATCAAGAAAAATTTTGTGACCTAAATCACTTGGGGATTAATGAAGCAATGACAACTGTTAACAAAGACATGTAACTAACATTTGGGCAGAACTTGATTATCGATTGGACATTTGCTAAACGACTAATGGCGCACATATCGAAATTTATTAGTTATGTAAAAAAACTGTTTCAGACGACGATTTAGATAAATAAACAACATCAGTTGTATGTAATTCTGTTTTCATATTAATCATGTTCAAAACCCCAGCATTCTTTTATGATAACCCAGTATATAAAGCTATTTAAGGAAATGTATTTAAGCTATAAAGTGTATTTAAGGAAATGATATATTTATTTAATAGTCACAAACCAAAAATTCAGATTACAGTATCTTGTTGCTTAAATATAAAATACACTTAAAACATTATTGAACATAGAACTGTAAGTTATATTACATTTTGTTTAAAAATGTTGTTAAAATAAAGAATTGAGATTGTGAAACTTTCTAGAGTTTCATTATATTTATTCTGATAGATAAATTAAAGAATAATTACCAAATTATGGTACACTAATGTGTGGCTAAAGGAAGAAATAGCTCCAATATGCAAAGTAAAAGAGAATATCAAAGACAATCAAAATGAGTTCTTATTAAAGTTTTTATATTTATAAAAATAGTATATTTAATTTATAATTTTTTTAGAATCATGTTTTAACCTATCAAAAAATTTAGTAAATGCCTTTAAATCATTTCCTTTCATGACCCGCTCCAACATTAAATCAATTAAATATGATATATAAGAAAGAACTCTTTAAAACAAAGATTATCTGAACAAAGTTGAGTCTTCTAATCAGTACCATATTTGCAGGATGTTATTGATATTTACAAATGTTATAAAGCAAACAATCAATATTCAAGACATGTTTTTATTTGTATTTTAGTGTTTTTGACGTTTTGTTCAAATATGACTAGCCTGAAAATGCTGCCTGTATGCAGCTAAACATGTAGCCAAGTGTAGTAACAAAAAATACCACAATTTACTACAAAAAGTATTCACAGTAGTGTTTTAAATTCCCATGGATAAATTACCTTGTAATATGTTGCTGAACAAACTCCAAGGGTAATGGTGTCAATATGACTTTGCAATCCATGGACAACTGTTTCAAAATAGCTGTAATAGTGGACTTCTCCACTCCTTGGTTTTGCATTGGTTCTATAATCTGTAAACAAATTTTATATAATTGAAATTTCACTTTAATTGATAAGTATTAATATAAATAGATTAAATGAGGTTATACATAAATTTTGGTGGAGTTTGCTAACATTCAAAAATCAATTTTGAGATTCTTACTAACATCTTCTAAATACTGTACCTCAGACCACAGAATAACCGATTGCAGTTAAATTCGGTGTTCGGGTATTTTTTTCCCGTTTTACACATAAAAAAAAGTCAATCTAGATTAACTGTTGTAACAAACACATTATTCGTAGTATGTTGAAATCGGACTAAACAATGTTATTTAAATTTTGTTTAGTATTACCCTTAAGAACACTATTCAAATCCCTTCCACCACCAATCATGATTCGGTAGTTGTTAAAAAATAAATAAATAAATAAAAAAAATTTTAAAAAAAATCAATTTTGCACATTCAGACTAAAATTATACAAAAACGCCGGCCATTTCATACAAAAGTGAGATTATTATTCTAAACGAAACTCACTTGGTTCATTCTATATTTTTACTCAAATAAAAAAAAAAATTTTAAAAAAATTCAACATCTAGACTTGACAACAATGTGAATAATTGAATTTCTTGTGTGTTTCTATTTCAACGTAGTTTTAAGTATATTTTGAAAGATTAAAAATATTACTTTTTGTTAATGTTGTTTTCAATTATACTTGATTCATATTGTTTTGATATTAATTTGACTGATAGGGTATACTATAAAGATTTTAATTTAAATTCAAAAAACATTCGATGTTTTTAATTTGAACTTTTAAAAAGATTTACATGAATATTTTATTTTATTTTAATGAATTAAATTTTAATATATCTTAATTTCTGTGTGTGTTTTATTTTAATAACATATAAATCCTACGTGCTTTTCAGTTTTTGTAATTAATATTGTATAGAAATATTAGTGCTCATATTTCACAATGTTCATATTGATTTTGCAAACAGCTTTTTCAAATGACACATCGAGAAAAGGTCTAATTGAAAGTAAAGCTAGTCAGAATTGAACAAAAGGAAGTTAAACTTAACTTAAAATTAAACTAAGAATAAATCTTGCTCCAAACAAGCGAGTGAGATTCATTCTTACGATCGAGCCGTAATCCCATAATAAAAAAAAGAACAAGTGAGTGAAAGGGTGAGCTCATTGCAGTACGTCACGGACGCGAGAGAAGATGGTGGAGAAGACAGCTGTTACACCGTAGATACGAATACAGTGGTGAAGAGTTCAGAAGTGACTTGACAGCAGGTTGTTTGTTTACCAAATTTCACAAGACTATCCAACGCGGACTTTGATGAACACCTAGTAACTATAATAGGACCAGTGATTGCCAAAAAGGATACAAAGTTTCGAAAAGCTATAACAGTTCAAGATCGGTAAGCTACACTTCGGTTCTTAGCTACAGGTGATTCCTCCAACTCTCTTATATAGCCTATTCATTTATTAAAGTTTCGAAGCAATAAAAACGGTACCGGAAGTGTGTTCTGCCATTGTGAACCGTTTATCGGAATATGTGGAAACACCAGATTCTTCCGAAAAGTGGTGTACAATTGCTAATGACTAAAATTCACTTGCCAGTTTGACCAATGCCTGGGAGCCCTCGACAAAAAAACGTGTACTCTTGCAGTATTCTGACAATAGTGGCTCAATGTATATTAATTGTATAAAGCAACATAGTATTGTACTGCTAGTCTTTGTGGACTCAGTTCTTTATGTGAACATCGGTTGCCAAAAATGGATATCCGACAGTGGTGTTTTCAGTGGCTTTACCAGGATTAAGGTTCGCTGTGCCATACGTGTTAACAGCTGATGATGCGTTCACTTTGCACAAGAGTATATTGAAACCGTTCTCAAGGCATCAAAAGAAAGAAAGTAAAGAATAAGTTTTCAACTACCGGTTGTCTCTAGCCCGTAGGTGTTCTGAAAACATGTTTGTTTGTTGTTATGAGTTGTTTTCAGAGTGCTTAGGAAACCTATGATATTGAGCCCACAAAAAAGCTACCCTTGTTGGATGTGCATATGTTTATTTACATAATTTTTGCATAGAAGACCTCGGTAAATATATACACATATCATTATGTTGCCTGATGGATCAGTTTTTCCTGGTGATAGCAGGAGAGAACAGGAGGGAATGACATCATACATCCCATTAGCAAGTGTAGCACTAAAACCCAGTGAGTTTACCCAGTCAGGCAAGAATATGCCAGACACTTCAACTCAGATATTGGAAGGGTGCCATGGCAAAACAATTACAACTGAACTTTTGAGATTTAACAGTATGTAATTCCATGGGCTATTATAAAATTCTCCTATCATCGAATTATTGAAAAAATGTGTTTACTAAAACCTAGGGGGGGGGATTTTTTTGGTCAGTGCTCCCTTTAACAGATTTTTGTGAACATTTGCTATCAATGATTAGTAAAGTCATTACTATAAGTGAGAAATAGTAGGCTACTCAACAATAAATCCATAATGAAATAGGCACATGTAATAAAGCACTGGTAAAGATAACACTTTTTAATGAATAACAATAACAAAAAACAATTTTAAAATAGCACTTTTATAGAACAAAATCAAACACAACTTCGAAAATATTTCATAAAAGCAGCGTAGTATGGACCTCCTTCAGCAAGAAATCCATAATCAACATCTTCTTGTCCCATAGTAGACATACTGTCTTCCACTGTAACTTCCGGTAGAGTTAATGTTCTATGTGTCCTCTCCTCAATCACCATCTCGAATAGTGTCAGAGTCTCTTGCTTCTGTTGTTCTATCTCATTTTCTGTACGATGTAGGGTTTCCTCAGACCAGCCGATTTCGTCTATCTCTGCTTTGATCATTAACCTTTCAATTCCATTTCTTAAAAGACAGTCTTGCGATTTTTGATGTATCTCATTCTGTTGGCCAAGTTTTGGGCGTACACGCAATGTTCATCTAATTCACTACTTTTTATTTCTTCAAATACTCTTTCATAATGTTATAAGTCTCTTCCTGTTGTGTTGATTTCTGTGTTTTCTTACTGCGTTTTAGTGGTGCAGGGGTGTTGGTTCTTGAGGTTGCAGCTGAAGATTGTCCATCAGAAGTTGTTCCTGTTGCAGATTTGGATTCACCCGTTTAATCCTAATCGAACCTGTAGCCTTCTTGTTTGACTCTCAGATTAAGCAGAATTTGAAAATGTAGGCCTCGGTGTCGTTTTGTCCGATAAAAATTGTAAATATTGCATTCCCCACCAAGGTTTTTTTCTTTTCTCCTGTTCCCATTCCAGAAGTTGTCACTTGTTACTTTTTTCTCATCGATATAAGCTAAAATACTATCAGTTTTTTCTTTCTTGAACCCCCAAGTTCTTCCGCTATGCTATCAAAAATGCATCTTTCCTTTTGTAGTCATTGTCTCAACAACTTACATAAAAGCACAAGGTTGTCGCATGTCCATAACTTTGGAATTATAACAAGTGGACTAGTCAAAATAGGTAACAAACAACTACAATTTCCGGGACTCCACCAAACATTTTAGATAAACAAAAATGGTGTGCCATCTCCCACCTACCAGATGTTTTTGTTCGCCGGTAGCATCCACACTTCCATACTACAAACATTTTTCTGCAGGCTCAAAAATGTTTAGAATAATTTTTTGTTGACAAATGTTTTCCCATTGTTTGTCAAGTGTGGACGGGTACTACGGGTAGTCAATTCATAGTGATTGATACTTATTTTCGATCCAAGTACAATAGTGTGTACGTGTTTGCATTTATAAAAAGTTTCTTTTAGGTGACACCATAGATAAGTCTTGAGGAGAAGGACCAAGTGATCAAAGGGTCTATAATCCATAAGAAATTATAAGTCACCAAAGAACTCTTGCAACATGAGTATTGTGGAACTTTCTGTTGTCCCGTTTTGATGTAACCAACCCTCCCGTTTAACACTTTCTAACACCGATCTAAGCTAATGAATTATGTCCTAGTAAAATTAAACCGAAACTGTATCTATGATGAATAAAGAGTCCACGATTCTCTTCTTCGAAGTCGTACATCATAAATATTTTTTAAAGAATAAAGCTGCTCCTCGTGAAAAATTTACGGGTTTTTGTAACTCCATTTTCTGCAGTTTTGATTGTTTACGTAACATCTAAGGTGGAACCAAATTTAATAGGGGAAGAAAACGTCCAGAATAGCAACATTATTGTAAACAAGATGTTTAAACCAACGAGTTAATGGAATCGTTCATCATTATCAGTTTCTTTAAGTTTATATATGGATGATGTAGGTGTATCTCCATCGTTGCTCTTTGAACACATAATTTCGGTCTGTTGGAAAGGACTTCCATTGGAGACTTCCTTGAACAACGTAAAAATAATTGACGGTCATTTATCAATGAGTCGTCATTTAATTTAAGACCTGATAGGCGGCCAGATCGTGTACTATCTTTCACAAAACCTATCTCAATATTGCTGCTACTGGAGACAAAATTCAGTGATAGTGCATCCAGACTACTTTGTACAGTTACATTCAAATATTCTTGCCAAGTGCCACAATTCTATGGGTTGCATGAATTCTGGATCACCTAATAATTTAAGGAAATAATGATCTCTAGTCGGATCATACTCCTGTGATCCTGACAGTTAGTGAATTTATTCTTCAAAAACAACAGCATCTGAGACTCACTAATAATAAAACTAACTGGAACAAATTCAACCTTGTTTGAGCTTGAGAACTTTATTAGCATTGAGCTACCAATGCTGAGTGCTAGTCAGATATATCAGAAAATGAACAATTTGTTGCCGATGTTCAGGAGGCAGCGGAAAATAGTACACCAACTGGAAATAAAATTCATCAAGTTGCAACAACCTATCCGGCCGATATCACAGAGCTTATCATAGAGAATAGGAGAGCTCAAAGAAAGTGGCAATGATCAAGATTTCCCGCTGATGGAATCATTGCTAACCGTCTTAGCAGCTAACTAAAAACTGCAATAAGACAATACAAAAATGAGCCTGTTAGACAGTTTCTGAGTAATCTGACCTCTGATGAAAAAACAAACTACTCGCTCTGGAAAGCAGTGAGGTGATTTAAAAGGACCCACCATTGAGAATGCAAGATGGATCGTGGGTTGGAAACCCAAAGTAAAAATCTGATCTCTTCACAGAACACCTTTCAAATGTTTTTAAACCTTTCGAACAACTAACAGATAAAGAAAACAGTGCTCGTAGATAAAATGGACTACACTGAAATCACCCTTACCTCTCTTAAAGAACTCGAACATAAATGTAGATACCTCAACAACAAGACAGCGTCTGGTTTCAACCTTATCACTTAGCGTATTATCAAGAAACTGCCAGACGTAGCACTCATTAAATTACAATATATAATTAACGCCTGCTTCAACCTCAGTATGTTCCTCGACTCTGGAAAATTGCAGAAGTTATTGTCATCCTAAAGCAGAAGTCACATCGTACAGAACGATTTCTCTATTACCTGTAATGTCAAAGATATTTAAAAAAACTACTCCTGAAAAGACTTGAGCGTATCATAACGAGAAGAAGACTGATACCGAATCATCAATTTGACTTCAGAAGCAAACTTTCGACAATAGATTAGGTACACTGCATAACCAATATCTTGGAAAACGCACTCGAATAAAGAAAAAATTGCTCTACAGTATTCCTTGATGTTGCCCAAGCATTCGACAAGGTTTGGCATGAAGGCCTGATTTATAATTGCATAGAGATCTCCCTAAACAATATTTTGAGATTCTCAGATCATATTTAACAGACAGATACTTTAGAGTACGATACGGCTCAGAATTTTTTGATTTGAAAGATATAGCAGGAGGCGTTCCCCAGGGAAGTGTCCTCGGCCCTGTTCTCTACCTTTTGTACACCATAGACATAATACATGATGAAGAAACTATGATGGCAAAATTTGCGGATGAGACAGCAATAAGCTGCAAAAAAGTAGTAAACTGGATGCAATTGTGGCGCATAAAACTCAATGAAGACAAATCTCACATACAAGAAGATAGTAAACGTCCCCGTAACCATTAACAACCAAATCATACCCTACGCTAACACTGCTAAATACTTGGGTATGGCTCTAGTTGAAAAGCTCAAGTGGAAGGAGCATGTGAAAAAGAAAAAAGAGGAGCTGAGCATCAAGTATCGAGAACAAAATCTTGCTTTATATGCAAATATTGAAACCAGTGTGGACGTATGACATACAACTATGGAGCTGTACAAAGAAAATAAATGTTCAGATTATCCCACAATTCCAGAACAAAATACTGCGGGGAGTAGTTGACGCTCCATAGTAGGTACGTATGGAATAAAAATCTCCATCATGATCTGCGAACACAGAGCACTGAATAATAATAGAGTGGGCATACCAATACTAATGGCATTGAGGCAGTTGAAGCCAAAATCGGCCATTTTGGCTGTGGCAAGTTCTCCCTTCGCCGCATCTTCATGCGACTCTAGTTAGAGAAAGCGATTTTCTTAAATCACGATTTCTATTATTTGCGATCACTCAATCGACTTGAAACTTCGCAGGTTTAAACTGCATTTATTCATGATACAGGATGTGTACTTAACCGGCAACGCACAGCCGCCGCGCCGGTGTATTATAATTTATTACAACCATGATAGCATTCATTTGATTGTTATTAGTTTTTTTTAGATCTAAAGTGACAAATAGAATTTACCTTTATTTTTTTTTAGGTAAATAGAATTAAAGTGACAAGATAAATTGCTGTTTACAGTGTTTTAGAATAATAATTGTAAACATTTAAAATCGTTTATAAATAAATAAGAACCATTAAAATATTATTACTGCAGGAACTGTAAATTATAATACTGTTATGCCAAACATTTTTAACCACAGGTATTAAGTAAATTACCAAATGTTAGTTACATCTTGTATTATATTTATCACAATAATAGACAAATAACGAATAAAGATTTTTCATTACTATATTCATTGTCCCAGAAACAGTACAGTTTTGCACAAGTTGTTCCTTATCTTTGTTTTGTGCATTTTGTCATTAACCAATTTTGAATAGTGGAGCAATCTCAAATTGAAATACTTTGCACATATAGCTCTTATAAGTTGTACATAATGATTTTCCTCCGGATCTTGATTTAAAAAATGAGGACTTGAAAAAATCTCTTCTCCTACACACATAAGTAATACTGATGATGTCAATTTACTTATAAGGTTTTCTTTAGATGTAAGCTGTCTTGATCTCAGTATTTTAGTAACAACATTTTCACACAGATTACATACTTTATGCTCCTTGGCATAATAATATAAACACAAACTAAATGTAAGACTCTCTGACTGAAACAACAGATCGTCGCGTTGCCTGCTTGACGCTCGGGCCGCTCGGGACTGGGATGGAAAGTGGTGGGGGAGCCGCCATCTTGGCTGTGGCAGGCAGCTTCACCGCCGCACTGCCGAGTGTCCACTCTATTATTATTCAGTGCTCTGTGTCTGCGAATTAGTCTGATAACGGAGGAGATAAGGAACTACACATCCGGACATGACAAACGTTTGCGAAAGCATTCAAATCCTGAGATGCTGACCGTACTGGATGTAGGCAGTGACATCCGTCGCCTTAGCAGAAAGAAACCACACGATCTGATGGCTTAACAAAGCGGAGAGTTTTAGTTTTTCAAAATCCTCTCAACACAGCGATCTACTAATAAAAGAATGTATCAATGTGGTCACGCTTCAAAGTCTAATGGCGACACTTGGGGTTCACTTTAGTGAGTACAGGTTTTGGGATTTCGAGGGGACCTAGTTGGATTTACACCTTCTTTATGTAGTCATGGATTAAATTAAATTTTCTAGCCATTCAATAGTGTAGAACCAGTGGCCACTATTTTCAAGGCTAAACAGGTCAAATTTACAAAATTAGCAATCACACAAATTTTAACAACCAACACATTATTGAAAAGAAGAAGGCGTTTCAATAACTAAAACGTCATGACTAATATGAAGTGAACATACAAAGATAGGTAGACTAATGTGATTTTACTTGTAGCACTATAAAGTTTATAAACATGTAAACAACAGAAGATGATTTGTTAAAAATAAAAGGTTTGTAACGAAATTGGTGTTGTATTCTTTCATTTTTTGATTGAACTTTCCGACAAGTGTCGCTGAATGTAAGTGAATAGTTAACACATCTGGGTCTACATGTGATCAAGAACTATATGAATACAAACTACAAACACATATTACCTAAATATATACAACATGGTAACAAAGAGTTGAATGAATGACAGACAGGCCATTTGAAAACTAATGGGAATTAGTTTTGATGATGCAGTTGAATTCATTTTGTAAACATAAATTGATTCATACTCTCAAAGCATCGTGTATTGTTATTAAACACAAATGTTAATCATAACTAGCTGTGACCAAGACTTCGCCCGCATAGAAGTCGGACTAATTATATTTTAAACATACAACAAATTGCTATAACCCTTTTCTACCCAGCATACAAATTATATAGATCTTCTGTAAACAACAGTAAAAAGAACATAACTAAAACGAACATCCATAAACAATCGCATGAACACCGGTGGTAAACAAATCTGTAAAGCCTCAACAACTAACAAAATGATGATCGCATTTTTTTCCCGTGAAAGGTGCAACACCTTCAGAGAAATTATTTCAATTTCTAAATAACTTAACTATATGCCAACTTTGAAACTGATTAAACGTATGTAATAACATAATGTAAGCTACAGTAATTTGAATCAAACATAGATTAAAATCTGCTTAGATAACATACCTAAATAAGAAGTAAAAACTGCATATCTTTTTCACCTCCAACAGTCAACTACGCAAGCTATAATTATGTTAACCTCTGCAGCCGTTTTTCATTTTTTACTTCTATTTGATTTGTAAATTAATATTTTCCTCATTCAAAATGTTCTTTCCCCTAACTAGAGGTCATAGTTCAGGCTACATATTAGTGCTGTATCCGTTAACGGGTAAACCGCTAACAGTCAACGTTGACCATCGTCAACGCTCAACGCAGTTGACGAAGAAGTGCATTAACTACTAACGTTGATCAACTGCTTAGTGCTTGCAGGTGACGCATCAGTGGTTGTTTGTTAGCGCCAGCGACCCACTCGATGCTCAGTCGTCTGTTAGTGTAGTTGAGCAACAATAATTAATCAATTATTATGCGAATCAATTAACGTGAACGTTTATTCATCAACGAATCAACGTATGTTTCTGCTGTAGCCTACTATTTTACTGTTTGCTTTCACTAAATCTAAAACTGTATAAAACTACGACGGGTTAATACGAAAATAGAGTGGTGTAAATAACTTTAGTTTTAGCTGATATTTTTTACTACCAACTGTACCAACCATCTAGGATAAAAATATTTTTCATATTTATTTGTATGGGTTTTTTGCTATCCTTTGAAACGATCATATACTAAATTGTAGATTTTTGTTGTAACAAATATTAGAATATAGTTTATGTAAGTAAATAGTAATACAAATAACTCCAAAATTTATTCCTCTGTAAATAATCAGTTAATTAATCAGTTATTATAATCAATTATTACAATAATTCCAATGCGTGGTAAATAGGTGATTCTAGGAAACAGGCGGCAG
Organism: Aphrophora alni; assembly: GCA_963513935.1. Taxonomy (NCBI): domain Eukaryota; kingdom Metazoa; phylum Arthropoda; class Insecta; order Hemiptera; family Aphrophoridae; genus Aphrophora; species Aphrophora alni. Next base: position 108,834,248 of record OY740772.1, on the reverse strand, counting down.
TCGATTGATGACTAGAGCCTTCTCACTTCCCACTGAACAAAGACGCTTGGTCTTCTGTTCTGTTTGGCAGGTTAACGTTAGCAGTTTTATTCAACAGTAAATCACGCTCAACGTTAACTAGTATTGACGTTGAACGTTGTTAGCGTTAATGCTCACCACTACTACATATCACATAATGCACACCCGCGATTCTCTTCTGATGGCGGCGTGTAAAAACTAAAATCACCTGTAACTTTGAAACCTGTAAAGCTATTTTTATAATTTGTTCAATTCTAAATACTGTAGTTCATCAATAATCTACCTTCAACTGAATTTCATAAAATTTGTGTTAGTGTGGTAATTTAATCCACAAAGCACCAATACAGGATTTATAAAATAGCCTTAACCGATTTCATAGAACTAGTGTTTAATAATAGATCTAACACAGCTGGCTTAAAAGATGTAGACTTATCACGTAAACACAACATATAATTTGAGGCAACAAGATTCAAAATTGCCATGTTGATTTAATTACGTATTTCATTATGTTGAATGCAAGTGTTTAAGTCACAAGTCTATAACTGTTGAACCCGGCTGGATACGACACAGCATTGGTGTGTTATCTACCAAACCAGTCTACAAAATTAGACTTTTAGAAACTCACACACTAAATACTAATTATCCTGCAATCAGTGGCGGCGGTAGCGGGCCCGCGAGCCTTGACCGGGATTTTCAGGAAATTTTACCGGGACCCGGACCCGCGACGGGCCCCCTTAACATATAACAATATTTTTATGAGTATTGTCAAGAAATTACTAAAATAAGGTAAAATGTCTTCAGACAAGATTGTGCATCATGCATCCAAAACGGCAATAACCATTATTTTTTAAAGAGCAGTATTTAAAATTTAATGTCATGATACGAAGTATGTGTATTGTACCATTGGCCGATAAGTAATGCGGTTATCGCTTCGTTGCGCATCGCGGTGACTCACCGGCGCCGGCCGGCGAAAAGATTATTGGGAGAGGGGGGCCGATGAACAAATTTGCGGGGGGGCCCGCGGGTTCTTATCGCCGCCACTGCCTGCAATTCAATCAAACAAGCAAATAATACGTAAAATACCGATATGGTGGAAAATAGTAAAAAGCCTACAAAAAATCATAATTTTGGATATTTACACTTCAATGTGTTCACATATCCATTAGTCAACAATTTGTCGTATCCTAGGAATTATTGTTATATTGGGGCTCTGAGGCAACATTTATTTCAGTTATAACTCTCTGAAGATGACCACGCCATCAAAACATACCTACAATAAACATAATTGGACTTATTAAGTCTTAATTCAGTTTCCTGCCCATGTGCTTCTGGAAATCCTTGTTTTCCTTACACATAGATATAGAAAAGTCATAAAGAACCTTCGTATAGTCTAAAATGCCTATACTCATTTCCCCAAACTCTAGGAATCTCAAGGTTGATTTTCATGAAATTGTCTCAAAGATAAGTTTAGTACCGTAAATATAAAAGTCACTAGTCACCAAAGACCTACAGTCTGTACGATATAACCATGCTAGATTTAAATTAGCCTTTCATGAGTTCTCTTTAATTTGTAGATTCAAATAGCCTAACTGAATTTGCTAATTAGGGGATAATCTACCTACGAATTCCAATTGATATGTGTACATAACCTACGCATATCGTCCATTTATACTTTTCAATTTGTAATTTTTCAATGAAAAAGTGTATTCCACATTAAAATATTATTTGAAAATTTAAAATAAGGCATGTAGTAAACGAATCGCACAAAGTGTTTAAACAAATCGCAACTTTTACTTATCCCACAATAAGCATTGATTTAAACAAACACTGTACTGTATTAAGCAATTGGCACAGTTAAATTCTGAACTCAGGTAAAATCTTCAAAAAGTATGATGACAGACACTGCATTAATTGAAAAAATATACAATTACCTAATAAATTATAAAGCATGCCAAAAAAATTGTCAAAACTGAGATCAATCTGTTTACTGGAATTTAGCTGTAAACCTCTGAGGATGATGACTACATCAACGAAATGTATGTAAGAATATTATAATAAACATAACAGATTTTATTATAATCTAGTTTTGTTTCTTGTTTTTTTGGTTCAGAGAATCATTTTTTCCTTATTGTGAATATCGCCAAAGCTCCATGGACATTTGAGATGTTAATCTACTTAATCATAGATTTAAAGAACTGGTTTTATATGCTCCTCCCCCCCCCCCCACTACAACTCACGATTTCACTTTCAGGCCCCATCTTTTATTGTACAAGTCTGAACAACATGTTCACATGTTTCTTTTCTTCTATTTACAATCAGGTCTAAAAATTAAAAGTGGATAGTGTCCAAAAATTAACTTATCCCTTGTTAAACTTAGTAAGATGAAGCCACCACCAATGACATCACTCCTTAGACCCATGGTGTACAATTGGATCACTCCTTGGTACTTGGGATATTGCATGAAAACCTAGTTTTTACCCCCACCATAAATAGCGTTTCTCCCTTACTCAGCAATTCCTACAGTCACAGCTAGCATTTTCACACTGAACGTTAAGACCCGGAATGAAATTAACTTCAAAAGTCAAAAAGTCTCTCCCCTCCTTGAGTGATAAAATAAGCTTTGCCCATGACTGTAGCCTCCAGCCGGGTTTTACTACGCTGCACTAATAGCCTCACAGCCAGGCCCGTGCATAAACCTTAATTGCCAAGAACGATTGATCCTTATCCTTTTTATACTATATTACTTGGCACTCCATAAATTAAAATTTAATTCGCAATAGCCTAACTAAATTTGACAAAAAAAATATTGCCAAACTGGTTGTTAAAAAATTTAAACCTATACTTAATCAAATGTATGTCTAACAATACCTTAAACAATAAGATAATAAAATAATTTAATACACTTTACAAAAAATCAGAATTCATAAACTATTCTATTAACAGTTCGTATTACAATGTTACACAAAATTCAAAGCTAACTGGTTTTATATCTACGTTCCCCCACCACAATTCACGATTTCACCTTCAAGATTCGACCTGCGCCATTTTGTATTACGTCACACGTTTGCACTGCGCATGTAGATTGCTATTATTTGATTGGGTTTTCACAAACACAATCTACCTAAATCCTATATTCCAAATAACACATTCTAACAAATCACACAAATAAATATTTAATTTAAAGAGCTTACTACAAAAATAAACTCTCAATACCACTTGAAATATTAAATTACTCACCGAATTTAGTATTGCTTGAAATCTATTTTCCGGTAATTTTGATTCCAACCAAGAATAAAAATTAATCAATTTAGGTTTACTTTCTTCCCCCATTGTACTTTTGTTTTAACACTACAACACACTCACTATTAAACAGCAGACAATGCTTGTTCAACACAGAAACTACACGAGCACACTGAACAACACAGATACGCTTCCCATCTTCAACTAAGCTTGACTTTGCCCCGGGATTGAATATATGCAAGCCTCGAGACCCCCCACTACATGTCTAGTTCTATTCTCTCTACCCCTCAATGTCCTCCGCTTTCTCTTCATCCGTTTCCCCTACATTCCAATGTCAGACCAAAGTACAGTCGAGGTCAAAGTTGTGAAATCGCAAACAAGTTTTATCAATTTTACATAAATAAACAAATGTATGATAATAAACTTTCTCATTTGCAATAAAACTAGTTAATTATAGCGTTCATTGACTGTATGTAGGCTACTGTAATGAAGAATTATAGACAATATGTTTATTGTTTTTTGGACAATTTATCTATTTAGACAGTAGGCCTATTGTTATTTGTTAGGAACAGGAACTTGTCTCGCAGAACGTTATTTTATTTTCGTTTTGTTCAAATCTGTGTTCGTTCTTTCATATCAGTTGTTTGATTTTATGAAATTTGGTATATTTTTTGACTAATTTGTAGAAAAATATTTCTGAATTTGTTAGTGAAAAAAGATTTTTAATTAATTATAAAATTAATTTTTAACAACGTTTCATTGACTTTATTGGGATATAGTATTTTTTTTTGTTCACTTTTATTTATATATATTTTTTGGCATTTTAGCCTGTTAAAAAAAAAAATTGTACCGTTTAAAAATATTCAAACGTGTTTTTTATACACAACTGTTAAAAAGGTTGGAAACAACTAAATATTGTAAAACTGAATGTGACTAAAAAATAACAGAAACATATGTGTACAGCTAAAGAATATTAATTTATATAAAGTTTAAATTTTATATCAGGCGTATTGAATCAAACTTTTTTTTAATATCAAGACAGTTGTGTGATAGGCTAAATTATTATAATGTAAAATTTTACGAAAAAATAAAAATATAATAGCGTTTTCAACAACTCCAGTTTTCGAAAATAACTATCCAAGTTTCAAAAATCCCCCAAAGACTGACCCTGGGGAAAAGTGTTATAAATATTTCTAAAGAGATTTTATTCCATTTTCTCATAATACTTACAATCGCTTAAAATACTTCGTTGCACAAATAAAGTTAATCAATATATATCAAAATAGCTGCTAATTTTCTATATTTTTGCGTCAGGATCGGAAAAGAACAAGAGTTGATCAAGAGAGACACTTTTGTTTCACAATAACAAAGTTATCCTTAAAAAAAAAAAATTTTAACAGCTTAACCTAAAAATATATTAGTAATAATAAAATAGTCAAAGCCTACATTGTATTCTGTATTTTAGTTTTAAATGTAGATTCATTTCATAAATCCCATTTCTTACTTACTGACCAAAAATCAAAAGGTACGTTATTTATTGTTTCTGTTAACAAATAAACTGTGAAAAACGCTGGACTAACTTTCCCACAAAATCAAATACTAAGCCAAATAATTTTTAATTTAAAATCTCTCACATGTCGACCTCAATATTTATTTCCAAATTTTAAACGATGAAGGTTATGTTTGATCAAATCTTCCTGAAAATTAATTTTCGTTCACTTGCAATTTCTCACTCGTTTGTGTTAATCTTCATATTTTATCAAAATTTGAACTAGTAATGTCAATTTTGAGAAGTTAAGTCCTACATTATAGCTGTTCCGAGAAAAATCTTTTTACCGGTAACTCCAGAGCTGGTATATTTAGAAAAGTGGTAACCAATACATCTGTTATAGTCCTTAAACGTGACATTCTGATCAAAATTGTTAAAGTCGATTTAAAAAAAAAAATACAAATTTGGTCTTGTAGCAGGTAACCGCATATTTGAGTGATGACCAAAATTTCCTTAAATTTTATCAAAAACTAATCACTTGTATAGAGAGACGGACGTCACTCCAAAAACTGTTTCCCATAACTTTATTTATACTACAAAATATGAAGAACTTCAAATGAAAATTTATTAAACTACAAAACATTTCGAAAAGTGTGCGGTTTATTATTTGTATCCACAAAATAAATACAAACCAAAATCAACTTTATCGGCGTCATCATGGTACTCGTCCCAACCCCAACGTAATACAAGCAGATCCTTTAAATCTAATGGTCCTTGTAAAAGTTGGTTTCTTGGACCTTGTACGAAACAGTTGTTACTCAGGTTTTATAGATGTACATCGTGTCCCTAGCGGACCTCGAACCGATGGCGGAGTCTTCACTCGCTACGCTCGTGTCGGTAACTCGCCCCACACGGATCTCGTAACTATACGAATATCACATTTTTCGTAAGAGGTCAGGGCTAGAAATTACATTTTTGACTATAACTTCTCTATTTGTCAACGTAGAGACTTCGGGTTGGTAACATTGTATGCATTATTGAAATGTGAAATTCTAAGTTAAGTACACAAGATACGAACAAAAAACTGTTTAATATGGCAGCCATTTAAGCATTACTATTTCGATTTTTCTGAAATTTAATAGGGTTCTGTAGGAGCACATAAACTACGAAATTTTATGTTTCTATCTTAATTTTTGTGGCCGCTAAAATAACGAAGACGGGCGGACGTCATGTCGAATTAATATTTTCTGTTTCTTCAGGTCAAAAAAAGGTTCGAAACTTTTGGCGATTACTAAACTTGCCCTAAAGTCTATTTCACGTACTGGGTGAGTAATAATATTTTTACCCAGATATTTCTTATGGGATGAATTGGTTCAGAACGGTTTCTTAATCAACTTTAGTAGAATTAAGAGAAATTACATAGTTTAAATGAACAACTCATCTGTAAGCACGATAGCGGCAACAAACATTAATTAGCCCTCGTCCGACCGCGACAGGAACATGACATTTGGTGTAGGGAATTCAAGTCTGCTAAAAAAAAATCACAAAAATCGTTTTAAAAATGTCAAAATGACTACCATTTAAAAAAGTTTCTTCTTCAACTTATACGCACTAAATTATATAAAAACTTTCTGATTTCTACTTTGCGTGTAATGGTACCAACCCTAACTCTCTACGATGACAAATAGATGATTTACCCCAATTAGCCCTCGCCCGGCCGCTACGATTTCTAGTTAATAGTCACCAACTGGCCTATAGGTACAGATAGAACAACTTTTTACAATTGGAAGTATATAGTCATACAAATATTAATTTCGTAATCTGCATCATATCACAAGAAAATCAAGCCCAAGAACCACTTAGTTACGATAATATTAAGTATTCAAATTACTTTTAAATGTAAAGATGGTTAAACAAAATTAAAAGCTATATTTTTACAGGTTTGTTAGTAAACGTTTTTAAATTAGGTAATTGTTTTTAAACATTTATATTATGAGAAATATACTATAATTGATTTTCTTGTGATAAGATGCAGATTAGGAAAATAATATTTGTATGACTATATACTTCGAATTGTGAAAAGTTGTTCTGGCTGTACCTATAGGCCAGTTGGTGACTATTAACTAGAACTCGGAGAGGTCAGGCGAGGGCTAATTGGGGTGGTGATTCCCGACCAACCCTATAAAGCTCTCAGTCGCCACGAACCTTTGTCGGCTGGTATAAATAGTGTTTTCCAAAAGAATCCCCTAAACATCAATGATTTACAAAACAGAATTTGATAAGAAGCAGAAAATATCACAAGGGAATTATTAATTATCACAAATGAAATTCATACAAAAACCCTGAAACGTGACATGTATATATTTTCACACACACAAATAATTGAAAATATTTTAATTATCAGGGATTATCAGAGTCGTTTTCAGAATTATCAGATAAATATCAACCATGCAAATTTAAAACAAAAACTTAGGCTACACCAAGAACTTTTACATTAAAAAAAATAAATAAAATCTATGCAGATATTGAGCAGAGATTAACAAACGCTTAGAAATTAAGTTAATAATTCGGATCATCGATATTGCCACAGTGTACATCCAGCTAGAACCCTCGGGATTGTCAAAGTATATATCCAGCTAGGGATTGTGAAGAAACTCTTGGACTTACCAAGACTTTGAACAGCAAGGGGATCTCGGGATTCCATATATGTAGATTCAATTAGAACATCGATATTGTCACAGTGTACATCCACCTAGGTACCTCGGGATTGTCAAAGCTAGGGATTGTGAAGGAGACTGTTGGATTACCAAGACTATGACCAGCAAGGAGATACTCGGGATTTCATATGTGTAGATTCAATTAGAACATCGGTATTGTCACAGTGTACATCCACCTAGGTACCTCGAGATTGTCAAAGTTAGGGATTGTGAAGAGAATCTTGGACTTACCAAGACTATGACCAGCAAGGGGATACTCGGGATTTCATATGTGCAGATTCAATTAGAACATCGGTATTGTCACAGTGTACATCCACCTAGGTACCTCGGGATTGTCAAAGTTAGGGATTGTGAAGAGACTCTTGGACTTACCAAGACTATGACCAGCAAGGGGATACTCGGGATTTCATATGTGCAGATTCAATTAGAACATCGGTATTGTCACAGTGTACATCCACCTAGGTACCTCGGGATTGTCAAAGTTAGGGATTGTGAAGAGACTCTTGGACTTACCAAGACTTTGACCAGCAAGGGGATCTCGGGATTCCATATGTGTAGATTCAATTAGACCATCGGTATTGTCACAGTGTACATCCAGCGAGGTACCTCGGGATTGTCAAAGTTAGGGATTGTGAAGAGACTCTTGGACTTACCAAGACTATGACCAGCAAGGGGATACTCGGGATTTCATATGTGCAGATTCAATTAGACCATCGGTATTGTCACAGTGTACATCCAGCTAGGTTCCTCGGGTATGTCAAAGTTAGGGATTGTGAAGAGACTCTTGGACTTACCAAGACTATGACCAGCAAAGGGGTACTCGGGATTTCATATGTGCAGATTCAATTAGAACATCGGTATTGTCACAGTGTACATCCACCTAGGTACCTCGGGATTGTCAAAGTTAGGGATTGTGAAGAGACTCTTGGATTTACCAAGACTATGACCAGCAAGGGGATACTCGGGATTTCATATGTGCAGATTCAATTAGACCATCGGTATTGTCACAGTGTACATGTACCTAGGTACCTCGGGATTGTCAAAGTTAGGGATTGTGAAGAGGCTCTTGGACTTACCAAGACTATGACCAGCAAGGGGATACTCGGGATTTCATATGTGCAGATTCAATTAGACCATCGGTATTGTCACAGTGTACATCCAGCGAGGTACCTCGGGATTGTCAAAGTTAGGGATTGTGAAGAGACTCTTGGACTTACCAAGACTATGACCAGCAAGGGGATACTCGGGATTTCATATGTGCAGATTCAATTAGAACATCGGTATTGTCACAGTGTACATCCACCTAGGTACCTCGGGATTGTCAAAGTTAGGGATTGTGAAGAGACACTTGGACTTACCAAGACTATGACCAGCAAGGGGATCTCGGGATTCCATATGTGCAGATTCAATTAGAACATCGTTATTGCCACAGTGTACATCCAGCTAGGTCCCTCGGGATTGTCAAAGTTAGGGATTGTGAAGAGACTCTTGGACTTACCAAGACTATGACCAGCAAGGGGATACTCGGGATTTCATATGTGCAGATTCAATTACACCATCGAGATTGCCAAAACCACGTTTGTCCACATTTATACAAAACTTTCAAATTGTACGCATTTAGTTTCTGACCTATTTTAATTGACAATAAAATCCAACACTAGATTTCTTTGCCTCAGACCATATATTAACAGTTATACAATAACTGCAAGTATGAATTTTTAGGTGAGGGTTTTACAGTAGCATTCTTTCACCATTATCTTGAAACAATATATTATATTCAGATAATATATTGACAAATTTATTACTAAGTACTGTATGTCTTCATTTAAAGGAACTTTCAAAATTATCACCGTCAAGTATTGAACTGGTTGATTGGAAAAAAGCCAAATCCACCCCCTAAATTTCTCTCCCATAACAAGAAACACTTTTCACCCCCACTCATTTCCCATTCCATAGTGACTCATCCGCTGCAAACTCATTTAATACAAAGATAATTAATTGTCTTAAGGCTCCAATCCCAACTGAATGTTAATATTCATAAAATTTGATTGAAAGCCACTCCAAACGCCATTGTTAAACCATAAGGGAGAAGCGAATAAAATAAAAGTAGAATGGTAAAGAAAGAATGTTGAAATACACTTAACATATGATTGATAAAATCGTATTGAATAATTACATAAAAGAGGAAAATGTTACCTAACATGTCCTCATTTACAAAACAGAATTATGTAAAACATTGAAAAAAAGCAATACACTAAAAATTACACAGTTTTCTTTTTTTGAACTACAACCTCGTACGATATCAAACTGTAATTAAGTGCCAGATTGAAAAACTGCCCCTTGCATTAGAAAATGATGCTCTATTAATAAGTTAGGTTATTCACGAAAATTTTATTTGGTAATTATATATTTAAAGTAAATTTTGGCCTCCTCTAATTGTTTTATAAAGTTAGCGGTTTATGAGATATTTAACATTAAAAAGTTTATACGCCCGCCATTTTGAAAATATTCAAAAGTACGTTCTGGTTTTTAATACAGTGATACAGGGTTACGTAACAAATAGGTGTAAAAAGTTTGAGCTCGAAAACAAAGCATTCCCGGACCTATGTTTATATGAACTTTTTTCATTATTTTTGCTACTGAAATCAGCTTAGAAAGTGCTCGGAACTTTATATGAATCACCCTGTATTACATCTACGAGGCTCTTTAAATCTACCCTACTGGGTAAAATTTCTCGATTTACCAATACAATTTAATTGTATTATAATTAGAGGATCTGCTAGTATTAAACTGAATTATGGGGCTGGGATAGTACCCTATCAGCTTGTTTTATGTAGACAAACATTATTGTAAACAGATGTAAGATCTATGTAGTAATGCTGTCTTAATAAATTAAAAGTAGATTGCAGTCCATTGACCAGTTGTAACTTGCTGCACCTGAATCACTTGGTTTTCTCCTCTTATTAGCGTCCAATAAACTGTAGTATCTCATCGCTCGCGTGGTTGTCCAATCTATTGAAATGCAATTTCTGATAAACCAAGTACTTCTTAGCTTCATATTTGTGTTTTTTGTACAATCCCAAAGTTAAACATTAAAGTCTAAAAAAAGTGTAGCAGCTTGTTATGCAAACTCAGTAGACTCCCACCCACTGTATCGTATTGAATTACAGTCCTTTTCTATTTTTTAGAAGTTAATATATTTAAAGATAGAGCTAAAAATCTTGAAGTTGACGTGTTAATTTTTTAATAGATTTTAAAAATTCCATTTCTTAATGAAAGAAAATTCTCCAAAACCACAATAAAAATTTCTTTCTCCATTGGATTTATTATCAAAATAGTTGTTGCATCTCATCAACTAGGTACCATTACTAATGTATAATCTACAAATGAAGTTATGGTAGTATATTTAAAATTTAGAATTTCTCGAGTATAATGTGAATAGAGTATCACTCTCAGGAGCTCAGTTTAGTGTGTAAGGGCTGGCAATCCCGAGGGCACTAGCTGGATATACACATTTTCCATATAGTTTTGAATTAGATACCTCGCTTCATATTTACTTCATCAACTACCCTGACGCTATTAGGGAATTCGAGAGTTGTCTTTATTTTAAGTTCTTTTTTATAAAGCGAAGATTTTTCTTAAAAAAAATAAAATAAAAACATTGAGTATTGGGTCCGAGCACAGTGCTCTGGGGAACACCCTATTTATTTGAATTCAAAATATTCATCCTCCATTTTTAACTCAGAAGAAATTTAAGAAATGTGGGAGGCAAAGTTGAGGGGATGAAAAGAAGAGGCAGACCAAGAATACATGGGGAAATGGATTATTATGTGAGGAAAAAACGCATTTGAAGGGAAAATGAAAAACAGAAAGGATGGAAAAAGTGTAGAATACTATCTCCCCCAAAGCTGTAAGCGTATACAGGAAGAGAAAAAGAAAAGATACTTTCATTTTTAGTTAAAAGAAGCTATAAAATCGTAAAGTTTTTTTTTAGATGAAAAACCTCTCGGTCATACCACCTTAAAAAAAAGAAAAGAAAAAACATCAAATAAAGATCCATAGCTCTCTGATACTTTCGTAGAAAAGAGTCAGTATAGAACAGAAGCTGTTCAAAAGAGACCAGATGTATATATCTGGTCGGGATCGCCAATTGTATGAAATGAAAAAGTGAAATACTCTTGGAGCTTTAACCTTTGACTGATTACCTGCTCTGCCTTTAACATTAGTAGACGGATTGTTCATATTACTGGTATAGTTCTTGGATTTACCATCATTTGTGTATAGTGAAATTTGTGTTTCTCGTTCGCAAGTGATAAAAAAAAACATGAAAAATTTATACAGTCTATGATTATGTTGTGAAGTAAAACTAAAACTGTTACTCTAAGGAAGATTTCAGGACTAAAAGGTCAAATATAATCAAGACTACAAACAGTTGAAGTCCACGGTAAGAAATAACAAACGCCAAGATCGTAAACACAACTAACCAAAGGGGTGTCAACGAGGTAGTAACCTGACGGATTTATTAGAGGGCACACTTCTCAAGACAACCTTGTAATCATGCTTTTCAGTAAAATAACCAGACAAAAAATGTCAACGTTACAAAGCGGAATTTTTTATTTCAAGGTTTTAATTTAGTTTCTCCGGAATCCAAAACAGCCTTGGCTTTATATGGTACTTAGAATCAGTATGCGCTACTTTGGAGAATGATCTACGTTAATGGAATAATAATTAGAGAATTATTATATGCAACAAGGTTAAAATATTGGGCCAATTGATTCAGTTGTAAACTGATTTGCCGTTGTCTTTTTCTTTCTTTTTTTAAATTTGTATTTAACCTATGGTAACCTACATATTATGTGTACAATGTGCCTACATGGGTACCTGTAGCCTATCATCAGAGCGGCAAACATATCGGGATGGTGACATTACACAACTTTTAGAATAGACACTGGCAAAGAATAGACTATTTATGTCACTGTTTGTATTGTTAAGTTCGTTCAATAAAGACAAATTACTTGCTACGCAACCTCAATTAAATATAGACTTATTTAAATATATATACTTTTTTTTTTAATGTTATTAGTTTGGTAATAAGATGCTAAATGAATGAGTTCCCTTCTCTCCAAAAAATCGTCCACTTTTTAAAAAATTTAATATTTCTTAAATCATATTGGTTAAAAATAGTCGTGCGAGTGATTTTTATTTGACGAATCAAAGGTTTGACTATTGCTGTATTGCTGATTTTCTGCAATAGTTTACAGTTTAATTTACACCAACAATTGCAGATTCAGTGTGTCCGATTTCTCAATGCGTGATATTTTATGCCTTGACTTTACCGGAAATTACTGTCTGGGAGGTAAAGCTTTATATTACTGTTCATTATAAGCCTAAAAATTTTGCAAAAGGATTACATTTCATTTTATTTTTATTTTTAAAGGCAAGAAACCTTTCAGCCGTCATCGTTCTTATAAAAAAAAGGAAGAAAAGAACATTAAAAAATACCAATATCCCTAGAATATTCTAATAACGTTAGGGTCGGAAAAGAACAAGAGTTGGTCAAGAGAAACTTGATTAGAAAGATGAAAGAGAGAAGATCCAACCCAAGACTACGTAAAAAAAGGTGTAGATCCAACTAGGGACCCTCGGGAATGGCACGTCTGTACTCACTATAAGTTGGCCCCTGAGGCTTATACTTACATATTAATATCCCTACCTCGAAATATAAGAGAACTAGAGTGGGTTTTCATGTGTCAAGCTAAGTAATATATAGACTTGTCGATGAAATAAATAAAATGAGCAGATCGGTATGTAACCATGCAAAGAGCGAGATTAAAACCGGGTTAGGACACAATCCAGTCACAGATAAAATGGATTAAATAATTTAGATAAAAGTATTTATCCTAATGAAAAAAAATTACTTGTTTAAAGCTGAAAAACCTTTCGGTCATTATCGGCTTATAAAAAAAAGAAAAGGAAAGAAATAACAGAAAATAAAGACCCCTAGCCCTCAAATACTCTAATAGCGTCAGCATCGGAAGAGAACAAATGTTGGTTAAGAGAGACCTGATAATAAATACGAAAGAAAGGGTTCTAACCCAAGACTATATGAAATCCTCGGATCCACCACACCCGCACTCATTATGAGTAAGCCCCTAAGGGTTGATGAGAAAACAAACTAAAAATGAATTCCATACATAGCAATTCTATAAATGTAAAAATTCTAATAGTAAATCACTGCTATTATAATATAATGAAATGACGTCAGCACATTCCAATCACTGTTAATCCTTAGTCTCAACACACATACACACTGTTAACCATGTCAGTATTTGTCATAGATAAAAAATTCAAAAATTTAACAAACCGATAATTTTATTAACTATCAAGCAGCTCGTTATACCCAGAGAGGAGCAGTAATGTTGAACTCCTGAAAGACGCGTAAATCATTGAAAGGACTTCTCTAGAATGTAGATAGGGCGTACTTTAAGGAAGAGTAATAGCATAGTCCAGGAGGTACTGGATTGGAAGCCAGGAGAAAAATGCAGAAGAGTAAATCCTGCAAAAACCTACAGGCCCTCGATAGAGGATTCTGAGCTAGATGAATGGGAAGACAACATCATTCATCGATGTTTTTTCAGTCGAAATATACTGTATTATATCCTTTTTTTAAAATATTTAAGTAGCAGTTATTTAAATACAATAGTATTCTTATGGTTGTCACAATCATTTAGAGGGGGGGTAGTAGGTGGTGCAAAATTTACATTTGTAGAAAATTTCAAATAAATGGAGAGTTTTTTCTTAAATACTTTATCATAAAATGTGTTCTTAACTACGACCGTCTCCATGTCTGAAGCGCCAATTTGTGTTCTGAACTGAAAGTTTTCACAATAATATCCAAGTTCAAAAAGTGCCTGTCGTACGAATACCCTGTGAACCAATACCCTGATGATAACGAATACCCTGGTTATAGACCAATTTTTAGAAATTCACTAAAAGAAATAATATTGTCTATGCTTATTATTAAACAAATAAAAATTTTCTTTATAATATACAAAACAAAAATTATAAAATTTCACCAAATAGCATTATAATAAAATAGTACCTTTTTACTTAGACGCGTTTCGGGGTCGAATCCCATCTTCAGTATTTTGCTCGGTAGAAGTCATGACGGTACATACACGAATGGAACTTTGTGCACACTATTTTATGTCCAGCGAGACACATAAGAAGCCACATGATGTTAACTTTTTACTAGATTTTTATATATCTTCTTTAAAAGTATGTTATTGGACACAGAAAATGAACTATAATATAATTGTTTTAACATAAAAGGGTAAATGAAAGAGTTAAATAGATATAGAAAGAAACTTTAATGTAATAGCAGATATTTCTTGTTGAAACTCCATATTCAAGGATAAAATAAAGCAAAAGCTTAAAGTTTCAAATATTTATTAGTATAATGAGCTACAATTGTTTCGCCTTGCGGCATCGACGGGCTACTGAAAATTTACAGGTATAGACAACTATTTAAAACATAAGTACAGGAAACTGAAATACAATAGAGAAATCGGGAAAGGTAGGGGGTGACCTAGCAGGTAGATAAAGGTTGATGAACTATGGTACGGATGGGTTTTAAAAGAGGTGACGAATTTAATACAATTTGGTCATTTAAGTTGAGAATAGGCCTAAGTGAAATAGATCTATTTATTTCTAAACATTCTAAATTATTTAATCTATTGCTTTTATTTTCTATATGTAAGAGTTTAACATTCAATTTCGGATCAAAACTATGACCCGAGTCCAAAAGGTGGTTAGCAAAGTTAGAGTTTCTATAGCCATGTTTCCAGCTATTTACATGTTCTTTAATTCTAACTTTTATAGATCTACCTGTTTGACCTATGTACTCAGAGTCACAATCTTGACAAGATATTTTATAAACTCCACTATTTTCTAACATTTCTTTTTTATCTTTATTATTAACCAACATTTTCCCTAGATTTTTTGTACAATAAAATGCAACTTTACGATTACATTTAGTAGAAATGAGGTTACTGATTTTATAACTATTTCTGTTGATATAAGATAATTTACAATATCTAACTATTTCAATGTTCTCGTTATGGGAAGAGTGGACTAAATTTTCAGCTCTACGCTTTAACTTTTTTCTTAAAATATTATCTATTAAACTAACATCATACTTATTATTAACAGCAATTTGTTTAACGACATTCAGAACTAGTTATAAAATCAGTAACCTCATTTCTACTAAATGTAATCGTAAAGTTGCATTTTATTGTACAAAAAATCTAGGGAAAATGTTGGTTAATAATAAAGATAAAAAAGAAATGTTAGAAAATAGTGGAGTTTATAAAATATCTTGTCAAGATTGTGACTCTGAGTACATAGGTCAAACAGGTAGATCTATAAAAGTTAGAATTAAAGAACATGTAAATAGCTGGAAACATGGCTATAGAAACTCTAACTTTGCTAACCACCTTTTGGACTCGGGTCATAGTTTTGATCCGAAATTGAATGTTAAACTCTTACATATAGAAAATAAAAGCAATAGATTAAATAATTTAGAATGTTTAGAAATAAATAGATCTATTTCACTTAGGCCTATTCTCAACTTAAATGACCAAATTGTATTAAATTCGTCACCTCTTTTAAAACCCATCCGTACCATAGTTCATCAACCTTTATCTACCTGCTAGGTCACCCCCTACCTTTCCCGATTTCTCTATTGTATTTCAGTTTCCTGTACTTATGTTTTGAATAGTTGTCTATACCTGTAAATTTTCAGTAGCCCGTCGATGCCGCAAGGCGAAACAATTGTAGCTCATTATACTAATAAATATTTGAAACTTTAAGCTTTTGCTTTATTTTATCCTTAGATATAGAAAGAGTCAAAATATGCATTTTATATTTTACTTGTACTGTAGTATATAAAATTTGTTTTTTCAATCAAAGTTCATCATTTTGAATTAATGTGACAATCGTAAGACTAAATGAAAAAGGTGTAAATTTAGCTAGTCCATCGGGAATGCCCCGTCCGTACTCACTATATAGTGAGTGGCCTAGCTGGATCTACACCTTTATTCGTGTAGTTTTGGGTTAGATCCCTCTCTTTCATCTTTTCCTATCAAATGCCTCTTTAGAGTATTCGAGGGATAGGGGGGGGGGGGTCTTTGTTTTATATTCTTTTCTTTTTTATTTCAACTTCAAAAATTTCGACTTCTGATTTTTGAACTAATCTTCACGTTTCATGACCTCAAGAAAATGTCTGTCCGTCGTCGTTGTCGTCATAGGAACATGAAATTTAGAGCGAAGCGAGTGGGAACACATCTACGTCATCAAGAAAGTATTTATATACACAATTATTACGAGATTCTTGTTTACTTTAGTATCCAAAACACAGAATAAGATTTAAAGTTTACAGTACTTTTGTTTTGTCCGTTTTGCGACTAGTGTTATTTAATTTACATTGGACAAACAGGAAGAGCGTTCCATCAAAGGATCTAAAGGACATTTACCATTAATGGAAATAATTCATGTACGTCCTCTGATAGATAAAAATCGTAGCTATACGGATTTTGAAACCATTGCATATATGCAAAAAAGCAAAATTATGGATACTATCGGGGAGTATTAAATATATAGAAAGCAATAATATTTCAAGTGAAAAATATACGACCTAGACTGGGAATCGAACCCAGGACCTTTGGCTTTACGCGCCAATGCTCTACCAACTGAGCTATCCTAGTCACTTCCCAGTACAGGGCGTAGACTTCTCACTTGTCAAAAGTCCTGGGTTCGATTCCCAGTCTAGGTCGTATATTTTTCACTTGAAATATTATTGTATATTCAATACTTGCTAGTAAAAACGTATAAGCGGAAAAATTAAAAAATCAATATAGAAAGCCTTTAAAAACAATAAAAACCAACTTTTTTTTGTACAAACATTATCTAAGTTTTAAATCTATATCAGTAACAAGATTTGTTTAAGATACATTGCTTTTGAATCACCCTATACGTAATTAGTCGGACACATGTACTATTCTCACAGTAGTATAAATCTTTTTGCATTAGCAAAGAACATATGGTGATTGCTAATTCCCACAAACACGCACATCTGTTCGTATGTGAGAAATGGCATAGCGGGGGTCTTACAAAAATAAATATCCGCTTTTCTACATACAAACACATCTGTTTACATGTGGGAAATTGTATAGCATTGGTCTGGCAAAAATAGTCATGACATTTACAAGTTATCACCCCCTAGTCTACATAACTACCCCTACTATAAAAGCCCTCAGTTTCGATTCTCAGATACCAGTTCAGTTCCAAGGTCGCTGTTAGTGATTACGTAAGTAAAATAATAATAATATGTAGCTTTGCTTTGAATCATTACCAATTACCAGAATTATTTAGGATACATTGTTTTTGAAACACGCCATACCCATGCAGTCAACCAAAGAGTAGGGCTTGCGTGTTTGTGAACACATATTATTATCACGGTTCTATAACTTTCAGGTAAACAAAATAATTGGCTGTTTGTGAACACATATTATTTTCATGGTTCTATAACTTTTATTATATATCTATGTACGTCCCTAGATAGATAAAAATCATAGCTATACGGATTTTGAAACCATTGCATATATGCAAAAAGGCAAAATTATGGATACTATCGGGGAGTATTAAATATAGAAAGCCTTTAGAAATAATATAAATCAACTTTTTCTCCTCGAGCACGCTCTATGATAATGACCATCAATATACAAGACATGATTTAATATAAACATGAGACGGCAGTTTTCCATAGACAACTACACGGGGGGGCTCCCAAAATTAAATATTTCAAAATTTAAAAGAGTCAGTGTATCTTAAATGTTTTAACGGTCTCAGAAGAGTGATAATTATCTGAAGATGGAGTAAATCTCCGAAACGCTTCAGAAAAAGTCACGTGACGAACAAACAAAAGTAAGTAAACTTTAAAAACAATTACGAAGATGAGAAAACCTGTGTAACAACTGGATTTACCAATACGATATAACATGTCTTACAACGCCCAAGAAACCAACTTACCTTACAGGGTGAGACCTCTTGATTTACCAATACAATTTAACATTTCATACAAGGCCCAAGAATTTTGGGCGTTACATTTAGAGGATCAGCTTGTATTACACTGTATGATGGAGCTGGGTAAGTACCATCAAACTGTTTTACAAAGCAATGATCACTGTACGGTTTTCGCCAATAAACAAGAAAAAAATAAGTTAAAATTGATCAACATCACAGTCTTTGAAGTTAACTGATCATTCTTTCCCGACCATTACTCCAATAATCACATACTTTCGGATTGTCTAAAATCGACACAGAAAATTATCGCAAACAAATTATACACGTGTATGTCTCCGGCCCTGCTACTGGAGACCATTTGCTAATACTTCAGTGGTTTTCAATGTCCGATCTGTATATTTAATTTTGTTTATGTTTGTATTGACATCTGTTCGTTTCCATCCTTATACGTTTAAATATATTGTCATGGAAAAAGAAATTAAAACATTTATCTGGTGAACAGGTGCTTTACACTAAACTGTTGCTCAACTTTATTTACCCGTTATACGGTGTATAGGGGGGTATTTTTGATCACCATTAAAAACAATTTTTTTTTATTGATCTTCGCGGACCGAAAACCGATTTTTGATAAGTTGTCTGTTCGTCGTCTTAGTTGTTATAAGTAAACACGATAGCGGTTACAAAAATTAAGATAGGAACTTAAATAAATTTGGTATAGAGGATTATAGTGTGTTCATATACAGTAAAAAATATTGAGCTTGACTTGTGAGATAGTATTAGATAGAAAAAAAAACCCAACACAAGTCCTCACAAAAATTACGTTTACTTAATCAAACGCGTTTCAACGACGAGGTCGCCATCTTCAGTGATACATGAGCTACAATAACTAAACTATAACTACTGAAATTCAGAAAAATCTCTAAATGGCGGTAATTTTAAACAGTTTTTTTAAAATTCAAATCTCGTGTATTATTCAACTCATAGCACGCTAAATTAGAAACAAATTTCCGTGGAAAATAGCGGGAAGTTACTATTAAAAAGGTAATTTTCGAACTTTGAGTGCCCAAGAAAATGTGATTTGTCTATACTATAGTTGTGAGATCCTGTAGGACAATGTCACAGACACTAAACTAGCGAGTGGAGACTTTTTAAATACACACAACTATGAGACCCGTCAGATCCTAGCCGACATTAAGAAACTAGTTATATTTACAATCACAAGGTTCAGAAAACTTATCAACTGATTTAAACGAGCTTATCTCAAACTTGATGAACATTTCCTACCAGGTCCGAGAGATCATCTTTTGGGCATTACATTTTTTAAAGGATTTTTTTGTATAATGGGGCTGGGTAAGTACAACGATGGCATCCATGAACTTGTTTTCTCTTGTAGGCCTGAGGTTTCCTCAAAAATAAAAAAACTAATTTCTCTATTACCTTGCTGTTCGTCAAAATTTAATACAATAAACTGATCCCAACTATTGTTACTTACATTAGACAAGGCGTGGGAAGAATCTAGAAGATATTGGGTAGGTTGCTCCTCTTCGCAACAATTATCCATCGAAACCCGAACTTGGGGAGGGTGTTCTTTTTGGTCCACACCTCTCATACAAATAAAGATGAATAAGTGACGGATTTTCTTGACCCAGGAAATCATCTAAAAAAAAAAACAAAAACAAAAATACTTACGATAAAGTTGCTAGAAGAGAGAACACATGAAATACACCCATTAGTAAACTAGATGATGAACACCAACATGGTACTTACCCAGCCCACCATACAAGCAGATCCTCTAAAATATAATGTCCAAAAATTGGCTTCTTGGGGCTTGTATGAACTGTTAAATTGTATGGGTAAATCAAGGGGTGTGTGAACCGTCTTGTATGTTACTAATTTCTTGACGTCAGCTAAGCTCTAACAAACCTTGTAGATGTGTATATACTAAAACGTTTCTACTCGCTTCGCTCGTGTCACTGTCTCGACCTAGCGAGCCTCGAAGCTGTACATATGTCTAGGAGCCTCCAATCGTTTCGATATTACATTTCTGACAATAACTTCGCTATTTGTAAAGAGAGGGGGGGGGCATTATCTGCAGAATTGAAATCAGCAAATTTGCATCTAATTTAGTCTGTTTTTAAGTTCAATAACACACACAAAACTGTTTATAATGCCCACTATTTTTACATTTTCAATTAGATTTTCTGAAGTTCAATAGTGTTCTATATGACCCTATACTAATTTGTGCGGTCTCTATACGGTCTCTATACTGGGCAAGAAAATAATACTTGTCTGAATTAGTAATTTTTGTTTTAATCAAGAGATCTTATATTTGTGTGTGAATAGAAATATAAAATATATTGTAAAGTATAGTGCAAGAGACGAGTGTTAACCTAAAATATATTGTAAAGTATAGTGAAAGAGACGAGTGTTAACCTAAAATATATTGTAAAGTATAGTGCAAGAGACGAGTGTTAACCTAAAATATATTGTAAAGTATAGTGAAAGAGACGAGTGTTAACCTAAAATATACTGTAAAGTATAGTGCAAGAGACGAGTGTTAACCTAAAATATATTGTAAAGTATAGTGAAAGAGACGAGTGTTAACCTAAAATATATTGTAAAGTATAGTGCAAGAGACGAGTGTTCACCTAAAATATATTGTAAAGTATAGTGCAAGAGACGAGTGTTCACCTAAAATATATTGTAAAGTATAGTGCAAGAGACGAGTGTTCACCTAATATATATTGTAAAGTATAGTGCAAGAGACGAGTGTTCACCTAATATATATTGTAAAGTATAGTGCAAGAGACGAGTGTTCACCTAAAATATATTGTAAAGTATAGTGCAAGAGACGAGTGTTCACCTAATATATATTGTAAAGTATAGTGCAAGAGACGAGTGTTCACCTAAAATATATTGTAAAGTTTAGTTCAAGAGACGAGTGTTCACCTAAAATATATTGTAAAGTATAGTGCAAGAGACGAGTGTTCACCTAAAATATATTGTAAAGTATAGTGCAAGAGACGAGTGTTATTGTAAAGTATAGTGCAAGAGACAAGTGTTCACCTAAAATATATTGTAAAGTATAGTGCAAGAGACGAGTGTTATTGTAAAGTATAGTGCATAAGACGAGTGTTATTGTAAAGTATAGTGCAAGAGACGAGTGTTCACCTAAAATATATTGTAAAGTATAGTGCAAGAGACGAGTGTTCACGTAAAATATATTGTAAATTATAGTGAAAGAGACGAGTATTCACCTAAAATATACTGTAAAGTATAGTGCAAGAGACGAGTTTTCACCTAAAATATATTGTAAAGTATAGTGCAAGAGACGAGTGTTCACCTAAAATATATTGTAAAGTATAGTGCAAGAGACGAGTGTTCACCTAAAATATATTGTAAAGTATAGTTCAAGAGACGAGTGTTCACCTAAAATATACTGTAAAGTATAGTGAAAGAGACGAGTGATCACCTAAAATATATTGTAAAGTTTAGTTCAAGAGACGAGTGTTCACCTAAAATATATTGTAAAGTATAGTGCAAGAGACGAGTGTTCACCTAAAATATATTGTAAAGTATAGTTCAAGAGACGAGTGTTCACCTAAAATATATTGTAAAGTATAGTGCAAGAGACGAGTGTTCACCTAAAATATATTGTAAAGTATAGTGCAAGAGACGAGTGTTCACCTAAAATATATTGTAAAGTATAGTGCAAGAGACGAGTGTTCATCTAAAATATATTGTAAAGTATAGTGCAGGAGATGAGTGTTCACCTAAAATATATTGTAAAGTATAGTGCAAGAGACGAGTGTTCACCTAAAATATATTGTAAAGTATAGTGCAGGAGATGAGTGTTCATCTAAAATATATTGTAAAGTATAGTGCAAGAGATGAGTGTTCACCTAAAATATATTGTAAAGTATAGTGCAAGAGACGAGTGTTCACCTAAAATATATTGTAAAGTATAGTGAAAGAGACGAGTGTTCACCTAAAATATATTGTAAAGTTTAGTTCAAGAGACGAGTGGTCACCTAAAATATATTGTAAAGTATAGTGAAAGAGACGAGTGTTCACCTAAAATATATTGTAAAGTATAGTGAAAGAGACGAGTGATCACCTAAAATATATTGTAAAGTATAGTGAAAGAGACGAGTGTTCACCTAAAATATATTGTAAAGTATAGTGAAAGAGACGAGTGTTCACCTAAAATATATTGTAAAGTTTAGTTCAAGAGACGAGTGTTCACCTAAAATATATTGTAAAGTATAGTGCAAGAGAGGAGTGTTCACCTAAAATATATTGTAAATTATAGTGACAGAGACGAGTGTTCACCTAAAATATACTGTAAAGTATAGTGCAAGAGACGAGTTTTCACCTAAAATATATTGTAAAGTATAGTGCAAGAGACGAGTGTTCACCTAAAATATATTGTAAAGTATAGTGCAAGAGACGAGTGGTCACCTAAAATATATTGTAAATTATAGTGAAAGAGACGAGTGTTCACCTAAAATATACTGTAAAGTATAGTGCAAGAGACGAGTGTTATTGTAAAGTATAGTGCAAGAGACGAGTGTTCACCTAAAATATATAGTAAAGTATAGTGCAAGAGACGAGTGTTCACCTAAAATATATTGTAAAGTATAGTGCAAGAGACGAGTGTTATTGTAAAGTATAGTGCAAGAGACGAGTGTTATTGTAAAGTATAGTGCAAGAGACGAGTGTTCACCTAAAATATATTGTAAAGTTTAGTTAAGAGACGAGTGTTCACCTTAAAATATATTGTAAAGTATCGTGCAAGAGATGAGTGTTCACCTAAAATATATTGTAAAGTATAGTGCAAAAGACGAGTGTTATTGTAAAGTATAGTGCAAGAGACGAGTGTTCACCTAAAATATATTGTAAAGTATAGTGCAAGAGACGAGTGTTCACCTAAAATATATTGTAAAGTTTAGTTCAAGAGACGAGTGTTCACCTAAAATATATTGTAAAGTATAGTGCAAGAGACGAGTGTTATTGTAAAGTATAGTGCAAGAGACGAGTGTTATTGTAAAGTATAGTGCAAGAGACAAGTGTTCACCTAAAATATATTGTAAAGTATAGTGCAAGAGACGAGTGTTCACCTAAAATATATTGTAAAGTATAGTGCAAGAGACGAGTGTTATTGTAAAGTATAGTTCAAGAGACGAGTGTTCAACTAAAATATACTGTAAAGTATAGTGAAAGAGACGAGTGTTCACCTAAAATATATTGTAAAGTTTAGTTCAAGAGACGAGTGTTCACCTAAAATATATTGTAAAGTATAGTGCAAGAGACGAGTGTTCACCTAAAATATATTGTAAAGTTTAGTTCAAGAGACTAGTGTTCACCTAAAATATATTGTAAAGTATAGTGCAAGAGACGAGTGTTCACCTAAAATATACTGTAAAGTAAGTGCAAGAGACGAGTTTTCACCTAAAATATATTGTAAAGTATAGTGCAAGAGACGAGTGTTCACCTAAAATATATTGTAAAGTATAGTTCAAGAGACGAGTGTTCACCTAAAATATACTGTAAAGTATAGTGAAATAGACGAGTGTTCACCTAAAATATATTGTAAAGTTTAGTTCAAGAGACGAGTGTTCACCTAAAATATATTGTAAAGTATAGTGCAAGAGACGAGTGTTCACCTAAAATATATTGTAAAGTTTAGTTCAAGAGACGAGTGTTCACCTAAAATATATTGTAAAGTATAGTGCAAGAGACGAGTGTTATTGTAAAGTATAGTGCAAGAGACGAGTGTTCACCTAAAATAAATTGTAAAGTTTAGTTCAAGAGACGAGTGTTCACCTAAAATATATTGTAAAGTATAGTGCAAGAGACGAGTGTTATTGTAAAGTATAGTGCAAGAGACGAGTGTTATTGTAAAGTATAGTGCAAGAGACGAGTGTTATTGTAAAGTATAGTGCAAGAGATGAGTGTTATTGTAAAGTATAGTGCAAGAGACGAGTGTTCACCTAAAATATATTGTAAAGTTTAGTTAAGAGACGAGTGTT
Organism: Aphrophora alni; assembly: GCA_963513935.1. Classification (NCBI taxonomy): domain Eukaryota; kingdom Metazoa; phylum Arthropoda; class Insecta; order Hemiptera; family Aphrophoridae; genus Aphrophora; species Aphrophora alni. Next base: position 108,809,670 of record OY740772.1, on the reverse strand, counting down.
CACCTAAAATATATTGTAAAGTATCGTGCAAGAGACGAGTGTTCACCTAAAATATATTGTAAAGTATAGTGCAAAAGACGAGTGTTATTGTAAAGTATAGTGCAAGAGACGAGTGTTCACCTAAAATATATTGTAAAGTATAGTGCAAGGGACGAGTGTTCACCTAAAATATATTGTAGAGTTTAGTTCAAGAGACGAGTGTTCACCTAAAATATATTGTAAAGTATAGTGCAAGAGACGAGTGTTATTGTAAAGTATAGTGCAAGAGACAAGTGTTCACCTAAAATATATTGTAAAGTATAGTGCAAGAGACGAGTGTTCACCTAAAATATATTGTAAAGTATAGTGCAAGAGACGAGTGTTATTGTAAAGTATAGTTCAAGAGACGAGTGTTCAACTAAAATATACTGTAAAGTATAGTGAAAGAGACGAGTGTTCACCTAAAATATATTGTAAAGTTTAGTTCAAGAGACGAGTGTTCACCTAAAATATATTGTAAAGTATAGTGCAAGAGACGAGTGTTCACCTAAAATATATTGTAAAGTTTAGTTCAAGAGACTAGTGTTCACCTAAAATATATTGTAAAGTATAGTGCAAGAGACGAGTGTTCACCTAAAATATACTGTAAAGTAAGTGCAAGAGACGAGTTTTCACCTAAAATATATTGTAAAGTATAGTGCAAGAGACGAGTGTTCACCTAAAATATATTGTAAAGTATAGTTCAAGAGACGAGTGTTCACCTAAAATATACTGTAAAGTATAGTGAAATAGACGAGTGTTCACCTAAAATATATTGTAAAGTTTAGTTCAAGAGACGAGTGTTCACCTAAAATATATTGTAAAGTATAGTGCAAGAGACGAGTGTTCACCTAAAATATATTGTAAAGTTTAGTTCAAGAGACGAGTGTTCACCTAAAATATATTGTAAAGTATAGTGCAAGAGACGAGTGTTATTGTAAAGTATAGTGCAAGAGATGAGTGTTCACCTAAAATATATTGTAAAGTATAGTGCAAGAGAGGAGTGTTCACCTAAAATATATTGTAAAGTTTAATTCAAGAGACGAGTGTTCACCTAAAATATATTGTAAAGTATAGTGCAAGAGACGAGTGTTATTGTAAAGTATAGTGCAAGAGACGAGTGTTCACCTAAAATATATTGTAAAGTATAGTGCAAGAGACGAGTGTTCACCTAAAATATATTGTAAAGTATAGTGCAAGAGACGAGTGTTATTGTAAAGTATAGTGCAAGAGATGAGTGTTCACCTAAAATATATTGTAAAGTATAGTGCAAGAGAGGAGTGTTTACCTAAAATATATTGTAAAGTTTAATTCAAGAGACGAGTGTTCACCTAAAATATATTGTAAAGTATAGTGCAAGAGACGAGTGTTCACCTAAAATATATTGTAAAGTATAGTGCAAGAGACGAGTGTTCACCTAAAATATATTGTAAAGTATAGTGCAAGAGACGAGTGTTATTGTAAAGTATAGTGCAAGAGACGAGTGTTCACCTAAAATATATTGTAAAGTATAGTGCAAGAGAGGAGTGTTCACCTAAAATATATTGTAAAGTTTAATTCAAGAGACGAGTGTTCACCTAAAATAGATTGTAAACTATAGTGCAAGAGACGAGTGTTCACCTAATATATATTGCAAAGTATAGTGCAAGAGACGAGTGTTCACCTAAAATATATTGTAAAGTATAGTGCAAGAGACGAGTGTTCACCTAAAATATATTGTAAAGTATAGTGCAAGAGACGAGTGTTATTGTAAAGTATAGTGCAAGAGATGAGTGTTCACCTAAAATATATTGTAAAGTATAGTGCAAGAGAGGAGTGTTCACCTAAAATATATTGTAAAGTTTAATTCAAGAGACGAGTGTTCACCTAAAATAGATTGTAAACTATAGTGCAAGAGACGAGTGTTCACCTAATATATATTGCAAAGTATAGTGCAAGAGACGAGTGTTCACCTAAAATATATTGTAAAGTATAGTGCAAGAGACGAGTGTTCACCTAAAATATATTGTAAAGTATAGTGCAAGAGACGAGTGTTATTGTAAAGTATAGTGCAAGAGATGAGTGTTCACCTAAAATATATTGTAAAGTATAGTGCAAGAGAGGAGTGTTCACCTAAAATATATTGTAAAGTTTAATTCAAGAGACGAGTGTTCACCTAAAATATATTGTAAAGTATAGTGCAAGAGACGAGTGTTATTGTAAAGTATAGTGCAAGAGACGAGTGTTCACCTAAAATATATTGTAAAGTATAGTGCAAGAGAGGAGTGTTCACCTAAAATATATTGTAAAGTTTAATTCAAGAGACGAGTGTTCACCTAAAATAGATTGTAAACTATAGTGCAAGAGACGAGTGTTCACCTAATATATATTGCAAAGTATAGTGCAAGAGACGAGTGTTCACCTAAAATATATTGTAAAGTATAGTGCAAGAGACGAGTGTTCACCTAAAATATATTGTAAAGTATAGTGCAAGAGACGAGTGTTATTGTAAAGTATAGTGCAAGAGATGAGTGTTCACCTAAAATATATTGTAAAGTATAGTGCAAGAGAGGAGTGTTCACCTAAAATATATTGTAAAGTTTAATTCAAGAGACGAGTGTTCACCTAAAATAGATTGTAAACTATAGTGCAAGAGACGAGTGTTCACCTAATATATATTGCAAAGTATAGTGCAAGAGACGAGTGTTCACCTAAAATATATTGTAAAGTATAGTGCAAGAGACGAGTGTTCACCTAAAATATATTGTAAAGTATAGTGCAAGAGACGAGTGTTATTGTAAAGTATAGTGCAAGAGATGAGTGTTCACCTAAAATATATTGTAAAGTATAGTGCAAGAGAGGAGTGTTCACCTAAAATATATTGTAAAGTTTAATTCAAGAGACGAGTGTTCACCTAAAATATATTGTAAAGTATAGTGCAAGAGACGAGTGTTCACCTAAAATATATTGTAAAGTATAGTGCAAGAGACGAGTGTTATTGTAAAGTATAGTGCAAGAGACGAGTGTTCACCTAAAATATATTGTAAAGTAGACTATAGTGCAAGAGAGGAGTGTTCACCTAAAATATATTGTAAAGTTTAATTCAAGAGACGAGTGTTCACCTAAAATAGATTGTAAACTATAGTGCAAGAGACGAGTGTTCACCTAATATATATTGCAAAGTATAGTGCAAGAGACGAGTGTTCACCTAAAATATATTGTAAAGTATAGTGCAAGAGACGAGTGTTCACCTAAAATATATTGTAAAGTATAGTGCAAGAGACGAGTGTTATTGTAAAGTATAGTGCAAGAGATGAGTGTTCACCTAAAATATATTGTAAAGTATAGTGCAAGAGAGGAGTGTTCACCTAAAATATATTGTAAAGTATAGTGCAAGAGACGAGTGTTATTGTAAAGTATAGTGCAAGAGACGAGTGTTCACCTAAAATATATTGTAAAGTTTAATTCAAGAGACGAGTGTTCACCTAAAATATATTGTAAACTATAGTGCAAGAGACGAGTGTTCACCTAATATATATTGCAAAGTATAGTGCAAGAGACGAGTGTTCACCTAAGATATATTGTAAAGTATAGTGCAAGAGACGAGTGTTCACCTAAAATATATTGTATAGTTTAGTTCAAGAGACGAGTGTTCACCTAAAATATATTGTAAAGTATAGTGCAAGAGACGAGTGTTCACCTAATATATATTGTAAAGTATAGTGCAAGAGACGAGTGTTCACCTAAAATATATTGTAAAGTATAGTGCAAGAGACGAGTGTTCATCTAAAATATATTGTAAAGTATAGTGCAGGAGATGAGTGTTCACCTAAAATATATTGTAAAGTATAGTGCAAGAGACGAGTGTTCACCTAAAATATATTGTAAAGTATAGTGCAGAAGATGAGTGTTCATCTAAAATATATTGTAAAGTATAGTGCAAGAGATGAGTGTTCACCTAAAATATATTGTAAAGTATAGTGCAAGAGACGAGTGTTCACCTAAAATATATTGTAAAGTATAGTGACAGAGACGAGTGTTCACCTAAAATACTGAAACACTATCAAGCCGTCTATGATTTGGAAACATGATAACCTTAAAAATAAAAATGAAAAATGAAATGAAATTAAAAACAAACAAACATTTAGGAATGTAATGTGGAAATAATATTGCACGCCTTTCTTTGAGAAGTTTCCTCACAAAACCAGTCTCAGTTGCCTCAAGTTTTAGCAAATTAAAGATAATAAAAAATTACCTCAGACTTAACAGGATAACTACTAACCAACCTGAGCAAAAGTTAGCTTCAAAGTTATCTTTTGAGGACATTGTAAAAACATTTGCAAAAAAAAATAAAATAAATAAATAAAAAAATAAAGTTTAGTTTTAGTTTAGGCTTTCGGTTGTTTAAATTATTTTTTTCAACATTTTGCCAATAGATTAAGGGCATTAAGCATTAAGGGATGGTCGAAATATAGTACTCAAGATAACAACTTAATATTACTGTTTATTATAATTAAATATCCTATTTTAAAGTCTGTTGATTCAGCCCACACATATACACATTTCGAATTTCCGATATCATTTGATAAATTTTTTCATTTCATTTATAAAAATTATGATTATTGTGAAAGAATATACCAAACATGCTGCTAACAGATTATTTGTAAATGATTTAATTTGGTTTTTTTATCTTGTACTAAAAATGAAATTAATCTATCTTTTAAAACAAGCATTTACCATCATTTTACTTATAGAAGATAAAATATTGGAATTAATGTGTGACGGAGATACCAATTGTCGGGTTTCGGGGAGGGTTTTGTGGGTTGGTCGGTGAGAGGCATGAGAGGGGGCACCAAGGGAAGCTCTTGCCCCGGGCGGAAACTAACCTAGTTACGTCCCTGTTTTCTTGTTTTGACTTACTACTCGTCACTTGTAGCAAAATGAATAACTTCCAAACTGGCTCTACTACTTCTGCAGGATAACTAACCATAACAAATTTTACTCTAACGATTAAAACCTAGTTCTTCCTTCTGTGAAACATATATATGTTTACATCAGTTGATTTTTTATAACACTAAATAAGTGACACAAGTCATAAACCAAAGTGAGGCCGTTAAAGATTACATGATAAATGCTTTCAGTTTACAAAAAATTGGTTTGCGCGTATCCAGGGTATAGATTCTCAAAGAACAAGGAAATTCCAAAGAGTTACAGCGTATAACTCAAACTAAAGATACATTTTTCTCAAAAACGGGTTAAGGTACTAATCATGATTTCTAAAACTATGTAACATTATATGTTCATTTTTGCAAAATTTTGGTTACGTTAGGTTTTTATATTATAAATTATTAAAAAATATTTTAAGAAACCTTCCCATTAAATGTACCTAAGTGTAGACCCTTCAAATTAAACAAACATTTCTATATAATAGTTTTAGAGAAAAATGTACCTAAAGTTGTATAATTTAACTTAACGAAGATAGGGTCATCTTTAAAACATCTCGGTATGTTAGACACACTATTTAAACCAACTTAACACTAATACCTTTACACTACAAATTAGCATTCTACACCAAGTCCTTAAAGCTAAGTATATGGCACTTAACACTAAGAATTTAGCAGTTAAAAACTGAACACTTGATACTAAGCACTTAACACTTAACACTAAGCACATATCACCTTACACTTTAATAACTTACCACTTAACACTAGGCGCATATCACTTTACAAATCACTTGACGCTAAGTCCTGGACGCCAAGTACTTAGCACTTAACACTAAAAATGTAACACTAAGCACTTTAAACTGAGAACTTATCATTCTATACTTAGCACTTAAGTACGCAGCATGTTAACACTTACCAATTACATTAATATTCAGCCATTTTATTGCAACTACATTGATGATTAACAAATTATGGTATTTTTAATTACGATTGACGTATTCGGTAATATTACTCATACAACAGACAATATGTAATGAGCTGAATAAACATAATATGTGTACTTTAATAGAGGAACACATTCCAATGACTTTGCAGATTGTCTTGTTCCAATGTAACACCACGTATGCTTGTACCTTTAATATTTACACAATAAATTCTTATTTTATGTTGTTCAATTAACTTTTTTTTTTAAGGTGAAAATCCTCTCGGTCATCAACGGCTTTTCAATTTAATAAAACAGCGCAAAATAAGAACCCCTAGCCATTGAATATTTTAATAGTGTCAAGGTCGAAAAAGAACAAGAGTTTGATCGAGAGAAACCTGATACGAAAGATGAAGTAGAGGGACCTAACTCAAGACTAGATGATGAAAGGCGTAGATCCAGCTGGGTACTCTCGGGATTATCAAGCCCGTCCTCACAAAGACCCCGAGGGTATAAATCTATCATAAGTATACTCAAAACAGACTATTCTCGAAAATAAAACTGATATAAATAGCAAATAAAAATAAAAAGAAGGTCTTATTTTAAATTTTCTAAACACTTCAATAGGTTCATTGTTTTATTCTCGAAATAAAAACTGATATAAATAGCAAATAAAAATAAAAACAAGGTCTTATTTTAAATTTTCTAAACAATTCAATAGGTGAACATCAGTTCATTGTTTTATTCTCGAAAAATAAAACCGATATGAATAGCAAATAAAAAGAAAAACAAGGTCTTATTTTAAATTTTCTAAACATTTCAATAGGCGATCAGTTCATTGTTTTATTTTCGAAAAATAAAATTGGTATAAATAGCAAACAAAAATAAAAACAAGGTCTTATTTTAAATTTTCTAAACACTTCAATAAGCGAACATCAGTTCATTGTTTTATTTCGAAAAATAAAACTGGTATAAATAGCAAATAAAAAGAAAAACAAGGTCTTATTTTAAATTTTCTAAACATTTCAATAAGCGAACATCAGTTCATTGTTTTATTTCGAAAAATAAAACTGGTATAAATAGCAAATAAAAAGAAAAACAAGGTCTTATTTTAAATTTTCTAAACACTTCAATAGGTGTACATCAGTTCATTGTTTTATTTTCGAAAAACAAAACCGATATGAATAGCAAATAAAAATAAAAACAAGGTCTTATTTTAAATTTTCTAAACACTTCAATAGGCGAACATCAGTTCATTGTTTTATTTTCGAAAAATAAAATTGGTATAAATAGCAAATAAAAAGAAAAACAAGGGCTTATTTTAAATTTTCTAAACACTTCAATAGGCGAACATCAGTTCATTGTTTTATTTCGAAAAATAAAACTGGTATAAATAGCAAATAAAAAGAAAAACAAGGTCTTATTTTAAATTTTCTAAACATTTCAATAGGCGAACATCAGTTCATTGTTTTATTCTCGAAAAACAAAACCGATATGAATAGCAAATACTAAAAAGAAAAACAAACGTCTTATTTTAAATTTTCTAAACACTTCAATAGGTGTACATCAGTTCATTGTTTTATTCTCGAAAAACAAAACCGATATAAATAGCAAATACTAAAAAGAAAAACAAACGTCTTATTTTAAATTTTCTAAACACTTCAATAGGTGAACATCAGTTCATTGTTTTATTCTCGAAAAACAAAACCGATATAAATAGCAAATACTAAAAAGAAAAACAAAGGTCTTATTTTAAATTTTCTAAACACTTCAATAGGTGAACATCAGTTCATTGTTTTATTTTCTAAAAATAAAACTGGTATAAATAGCAAATAAAAAGAAAAACAAGGTCTTATTTTAAATTTTCTAAACATTTCAATAGGCGAACATCAGTTCATTGTTTTATTCTCGAAAAACAAAACCGATATGAATAGCAAATACTAAAAAGAAAAACAAACGTCTTATTTTAAATTTTCTAAACACTTCAATAGGTGAACATCAGTTCATTGTTTTATTCTCGAAAAACAAAACCGATATAAATAGCAAATACTAAAAAGAAAAACAAAGGTCTTATTTTAAATTTTCTAAACACTTCAATAGGTGAACATCAGTTCATTGTTTTATTTTCTAAAAATAAAACTGGTATAAATAGCAAATAAAAAGAAAAACAAGGTCTTATTTTAAATTTTCTAAACATTTCAATAGGCGAACATCAGTTCATTGTTTTATTCTCGAAAAACAAAACCGATATGAATAGCAAATACTAAAAAGAAAAACAAACGTCTTATTTTAAATTTTCTAAACACTTCAATAGGTGAACATCAGTTCATTGTTTTATTCTCGAAAAACAAAACCGATATAAATAGCAAATACTAAAAAGAAAAACAAAGGTCTTATTTTAAATTTTCTAAACACTTCAATAGGTGAACATCAGTTCATTGTTTTATTTTCTAAAAATAAAACTGGTATAAATAGCAAATAAAAAGAAAAACAAGGTCTTATTTTAAATTTTCTAAACATTTCAATAGGCGAACATCAGTTCATTGTTTTATTCTCGAAAAACAAAACCGATATGAATAGCAAATACTAAAAAGAAAAACAAAGGTCTTATTTTAAATTTTCTAAACACTTCAATAGGCGAACATCAGTTCATTGTTTTATTCTCGAAAAACAAAACCGATATGAATAGCAAATAAAAAGAAAAACAAGGTCTTATTTTAAATTTTCTAAACACTTCAATAGGCGAACATCAGTTCATTGTTTTATTCTCGAAAAACAAAACCGATATGAATAGCAAATAAAAAGAAAAACAAGGTCTTATTTTAAATTTTCTAAACACTTCAATAGGTGAACATCAGTTCATTGTTTTATTTTCGAAAAATAAAACCGGTATGAATAGCAAATAAAAAGAAAAACAAGGGCTTATTTTAAATTTTCTAAACACTTCAATAGGCGAACATCAGTTCATTGTTTTATTTTCGAAAAATAAAACCGATATGAATAGCAAATAAAAAGAATAACAAGATCTTATTTTAAATTTTCTAAACATTTCAATAGGCGAACATCAGTTAATTGTTTTATTTTCGAAAAATAAAATTGGTATAAATAGCAAACAAAAAGAAAAACAAGGTCTTATTTTAAAATTTCTAAACATTTCAATAGGCGAACATCAGTTCATTGTTTTATTTTCGAAAAATAAAACCGGTATAAATAGCAAATAAAAAGAAAAACAAGGGCTTATTTTAAATTTTCTAATCATTTCAATAGGCGAACATCAGTTCATTGTTTTATTTTCGAAAAATAAAACCGATATGAATAGCAAATAAAAAGAATAACAAGATCTTATTTTAAATTTTCTAAACATTTCAATAGGCGAACATCAGTTAATTGTTTTATTTTCGAAAAATAAAATTGGTATAAATAGCAAACAAAAAGAAAAACAAGGTCTTATTTTAAAATTTCTAAACATTTCAATAGGCGAACATCAGTTCATTGTTTTATTTTCGAAAAATAAAACCGGTATAAATAGCAAATAAAAAGAAAAACAAGGGCTTATTTTAAATTTTCTAATCATTTCAATAGGCGAACATCAGTTCATTGTTTTATTTTCGAAAAATAAAACTGATATAAATAGCAAATACTAAAAAGAAAAACAAGGGCTTATTTTAAATTTTCTAAACACTTCAATAGGTGAACATCAGTTCATTGTTTTATTCTCGAAAAACAAAACCGATATGAATAGCAAATAAAAAGAAAAACAAGGTCTTATTTTAAATTTTCTAAACACTTCAATAGGTGAACATCAGTTCATTGTTTTATTTTAGAAAAATAAAACCGGTATAAATAGCAAATAAAAAGAAAAACAAGGGCTTATTTTAAATTTTCTAAACACTTCAATAAGCGAACATCAGTTCATTGTTTAATTTCGAAAAATAAAACTGGTATAAATAGCAAATAAAAAGAAAAACAAGGGCTTATTTTAAATTTTCTAAACACTTCAATAAGCGAACATCAGTTCATTGTTTTATTCTCGAAAAATAAAACCGATATGAATAGCAAATAAAAAGAAAAACAAGGTCTTATTTTAAATTTTCTAAACATTTCAATAGGCGAACATCAGTTCATTGTTTAATTCTCGAAAAACAAAACCGATATGAATAGCAAATACTAAAAAGAAAAACAAACGTATTATTTTAAATTTTCTAAACACTTCAATAGGTGAACATCAGTTCATTGTTTTATTCTCGAAAAACAAAACCGATATAAATAGCAAATACTAAAAAGAAAAACAAAGGTCTTATTTTAAATTTTCTAAACACTTCAATAGGTGAACATCAGTTCATTGTTTTATTTTCTAAAAATAAAACTGGTATAAATAGCAAATAAAAAGAAAAACAAGGTCTTATTTTAAATTTTCTAAACATTTCAATAGGCGAACATCAGTTCATTGTTTTATTCTCGAAAAACAAAACCGATATGAATAGCAAATACTAAAAAGAAAAACAAACGTCTTATTTTAAATTTTCTAAACACTTCAATAGGTGAACATCAGTTCATTGTTTTATTCTCGAAAAACAAAACCGATATAAATAGCAAATACTAAAAAGAAAAACAAAGGTCTTATTTTAAATTTTCTAAACACTTCAATAGGTGAACATCAGTTCATTGTTTTATTTTCTAAAAATAAAACTGGTATAAATAGCAAATAAAAAGAAAAACAAGGTCTTATTTTAAATTTTCTAAACATTTCAATAGGCGAACATCAGTTCATTGTTTTATTCTCGAAAAACAAAACCGATATGAATAGCAAATACTAAAAAGAAAAACAAAGGTCTTATTTTAAATTTTCTAAACACTTCAATAGGCGAACATCAGTTCATTGTTTTATTCTCGAAAAACAAAACCGATATGAATAGCAAATAAAAAGAAATACAAGGTCTTATTTTAAATTTTCTAAACACTTCAATAGGCGAACATCAGTTCATTGTTTTATTCTCGAAAAACAAAACCGATATGAATAGCAAATAAAAAGAAAAACAAGGTCTTATTTTAAATTTTCTAAACACTTCAATAGGTGAACATCAGTTCATTGTTTTATTTTCGAAAAATAAAACCGGTATGAATAGCAAATAAAAAGAAAAACAAGGGCTTATTTTAAATTTTCTAAACACTTCAATAGGCGAACATCAGTTCATTGTTTTATTTTCGAAAAATAAAACTGGTATAAATAGCAAATAAAAAGAAAAACAAGGTCTTATTTTAAATTTTCTAAACACTTCAATAGGCGAACATCAGTTCATTGTTTTATTCTCGAAAAACAAAACCGATATGAATAGCAAATACTAAAAAGAAAAACAAAGGTCTTATTTTAAATTTTATAAACACTTCAATAGGCGAACATCAGTTCATTGTTTTATTCTCGAAAAACAAAACCGATATGAATAGCAAATAAAAAGAAAAACAAGGTCTTATTTTAAATTTTCTAAACACTTCAATAGGTGAACTTCAGTTCATTGTTTTATTTTCGAAAAATAAAACTGGTATGAATAGCAAATAAAAAGAAAAACAAGGGCTTATTTTAAATTTTCTAAACACTTCAATAGGCGAACATCAGTTCATTGTTTTATTCTCGAAAAATAAAACCGATATGAATAGCAAATAAAAAGAAAAACAAGGTCTTATTTTAAATTTTCTAAACATTTCAATAGGCGAACATCAGTTCATTGTTTTATTTTCGAAAAATAAAACTGATATAAATAGCAAATACTAAAAAGAAAAACAAAGGTCTTATTTTAAATTTTCTAAACACTTCAATAGGTGAACATCAGTTCATTATTTTATTCGAAAAATTGTTTTATTCTCGAAAAATAAAAACGATATGAATAGAGAAATACAACCAAACATGAGGTCTTGTTTTAATTTATGACAATAAGCAAATAGAAAAAACATGGGTGGACAAATATAATATATAGGTTAACAATAAAAAATATACCGGATACAGCAATAGGATCCTTATATAATTAAACGTTTACCGCTTGTATATGAAATTAGACTCTAATACTGTACTGAGGTTCGGACTCACCTGATAACTGGCGCGTTGCAGCTCTCAAATCTTACGTGTGGTCTCGGCCTTATCTTTGCTTCTCAAAAGGGTTAGAAGTTAGAAGAGGCTGATTGGGAAAAATGACTGAGGGAACACGTTACATTGGGGTTAGACAGTTACTGGTATGAGCCTACCGGTACATTCCGGGATAAGCTAGGAAGTCCACCAGTATTAGCCGATTATTTTCAGTTTACTCCTGGTTACCGGGAGCAAGATCATCGGAGAGGACTATATTTATTTTGACTAAGGGTAAAGTGGAAATAACAAGGCAGTGTTTTCAGTAGAAACCCTTTGAATCTGTAGTCCAAGGTCTCACATTAGTTTCGCGGGGTAGAAGCTCGTTAGGTGTTGGGTGAGCGTGCCTAACTCTAGGTCTGTGATCGGATAGCCGAATCACTCCTTGTAGTTGGATTACCGCCATTGAATTTTTACTATCTGACTTCACCATCGTTGTGTACAAGTTTTCTACAACCATTAAAACAATTTGTACAACTTCAAAAAAAATTATTTCAAAAATAAAAATGGTAATACAACTACATTGTGGATTACCGCCTTTGGATTTTAACTTTTTGACTTCACCATCGTTTTGTACAGTTGTTATCAAACTTCCATCAAAATGTTATCTCAAATATAAAAAACTATCATCCAACTACATGCTAATTACCACATTTGAATTTTTCCTTCTTGACTTCGCCATCGTTTTGTACAGTTTAAATTATAACCTTTGATTTAAATTATGTTTATCGAATAGAGTTTTCATCAAAATCTGTAGTTCTTTAACTGGTTTCGAAATATTTTACAATCCGAGCTATAATGTCGGCTGAAAAACTTTTTTGATCTCTATCCTACCCAATTTGCTGTTCATAATCAAAGGACATATTCCATTAGTTTTAAAAATATATCTAATATTTGTCCAATTTCAAGTCTCTACTACAGCTAAAAGTAATCAATTATTTTGTTAAAAGTCCGTAAGTCGGTCAGACTGGAACACACACACACACACACACACACACACACACACACACACACACACACACACACACACACAGGTATCTGCCGCATTGTGGAAAACACCCAATAGTGGAAACATCGGAGTTATGTACAGTGGGAGATAGCCTATGACAACACCAGTTTGGAAATAAACTTTGTTTTTTTTTTACACACCAAATTAACCTATAAAAATCATACTTGAAATTGTGGAAACTTTCCACTGTTTTGTGGTATGCACAAAGTGTATTAGAGTTTCCATAGGTACGTATGGGTACATGGACTGTGTGTATCCCCACCACAATCCATCCGTGTGCTGTTGCCAAGTGATCCTTTGGAATGTTTTGACCGTGCTTGGAGGCGCTGTAGACTTTTTCATTTCTTTCTTTACATAATGAACCGACTCCGACACTCGCCTCTACCCCTCGCCCTACATTCTCTACCCCATATTTCTACGAGCGATGTTGATACTCTGGTGAAATGGATACTCGAATTACTCGGTTGTAATACGTAATTAAATGTTATCCTGCCTCGACACAAATTCAGTAATTTAACGTTAGTACAATTATTACCAACATTAATAATTTAGTTGTTATTTAAAATAAGTTAATTTACTATATTTTTTATAAAGATGGTAACCTATTAATATTTATTTAAATGTAAATAATAACAATTAAATAATAATTTAGTTTACTTTTTGTTAATGTGGAAATATATATTATCTAAAAAAAATAATAATTTATGTAGTGGTATCGTTCTGAGGACAGCTCAAAATATAAAAAAATCACCCTTTTATAGGAAATTGTAGATGTCTCGAAATACAATTTAGAATGCCTGTTCTGTAATTACCCGGAAGTTCACTTCCTGGAAATTAGGTTTATTTTGTGTGTCTCTTATTCAGCAGTCGTCGCTTGTTCTTAAAGTTGAGTTTCAACAAAGTTCCCGTGAGAACAGCTGCATGAAACCAATATGCCCAGCTACATGTAAAAACAAATTATAGTAATAAGTAAATTAAATACTCCAAATCATATGTTTTTTTCCAGAAATAGCCTACTAAATGATACATTTTATTTAGGTCCTTAACGGATACATTTAACAAAGTTTTATCAAAACTGTTGTAACCAAAAACACTGCAAGTACTTTCTCACTTACCCATCCTGACAACTAACCAAAAATATTCCTTAAACAGAACTGCCAGTTTGCTATTTGACAGTAAAAGAGTGAAAATAAAATATGGTTGCAGTTTATGAACAAATATTATTTATGTATTAAAACTTGCTTTGCTTGTATGATAAACGACAATTAGAGTTTTTTACTTTCCATTTTTCACAAGATAATTAAAGTTTGGAAGTAATCTGTAGATATGATTTTGAATAATTAATTAATCTTAGAGAATGAGATGTTAGATTGATAAAATAGTGAAACAAACCGTACAAAAACCATACAAAAAGTCTCTCTTTCATCTATATCCAAAATCAAACCAAAATTATTCGTCATAAAAAGTGACAGTTTGGTAGTTGTCAGTCAAAAAGTGAAAATAACCTGGTTAAAAAGAAAATCTGAAATTACAAAAGTATATGTTATACAATAACACAATATCTATCCCACCTAATGCAAATACTCCTCCAAAGACCCACATCATCCTTAACGTCTACAGATCCCTAAAATTAAATCCTAATATCCTCAAAATAACACGATCTAGGATGAAAATACTGTTTTGAAGGGAAATCATCAGCCGTGGTAAACATATAATTGTCAGGATTCTTAAAGTTATTAAAACTTTACTTTAAAACAACTATTACTAAGAGAGTTGCTTTCATTTAGGCTTTCAAGTAAAATTCACTTATTCCCAGAAAAGTAATACTGGTTTGTTCATTGGATGGCAGGACAGTTAGTAGGTATAAATAGGTTTAAGGGCTTTTATTGTATAAGGGCTGGTGTTTTCTTTATACCCGTTGAAGCATAAATGTTCAAGTGACATCTTTCAGTCCAGGAATATTTATTATGCTTCCAGTAAAGTATGCCGACAATTTAAAAAGTCTTACCATAAGAACTCTGATATGTTTAACATCTATACTTTATTATACAATAATTGTGAATAATTGTATGTTTGTTAGTTTGTGGGAGCTTAGTACAAGTATTTGGAAAGATGTTTTGTTCAATAGTTTTGACAGTTATACCATTTGATAGGAAATTAAATATGCTACATAAATTTAGTCTTGACGTGTTACATAAAAATTTACTATTTTTGTGTCATTTTCAAAACTTTTAAATGACCGCCATTTTGAAACGAATTGAATTCTTGGAACGAGTTGATTATTTTTTTCTTTCAAACTAGGTCTTTACGTTGATGAGTACTGTACCGTGAAACATTTCAACTCAAACCGTTCTAAAGATATAAATTATTTATTAAAAATAAAATGGTAGGTATTGATTTTTGGAAATATGTTTATAGGAACTTTTTTCTATATTATGAACCATATAACCACCTTATGAATTATCTCCGTGCATTACAGAAACACCCTGTATATAATCCAATTTTCATGGTCCTAGGACCTTTTTTTTCCAAGTATGTACAGTTTGTTGATATGTCAATCAGTCAGTAGGTCAGATTTCGTATATACGAGTAGAGATATTATTATTATTATTTTAATTATTATTGTATACCCTCACACACAATTAAAAAAAGAAAAAAATTAATTTTTTCTTGGAAATAATATGTAATAATAACATTTTTAGAATGTGATTTGATTGTACGGAATCTATAATAAGTCCTGATACACCTGATGCTGCCCCTTTGATACGGAAATAAAGGGTTGAAATTTTATGTTTTTACGACGTCAATTCTTTTCTTGTGATATCATTGGAGCGGTATATGTAAGAGGAAAATAATGACACGGAAAACATCTCTCATCAACTTCCGTACATAAAGTTAATTAACTACTTACAAATATAAAAATTAAAGACATACAATCCCTACATATACACAACAAATCACTAGATATATTAATTTTAAACCTCCACCATAAGCAATAAAACAACGTATATGATGTTTTTGCCGTGTAAATAACATCAAACTTTTCATCGCAAATTTCTTAAAGATAAATAATGCTGCCTAGCAAAAGGTACAAACACTACTAAACAAAACAATAGCTAATGCTCTTGTCTTAGTGATTTCTAGGAAATTAGTTTTTACATTGCCAAACCACTCAATGTCAACAATTCGAGCACTTTTACATTTAAAAAAGGTAAAAAAAAGCAGGATTACCTAATTTTAAAATTTGTACAAGTTTAGATGTTGTGAGTGTACTGTAGAACTACTAGATTAGCCTATATTTTACTATTTCTAATTCACTTTTGTTGTAAGAAAATACATGATTTTACTCCTTCATTCAGTTACTCTATAAAGTAAAAAAAAAAAAGATGAAATTGTATTTATACATTTTATTTCATTATTTTTATTCAGATAAAATCGGAATTTCAATTTAAAATTAAACTAAACATGTCTAAGCAGTAATAGTAATCTTATTTCTACGTATTACATTGTAGGTTTGAGTTATTTGATGTATTACTAAAATCCCTAAAACTTTCTCTCCGTATTAGTAGTTCCCTTTTCCAACATAATCTCATTTATATTTCACGAAATGTCATAGATATCCTTTCAAAATAAATTGACATCTTCTCAGAACAATTCCATTGACGTGATCTGTGATTATGAAAATAATATATACATAAACAGTCGAGATATGTCATTAGACGGCAGACGAAAATATTTCAGTTTCGTCAATTTTCAATATTTCGTCTACATCACAAAGAGAAATTACCTCAGCTACCTGATATTACATACAGTAGTTTGTAGTAGTGATCGAAATATTCTGTGAACATTTCAATAAAATCGGTTACACCGTTCTTACTTTATTAAGTTATATGTTTATAAATCAAAGCTAAAGTAAATTTTGGACTACAACCATGTTAAATTGTATATTGAATTCCACAGTTATCAAAATTGTAAGAAAAAATTCAGAACATATATTATATGATGAGAAATTAAGAATAAGACTAGGTACAACTTCGTACCTAATATGGTAAATGAGTTAAATGATGTACTGTATTAGTAAAATCCCCCAACTCTTCCGCTCCTTATTAGTTTCCCTTTTCTAACATAATCTCATATGTTACAAACAGTGGCGGATCTATGGGGGGGGGGGCTTTCGGGCTGAAGCCCCCCCAAAACCTTTAAAAAATGTTTTGTAAGAAAATTTAAAGTTTGCTCAAAAGCACACAAGGCGTTTGCGGTTCCTTTACAGCGACTAGTGATGAAGACAATGACAGTGTTAGTTCTCAGACAATCACTCCAAGTCTCCAAACAAAAATTCCAACTGTGTCCCCGTCATTATTTATTCATGTCTAGCCAGTAGAACTACTCTGAAATATTAAATGTACGATGTACTTAAAAATAAATCCTTTTCACATTTTTAATCTGCCTTTTATTAACTTTAATGTATTTCATTAATAAATTAGTAAACAAAACATCCTGAAAACCTTTAATATGAAACACACGTTTTTACTCCATAAAACAACGTTAAACTACTGTTTTGGTCGCTTCATTATATGAAAGTCCTTTCACAAAATTTTCCCCTGTTCAGCCCCCTCCAAAATAAAATTCTAGATCCGCCACTGGTTACAAACATGAGCGGTTATAGATATCCTTTCAAACTAAATAATAGGGATTTACTCTGAATACTACTTTCGACAAGAACTGTGAATATATGAAGAAAATATAAATATATGACATTAGACGGCAGACGAAAATATTTTAGTTCCGTAAATTTTCAATATTTCCTAAAATGTAAAATGCATAATTTATTTTTACTGTTGGCAATATGAATTGGGATAGTGTTTGCTTTCTTTAAGTCTAAAGGAATATTAAAAACAATGATTTTCTCGAAAAGGTAAAACGTCAGGCACATTTAAAATATATTTTGAAATGCCTCTTATAGTCTGTATACCTTTGGGTGGTGCAAGGGCCCGCCAGCTACCTGAGTCGGTCCTTTCCTCACCAACTAGCAGCTCTAATAGAATTATTAACTTTTTTTACTTTCTCATAATATCTCAATCTAAATAGAATATTTGTAAAGTACTAAAAAAACTAAGAAGAGTGATATAAAACACGATGTGCTTCGATTATAAGTAACGAATTGGTCGAAAGTTATTTTTTAGCCGTTATACTGTATGATTTGTTAAATGTTTTATATTTCTCATAATATCCTAATCTTGATACAATATTATTTTAAGAGTACATTGAAATAAGGGAGAATAAACACACACACGTACGTATAAAACGATGTTATCGCATACTATTTAATCAGCCAAACGTGAAATAGGCAACACTATACAGCTTATTGTATTAATATTTACAAACAAAAGTATAAGATGAGGTCTACACAAAATAAAGCATTCTTTTGAATTTCGTCAAAACTACAAATACTTATTGAAAACTACTAATTCATATAGTTATACTTATTGAAAACTACTAATTCATATTACACAATTATATATTTAGGAACCTTTCTAACAAACTTTCCTAAAATAAATTTTAATCTTATTTATGTTAAAAATTCACACATATATAAAACAAAACGGTGTCGTGCCATCTCGTCCAGGTGCTATCTCATCCAAGTGCCATCTCATCCAGATTCCACGGACGTAGGGCAGGGGGTTAATTCTTTACCCACCAACTAGTGCCATCCAAAAACCTACGCTATTGTTTACTCGACTTGTCTACAAAAACTATTGGAACGTTTGTAGTAGCCTACCTTTATAATTTTATAAAATTCTTATTATTTATAAAATTTCGGGTCTTCCATATTTTCTAGCTTCATACTATTTAAACCCCCCTAAATGCTCTTTGCTTTTTATATCAAAATGCTATAAATCATGTACAATCATGTTGAAACTCGCCTTGTATGTAATACAGGGAGAAAACTAATCTTCTTGCGGGTGCTCCTTACCTAGGCTCCAGGTTGTGCAGTTCAACAACAGTCTGTTCTAATGTTCCACCTCAAGGTTTGTAGAATATGAAGCCGCTTGTATATTAACAGAATTATTTGACATAAATTACAAATAAAATCTGAAAATATTCAAAGCGGCCGTTAGGTTAGGTTAGGTTAATCAACTGTAAAACTGCACTTGACGAATGGCACTTTTTTCTAGGAAATTGGATGTTGGATGAGATAGCACTGGGATGAGATGGCACTACATCAACAAAACAGCCCAGCCTAGCCATCACATCATTTTACAGTGTCAACTTTTAAATGCATTTGACAGGATGTTTTTCAATATAGTGTATACAGTATAAGTATATTATTAAATATTTAAATTATTTACTAACGACATTGTATTACTTGCCCAGCCCAGCCTAGCCATCACATCATATTACAGCGTTAACTTTTGAATGCTTTTGACAGGATATGTTTTAATATAGTGTATACAGTATAAGAACATTAATAAATATTTAAATTATTTACTAACGGCATTGTATTACTTGCCCAGCCCAGCGTAGCCATCACATCATATTACAGCGTTAACTTTTGAATGCTTTTGACAGGATATGTTTTAATATAGTGTATACAGTATAAGAACATTAATAAATATTTAAATTATTTACTAACTCCATTGTATTACTTGCCCAGCCCAGCGTAGCCATCACATCATTTTACAGCGTTGACTTTTGAATGTACAACATCGTACCTAGAATGGTAAACGAGTTATATGATGTATTAGTAAAGTCCCCCAACTCTTCTGTAGCAAAGCTATCATATCCCTCAGACGATTGTGGGCTCATGCAAAGTACGTGTACCACTGTATACCGTACGTTAACAGTTTTATGTACCACTTTTTTAAATTAATACACTCGTTCTCCATCTTAGGGTTCTATGAATCGTATAATACAATGTTAAGAAATTTAAAAAAAAGGAATTTGTTTCTTTTATTGTTTTTTTTTTAAATTTAATTTAACCAAAATTCAAATCAACTGTATTAACATCTACTACTTTATATATATATATATATATATATATATATATATACTGTTAAACTGGTATATATTTGTTAATATATAGATATATAGATTACGTAATCATTTTTCGTTGGTTTTGCTATTATAATTTACTAGCGATTGTTGATTATTTTTGATAAACATTAATTGTGGATCTTTCGATTTCGAGCTTCAGATCAACATTTCAAAATCAACAATAATTAAGGGATCCAATTACGAAAAACTTATACAATTATTTTGCTTCAGTAATTAAATCCTTGGTTAAAAATATAAGTAGATTATTTTAGTGTATAATTGACACTATATCACATATTAAGTTAATGTTTAGTTTAAACTATTTACAAGTAAACAATATACACAATAATTAATTAACATTATGTGCTGTTTAAAAAATGCTTTATAGAGTGGTTTTAAAAATTTTGACTGGATTAGAGGAGAGCTTACCTTCCCACTCTGCACTCTCCTCTCATTGTGTTCAATTGTTTGTATCATATAAATACTTATTATTTTAAAATTAATATTTAAATATAGGTTGTACAAAACTTGAAAAAATTTAGTCCTTTTGTGAGTTTTTAATTATATAACTAGTACTTGTCAAACGGTTGTATTGTCCACTGAGGTACACAAATATAGTGTGCAAGTTCTGTACTCGATGAATTCAGCGGCGGCCGTCTAAGAGCATCTCTAACGAAGTAGCTATTTAATTTATAGGAAATTAGTAAAATAAAGTTTTTATTTAATTAAATTGAACTTATTATTACCATTATTATTATTATTATTATGGAAAACACCTACAGTGTTTGTTTGCTATATTTGTAAAATTAAAAAAGCTGTGTACTAAAAAAGCTGTGTACAAATATAGCAAACAAACACTGTAGGAAGGACAAGCCGGTTTCAAATGTCTGGTTTTAGAAAATGTTTAGATACCTAGTGTGAACATTCCTATAAAATTTCAAGTCCATATGATTATTTATAGATCCGTTAAAAAATAATAACTGAACTTTTTTTTTTATGTAATAATATGTTTCTTTTCCTTTAATCCTGCTACAATAACTTGAACGGGTATCGTATATATATTGTTTATTGAAAATGTAAGTGAAATTATTATTTTTTTTTAACTTTAAAAAAAATTGTTTATAATATATTCTTATAGACAATTAAAAAATAAAAACAATGAGACTATACTCGACCTTGTATCTTTTTTAGTTTTTGAGTTATTTACATTCAAAATGTCTAAATTTTGTAATTTTCATTTTCAAAACGTTATAACTTGAAAAGTAATAATCTTAGAGAAATTAAAAAATTAAAAAAAGTAATTAAGAAAATTTCACTGAAAAATCCACTTTTTATATAAGGCCCTATGTCGTCGATTTTTACTTTTTTTAGTGAAATTTTTTTAGTTACAAAAAAATTGAAACTTACAGTTGTTATAGAGAATTAAAAATCTAAACGATTAAGCATACCTAGAACTCTATATGATTATTACTTTTAAAGTTATAATGTTTTGAAAATGAAAATTATAAAATGTCGACATTTTGAATGCAAATAACTCGAAAACTAAAAAAGATACAAGGTCGTGTATAGTCTCATTTTTATTTCATTTTCTATAAGAATATCTTAGTAACAAAAAATAATAATAAGTTTTTTAGTGGGGGGGGATTTTACTAAAATGCCGTATAACTTTAAAACGGTTAAAGATAGATAGTTCGGATTAGTTTTATTCTTTTTTTTATGTGAATTTACATAAGTATTGAAATTTGCATATCAAAATATTCATAACTTCAAAATTTAAATCGAACAATTTCAAGTTGTTAGTTATATATTCATCTTGATTTTATTTTCCAAGTCTAAAGTTATATAAAATCTATATTTATCTTTAGAACTGAATGAAATTTTCTCACACCCTCGTGTGAATATTCCTATAAAATTTCAAGTCGATATGAATATTTATAGGTCCGTTATAAGAAAATAGATTTAAATTCTACTTAAAGTTTGGGGGATTATACTAAAATGTCCTATAACTTTTAAACGGCTAGAGATAGAAAGTTCGGATTAGTTTTATTCTTTGTTTTATGTGAATTTACATAAGTATTGAAATTTTCATATTAAAATATTCATAACTTCAAAATTTCAATCGAAAAATTTCAAGTTGTTAGTTATACAGTCATCTTGATTTTATTTTCCAAGTCTAAAGTGATATAAAATCTATATTTGTTTTTCGAATTGAATGAAATTTTCTCAAAATGTTTATATCCCTAGTGTGAATATTCCTATAAAATTTCAAGTCGATATGAATATTTATAGGTCCGTTATAAGAAAATCGATTTAAATTCTACTTAAAGTTTGGGGGATTTTACTAAAATGTCCTATAACTTTTAAACGGTTAGAGATAGAAAGTTCGGATTAGTTTTATTCTTTGTTTTATGTGAATTTATATAAGTATTGAAATTTTCATATTAAAATATTCATAACTTCAAAATTTCAATCGAAAAATTTCAAGTTGTTAGTTATACAGTCATCTTGATTTTATTTACCAAGTCTAAAGTGATATAAAATCTATATTTGTTTTTCGAATTGAATGAAATTTTTACAAAATGTTTAGAGACCTAGTGTGAACATTTCTATAAAGTTTAAAGTCGATATGATTATTTATAGATCCGTTAAAAAAAAATAACTTCAATTTAAAAAAATATATAATAAGTTTATTTCTTTTCCTTTAATCCTGCAACAATAACTTGAACAGATGCCCACGGATCGAATTTATATTGATTTGAAATGTTCATATAACTGTTATGAATAAAATTAATCTATTTTGTATAGTTATCTTTAATGGTTTGTCAAAAATATACCGTTTAATGAACAAGTATTTTTTAAAAACTTTTAAGATAGTTTAAAAACTTTAAATTTTATATAGTTCTAGGTGTGCTTAATCGTTCAGATTTTTAATTCTCTATAAGAACTGTAAGTTTCAATTTTTTTGTAATTAAAAAAATTTTCACTCAAAAAACGTAAAAATCGACGATGAAAAAAGTGGATTTTTGAGTGATTTTTTTTTTAAATTTCAAAAATCACATTAAAAATCTGAACTATTAAGCATACCTAGAACTCTCTATGATTATTACTTTTCAATTTATAACGTTTTGAAAATGAAAATTACAAAATTTAGACATTTTGAATGTAAATACCTCAAAAAGTAAAAAAGATACCATGTCGTGTATAGTCTCATTGTTTGTATTTTTTAATTTTCTATAAGTATATATTATTAACAATTATTATTATTTTTTTAAACTTTTTTTAAAACTTTTTTTTTCTGAATATTTTCATTTTCATTTTTATTAAACGATATATATCTGACAAACCATTAAAGATATCGATACGAAATTGATTATATTTTCTTCATAACAGTTAGATGACCTATACAATAATATAAAGATAATCAAAATTTTACACATTCTTAGTTTCTTCCATCAATCTTTGTTAATAGCAACTATTTAACAATTTAATGTAAGTCCACACACATATTTTCTATGAATTCTATGATAAAAACATGAAGTGACTAATATAATTCAATTCAAAACTCTAGTGATGGGCATTCTAAATGATCCAAAACTATAGTCCCTATCTCAAATATTGTTTTCAATTAAATCACACTCTTCCCTACCTTTTATGCAAGTAGTTTTAAAACTGTTGCTGATAAAATCACTGCATTGTTAACGATGATGATTTTCTGTTAACCATTTATTATCTCTTTTTCAAAACTAGTTATATTAACAAATTATTATTTATTGCTTAACCCGTATAAAATGATAAAATTAAATACTTTGTTTACAATGTTATTTTAAGCCTAAAACTTTTTTCGTTAAGCATAGTAGGCTATATTATTTGACTCAGTTTGAAATTTATAAAAAAAGTCCCACGTGAAAACCAACTTAAGACAAAAAGTTGTAAGCACTGTTCAACGGGAAATACAATATGCGGTATTTTACAAATAAATATAGTTACACATTAACACAAACACAAATACTGATTTGGAACGAATATTTGGACAATGTTCTCACTTTCCATTACGTACATCGAAAAGTACAAAAATCAACAATATTTCAGTATCCACTCTGGATATTGAAGGTCAACAATACATTTGGCATAGTAATTGACAAACATATAGTGCAGGTATTTTAGTTTACTTCACCACGTATTTAAGGTGAAGTATTACTAATAATACTTGAGGCAAAGAAGAACATTTTATTAAGAAACTGCATTTTATCGCAGTGTTTTTGCAACATGTTTGAATTATTTCCTCTTTGGCCTCAAGAAAAGCGTTTCCCGATATGAAATTTTACGAACTGCGGCTTTTGATATTTAAATTGTTATTTATATGTATAAAGACATAGTTGGCGATGAATTTCATTCATAAAAATTATGGTGGCAAATAAGAATTCAATACCCTTCTCGTTCTAATCAGGCCGTTAAAAACGCTTCAGTAAACTGTTATATTTATAATTATTACTTTTTCAAGCTGTGTGGTGTGTAATTTTATACTTGATTTACTCTATATGTATCATGTATGAGGTCTGCGTGTTGGATTTATGTCATTGATTGATTCAAATCGTTCTGTTTAATTGATAATTTAATATGTCTTATATAAAGTACGGAATAAATATGTTGTTTTATTTTAAAATTGATATAGGATCAAGACGAATTTAAAATGAATGTGAAACATGATGTCTCTAATTGTCTATATAGTTTATTTTGTTCACCTTGACTATTGAAATTAAATCATGAGTTATAGTTATAAATTCACAGTTATTAGATGCTATATATAAATATAAGGCCTCTTTAAACTGAGTACAAAATAAATTGAAGGGAATGGATGCTCATTTAAATATCTAGATTTTCAAGCCCGCTTAAGAAGTAATATAAGTGTAGAGAACAATGAAAATTGCCATGAATGAAAAATCCTAAACTTGGTAGCTTACAGCCTTATAACGGGGCCAGTAGAAATTTCTAAAGTGGTAGACCATTTTTGTGCAATTTACAATCGTCTTATAAAAAATCACTTAGCCTATATTGTTATGTTATACAAAACCAAATTTGCAATATATATATATATATATATATATATATATATATATATATATATATTGCACCATAAAGGTGCAAGGAATTTATCTATTTATTGAACTGATGTTAGATTAAAAAGTTTTGAGTTAGTATCTCCGGAATAAAAATTTTAAAAAATGCAGTAAACGAAACCAAAAAGCATATATATAACAAGAAAATGTTTTTAATTTTATTCAAGAAATAGAAAATTTTTGTAATGTAAATGTGAATAAATGTTGGTAAGAAACCAATTTAGAACATTTTAATTACAAAAAAATTATTTTTATTAAAAATTATAATAATGAATCATATTTTAAAAATCACCAAAAATGCACTAGTAATATATAATGTTTTAGAGACAGATGCTTAGACATCATATATGTAATAGAAAATTTGGACATACAAATTTTAGAGTTAGTGTGTCAGTAATAAAAAAAAAGTACAGTAACCTAAGATAAAAAGTCACACAAAAAATCATATGTATACCAAATATTAAAATGTTTCTAATTACACAAACGTTTAATAGAGTAGTTTTGAAACAAATTTGAAAAAAAACAATCAATTTAGATAATGATCAGTACAAAAAAAATTATGAATAAGTACAAAATAGATAAAAATTAACTATTGTATTCAAAACCCAATTGACAGTATATATAAAATTTTTTTTTTCTTCAGAAACGTGCGTAGTATTTATTTATATATAGTATAACGATCTCAAACGATCACAATGGATAAATAATTAATTATGCCTAGTATCAAATATTAAAATAATAACAATCGATAAAAAAAGTTAATATTAATAAATAATTGTAAGAATGTGTAAATTGAGGCAAAACACATGTGAACAAACAAATCATACCGGCATAGCAGATGCAAAGTTAAGTTTGGAGGATAACGGTACTAATTGACGAACGTGACAAGAACAAGGAAAAGAAAACATTCTGTTTTCTTTGAGGGAAGAAAGTTCGCCGACATAAATAAAAAAAAGGCAGAAACATAACGGAATTTTGCTACTCAACGCAGCTGCGTGCCATAAACTGGGAACCAAGAAAAAATGAGAAAGTAAATACCTAACGGTATCTCCGAGGGCGAAGTCAACGCACGTAAAAAAAAATAACGATTTTAGAAAGTTAGATGTCCAATCAGAAGAGACCTGAGTTTCAAAAAATGAGAGATTGACCAATAAGAGAGGAGGACGCTGCACTTGAAAATCGGGAGAGGTTAAATCCAACGGGAAGAAGAGTCAGTCTAGAACTGGGGTTGAGAGCGTGTAGGTCTTAGCTTACAGCTAAGAATCAGAGAAGGAGGTGTTAAGAGTTAAACTGAGAACCTGAGGGTTTAACTCAAAGTCATAGAGTAACTTAAAGGCAGAGTCGCCACAAAATTTAGTAGTTTGAATGGTTGTCATTTAGAAAGGTTAAAATTTTAGTAATCATAATTAAAATAGAGTCAAAGTGTATTAAAGTTATAAAAGGAAGAGGAGAGAATCATCGCGTCGAAATCAATAGTTAGTTTGAGAACGAGTAAGGAGACCAAACCGAGTTTAGCGGACGTAACACCAGAGATTCAACATCCATCAATGAACCAGGGATTTGCAGCATCCTACCTCCCAGGATAAGATTACTTGTGTTAGTGCTTCGTTAGTGATTGTGTTGTGTACAAGTGCCAAAATAGAGAACGAGGAGTAACTGTTTGATAAGTACCAAAATTTATAATCAATAATTATTAGAATCTAGTATTTCACTTTGATGAGTCATAAAAGTTCCCATGCCCGAGATAAGAGTCAAGTTTTTTTATAATTTAAATTAAAAGTAAAGTAATTGAGCTAGCCGGCAAAATAAAAGTAATTTGGAAATAATAAGTTAATTAAAGAAAATTGTTTTTTTGTAATAAATTTGATATAAAATTAATAAGAACATTAAGACAAGATCTGTAGAAACATTCGTAGTTTTTTTTTTATGTAAATTGAATAATCAATTAAGATTTTAAAGTTATCATCCATAATATTGTGTATTAGCGTAAATTAGTTTTAAAGAATGAAAGTGTGAGAGAATGAAGTAGTCTTAAGATTGAAATGAATAATTAATTGAATTGATACTTGTTTTATAAATAATTGTCTGATAATAAATCCTGAAGATAGTTAAAGGGTAAAACTTGTTTTGTGGAATTAATTTAATTAAACCATCCTAGTTTTTCAAAATAATTAAAAAAAAGGAAGTACAGTAAATTAAAATTAAATTAAATCATTAAAAATAAATTATATATAACATAAAGAAATGTTATAATACAAAAGTTTTAGATGTAACATGTTGAAGTAGTATGTCACAGGAGTTGTTCAATAACCAATGCTAGTAAGAACGTAGGTATAATTACTACCACTTATTATACTTTTGGAATATTTTGTGAACAAATGGCAGACGACGAATTTTGGTAAACGTTGTAAATTTCCCTACTTCAAACACGAATTTAGGGGGACAAGGCCAAACATAAATGTCAATACTTAAAATACCCCAACTAAAACTCTTAGGTTCCGGTAGGTAAGACACGATTTACAACCTAGTGTTTGAGACAGTGCCGCACTAAGGATTAGGTCTTGTGCGCGCACATGTTCACTCCTTTACTTCGGAAATTCCCAGTCTCATGGTTACTTTTATGACACTCATGTAAAAATTTTAACTTGTCTATATTAAAAGGACACATTTAAATGGTCTTATTATTTCTTCTTCATGGATGATTTAAGAGTGTGTAAATCCTCTGCTTCTTTTAGTTGAGAAAGAGCTATATTTTTAACTGTGGAATGGCATTATGTACAAAATCATTTGTATAAGATTGGATTTCTCTCTCCAATCTTCTGGTCCAAACATTAAATTTTTTTATTATTAACCTCAATTTTTTACATAAAGTTTGACTAAATTAAAACAACAATTTTTTTAGTATAAACCACAATATTTTATTGATACTTGCCGACAATGTTTTCGCTAGTTACAGCATTGTCAAGGTATTTTACAAGAATGAAGAACGAAAAGGTTCAGTACATATACAACAATAGCTGGGTATTTCCCTTGTAACCTAAATGAGAAAAAGAGAGTGGGGGAGGAGATACAATGACTTATCGTGGTTAATGGTTTTAAGAGTGGAGAATTAATTGTTCAATTTAAAACTAACAAATTTTTATTCTTAACTAATCTATTAATTTCTAAATTTTCCAGAAGGTTTAATTTTATAGATTTATTAGCTGTGTGTAAGATATCAAAATTTATATTAGCATGAAATTCCGAAACATTATGTGTTATTAAGCGTGATTAGCAAAACTATAGTCCTCATGTCCTAACCTCAATCTTCTATCATACTCATTTAATCTAGTTTATAAATTTCTACCCGTTTGCCCTACATATGTAACGTTACAAATTTTACAAAATAACTGATAGACCCCACATTTACTCATTTTTGGTATTTTATCTTTACTATTATTAACAATTTACCCAAATTAATATCTACATAAAATGCTGGTTTTCAACTTTTCTTCTTTTCCAATAGTTTGCTTAATTTATAACTAATATGACCACATAACCTACCTTCCCTGCCATTTTGTGGAATGCTGTAACTACCTTGACAATGCTGTAACTAGCGAAACCATGGTCGGCAAGTTTCAATAAAATATTGTGGTTTATATTTAAAAAAAAACGTTTCAATTTATTTAAAATGTACCTACGGTCTTTAGCATAAATAGTAAAAAGTTTGACTATTGTTTTATATATTTTTTGATCCTGTATTTGTTAATTCGTACCTTTAATTATTTCAAAACATATATTATTTAAATATTTCTAATCATAGAACTTCCAAGGTACCCTATAGCATGTGTTACATGTAACCGCATATTCTCTGTAGTTTTATGGAAATACTAGTAAAATGTATAACAAACATATAACACGATAAAACAAAAAATGATAAACTATTTGTTTGTAACTTTTATAGTTTATAGTTTTATAGTCTATAGGTGACACAGTTTTCGACATATTTGTATCAAAATCTCAGGATATGTTCTGACATTCATTGTTAATCAAATGATTTTCGTTCTGTTCTGATAGCTCAGACCTTTCAACCGTGAAGCTCGATTATGTGCATTCAGAAGCGCTAAAAAAAATTTTTCTTTGAGTTCACGATTACGCGTTTCTAAAACCGGTTCTGGTGTTTATAACTCAAGAACGGCACAACAGATTTCGAAGAATAATAAAAGATTCTAATCAAAATGATTATTAGAATAAATAATTGTAAACGTTTTAAACTGATATTGGACGTAATAAAAGACCCGTGTCCAATATAGAGCGATTTTGTCTATACTTTTGGTCAGAGCTGGTCACCTCTACTATCCGGTGAAGTCATTAACCCCATATAAATTGTTGTGTGAAAACGGTACTTATACACACCCTTTCTAATGTTTGTACAAAACTATGGGGAAGTCAAATAGTAATCCGGTGAAGTCATTAACCCCATATAAATGTTGTGTGAAAACGGTACTTATACACACCCTTTCTAATGTTTGTACAAAACTATGGGGAAGTCAAATAGTAATCCGGTGAAGTCATTAACCCCATATAAATTTTGTGTGAAAACGGTACTTATACATACCCTTTCTAATGTTTGTACAAAACGATGGAGAAGTCAAATAGTAATCCAGTGATGCCATTGACCCCATATATACGGTACTTCAATACTGCTGGAAAACGGTACTTTTACATAACTTTCTAATGGTTGTACAAGACAATGGTTGTCAAATAGTGAAATAGGGTGCTTGCGAGTCTGGTATCCTGGTAGTACAAGAGTGACCAGGAATTAACAAGTATTCACAAGTACCCCCCCCCCCAAATTAACCTTAAATCTGTCTTTCTCACACCCAGGGAGCAAACAATAGGTACTTGGCCACTAGAGCTTTACAATATTGTTGAGTACTCACTGAGTATATTCACTGTGAAGTTATAATATACAGTCAAATATTCCCGATTAAGCTCAAATTACACTGGATCGCTTATCGCTTTCCCTATCTCTCTTAATAATGAGAGATTTCTGTCATAAAACAGTACGTTTCACCATGTAAATAATTCTAGCCATCATACTCGGGGCATTGTCCGCTTTTAAATGTATGATGGTAAAGCTTGATTGCGTGAAATTAATTTTTTTTTTAAGTAATAAATATATCAATATTAAAAAATAAAATATTGTGTTGCCAACTTTCATACTTTGAGTATGTTACTAAACTTTATTGCAATGTCGTGAAAATAAAACATATATTATTATTATTGATATTTAGGACTATTAAAAGTAAAGTACTTCAGGTGATTGGTTACAAATTTAAAGTTACGTTATTGGCGAAGATCTTTACGGCCAAGAAACATTTCAATACGGCCTCTGGGAGTAATTGCTCAATTAATAAATAAGTAAAACCAATTTGTTATCATCTTTATTATAGATAATTCTGTAATAAATAATTATAAAATACGATTAGACCTCATTGAGCAAACAGAACACTTGTTTGTACAGTAAACTCTTCCTATGTCTTTTGCAACATGTACACTTCAAATATTTGTACAAATTTATGGACCCCCCCCCATCGTACAATGAACAAGCAGATCATCTAAATGTGATTGGTTTCTTAGGTCTTCTAGGAAATAAAAAAGATCAAGAGTAGTTTCACTCGTTTCTGGACTTCGTAATTATATTCCTTTTTTAGGAGGTGACGGCTCGAAATTATTTTTTGGCAATACTTGGCTGTTACTCAGAGTAAAAACTTAAAATCTACAAATTTGTATCTAATTTAGTATGTTATAAATTGAATAACACACGAAATATGAACAAAACACTGTTTAAAATGCCCGCCAATTTGACATTTTCAATTAAATTTTTCTGAATTTCCACACCATAGTCCTCCAAAACAAATTTCATGTTCCTATCTTAGTTTTTATGAACGCTATCGTACAGACGACAACGACGAAGGACGGACGCCATGTCGAAAATCATTTTATCGGTTTCCTTAGGGCATGAAATGTGAATATCAGCAATGACTACATAAATACTATAAGACACGACATGGCCATGTTAAATATTCTACGCTTATTCTTGAGTTGACCAATACCCGCTAGGTCGCTCTGCTAGAGAATCTGAAGTTGATGTACTGGCGCTAGGTGGCTCTACGGTCAAACAATGTTTCAGGCGGGTAAGAGAAAACGCACTGATGCCACATATGGGACCAGAGATGCGAGGGAAGGTCGAGAATCGCTTATCTCAGAGCACGAACTGACAACACTGACTATGCTGACGGAAGTAAGTGAGAAGGTTTGTGAGAGAGAGGTCAACAGTTGTACAGTCTCAACCAAGTGGGATGCGTTCAGTCAAGCACCTGCTGCTAGCGCTTTCTGATAGCTGTGTGTCAAACTTGTGACGAACAGCACCCGTAAAGCGTAGACTATTTCCCTATCCTATGTCGTGTCTTATAGTATTTATGTAGTCATTGGTTATAGTAACCTGGTGGTACCATTGGAGGAGGATCCCTAATTCTAGGAATGAAGGTCTGGCCGATTCCTTTTTCGACTCGAAAAGGGTCACTCATTGTTACACAAAACAATAGCTGTGAATATCGGAGGTAAACATTTCGATGGCACCACCAGATTGTTTAAGGGCCATTTTTGATCTCTGCTCTCCAACTATAAAATCTAGCAACTATTTAGTTTTTGATGATCACTTCATTCACTTCCAATTCAATCCGGCAAGGTAGACAGACTGTTGCTTATTGCAAAAAAAAAAAAAAGATTCTCAACTTATTTCCTACTTGATAACTATTAGAGAAAGGTTAGGTTAGGTTAACCATGATCCAGATAGAAATGAACTGAAATGAAATGAACCAGATAGAGTCGACTGATATGTATTGGTATTTGTAGCTGTTATCATTTCGCTGTCTTTCAAGTTTTCTTCATTATAATACATACAAATAAATCCTCCATTAAATTAGGTTAATTCACTAGTGGAACGATTTTCATGGAACTTTAATGATACGATTACCAAAGGACTCTAAAAGGAAGATTTTCATGGAGCTTTACTTCAGACGATTTTTATAGAACTCTAATGGAACTATTTTCATAGAACTATAGTGAAATTATTTCCTAAGAACTTTAGTGGAGACGAATTTCACAGAACTTTAATTAGACGACTTTAAGAGAACATTAGTGGAGACGATTTTCATGGAACTCTAATGGGACTATTTTCATAGAACTTTAGTGGGGCTATTTTCATAGAACTCTAGTGTTACTATTTCCAAAGAACTTTAGTGGAGACGAATTTCACAGAACTTTAATTAGACGACTTAAGAGAACATTAGTGGAGACGATTTTCATGGAACTCTAATGGGACTATTTTCATAGAACTTTAGTGGGGCTATTTTCATAGAACTCTAGTGTTACTATATCCAAAGAACTTTAGTGGAGACGAATTTCACAGAACTTTAATTAGACGACTTTAAGAGAACATTAGTGCAGACGATTTTCATGGAACTCTAATGGGACTATTTTCATAGAACTTTAGTGGGGCTATTTTCATAGAACTCTAGTGTTACTATTTCCAAAGAACTTTAGTGGAGACGAATTTCACAGAACTTTAATTAGACGATTTTAAGAGAACATTCGTGGAGACGATTTTCATGGAACTTTAGTAGGACTATTTTCATAGAACTCTAGTGTTACTATTTCCAAAGAACTTTAGTGGAGACGAATTTCACAGTACTTTAATTAGACGATTTTAAGAGAACATTAGTGGAGACGATTTTCATGGAACTCTAATGGGACTATTTTCATAGAACTTTAGTGGGGCTATTTTCATAGAACTCTAGTGTTACTATTTCAAAAGAACTTTAGTGGAGACGAATTTCACAGAACTTTAATTAGACGACTTTAAGAGAACATTAGTGCAGACGATTTTCATGGAACTCTAATGGGACTATTTTCATAGAACTTTAGTGGGGCTATTTTCATAGAACTCTAGTGTTACTATTTCCAAAGAACTTTAGTGGAGACGAATTTCACAGAACTTTAATTATACGATTTTAAGAGAACATTCGTGGAGACGATTTTCATGGAACTTTAGTAGGACTATTTTCATAGAACTCTAGTGTTACTATTTCCAAAGAACTTTAGTGGAGACGAATTTCACAGAACTTTAATTAGACGATTTTAAGAGAACATTAGTGGAGACGATTTTCATGGAACTCTAATGGGACTATTTTCATAGAACTTTAGTGGGGCTATTTTCATAGAACTCTAGTGTTACTATTTCAAAAGAACTTTAGTGGAGGCGAATTTCACAGAACTTTAATTAGACGATATTAAGAGAACATTAGTGGAGACGATTTTCATAGAACTATAATGGGAATATTATCATAGAACTACAGTGGGACTATTTTCATAGAACTTCAGTGGAGACGACTTTTGTAGAACTTTAGTATGGATGATTTTCGTAGAACTTTAGTGTCGATTTTTAAAGAATTCTAGAGGTCGATTTAAGTAAAAATATTGTTGGTTTTTTTATAGAACTAGTGCGATGATGTTCTTACAAATCAACAGGAAACGATTCTCATAGAACTCAAGTGGAACAATTATAATAGAACTATAGTTGGAAGATTTTCATGGAACAAAATAGGTTCGATTTTTATAGAACTCTAATGGGCGTTAACAAAGATGTAGATTACACATAACATTCACAGACTTCAAGAGACTCTTTTCTAGCGTTAATAAAGATGTAGATTACACCTAACATTCACAGATTTCAAGAGACTCTTCTATAGCGTGAACAAAGATGTAGATTACACCTATCATTCACAAACTTCAAGAGACTCTTCTATAGCGTGAACAAAGATGTAGATTACACCTAGCATTCACAGACTTAAAGAGACTCTTCTCTAGCGTTAACAAAGATGTAGATTACACCTAACATTCACAGATTTCAAGAGACTCTTCTATAGCGTGAACACAGATGTAGATTACACCTAGCATTCACAGACTTCAAGAGACTCTTCTCTAGCGTTAACAAAGATGTAGATTACACATAACATTCACAGACTTCAAGAGACTCTTCTATAGCGTGAACACAGATGTAGATTACACCTAGCATTCACAGACTTAAAGAGACTCTTCTCTAGCGTTAACAAAGATGTAGATTACACCTAACATTCACAGACTTCAAGAGACTCTTCTATAACGTGAACACAAATGTAGATTACACCTAGCATTCACAGACTTCAAGAGACTCTTCGATAGCGTTAACAAAGATGTAGATTACACCTAACATTCACAGACTTCAAGAGACTCTTCTATAGCGTTAACAAAGATGTAGATTACACCTATCATTCACAGACTTCAAGAGACTCTTCTATAGCGTGAACAAAGATGTAGATTACACATAACATTCACAGACTTCAAGAGACTCTTCTCTAGCGTTAACACAGATGTAGATTACACCTATATTTCACAGATTTCAAGAGACTCTTCTATAGCGTTAACAAAAATGTAGATTACACCTATCATTCGCGAGACTCTTCTATAGCGTTAGCAAAAATGTAGATTACACCTAGCATTCACAGACTTCAAGAGACTCTTCTCTAGCGTTAACAAAGATGTAGATTACACCTAGCATTCACAGATTTCAAGAGACTCTTCTATAGCGTGAACAAAGATGTAGATTACACATAACATTCACAGACTTCAAGAGACTCTTCTATAGCGTTAACACAGATGTAGATTTCACATATCATTCACAGATTTCAAGAGACTCTTCTATAGCGTTAACAAAGATGTAGATTACACCTAACATTCACAGATTTCAAGAGACTCTTCTATAGCGTGGACACAGATGTAGATTACACCTAGAATTCACAGATTTCAAGAGACTCTTCTATAGCGTTAACAAAAATGTAGATTACACCTAGCATTCACAGACTTCAAGAGACTCTTCTATAGCGTTAACAAAGATATAGATTACACCTAACATCCACAGATTTTAAGAGACTCTTCTATAGCGTTAACAAAGATATAGATTACACCTAACATTCACAGATTTCAAGAGACTCTTCTATAGCGTTAACAAAGATATAGATTACACCTGCAATTCACAGACTTCAAGAGACTCTTCTATAGCGTTAACAAAGATATAGATTACACCTAACATTCACAGACTTCAAGAGACTCTTCTATAGCGTTAACAAAGATGTAGATTACACCTGCAATTCACAGACTTCAAGAGACTCTTCTATAGCGTTAACAAAGATATAGATTACACCTAACATTCACAGACTTCAAGAGACTCTTCTATAGCGTTAACAAAGATGTAGATTACACCTAACATTCACAGACTTCAAGAGACTCTTCTCTAGCGTTAACACAGATGTAGATTACACCTAACATTCACAGACTTCAAGAGACTCTTCTATAGCGTTAACACAGATATAGATTACACCTAACATTCACAGACTTCAAGAGACTCTTCTATAGCGTTAACAAAGATGTAGATTACACCTAACATTCACAGACTTCAAGAGACTCTTCTATAGCGTTAACAAAGATGTAGATTACACCTAACATTCACAGACTTCAAGAGACTCTTCTATAGCGTTAACACAGATATAGATTACACCTAACATTCACAGACTTCAAGAGACTCTTCTATAGCGTTAACAAAGATGTAGATTACACCTAACATTCACAGACTTCAAGAGACTCTTCTATAGCGTTAACAAAGATGTAGATTACACCTAACATTCACAGACTTCAAGAGACTCTTCTCTAGCGTTAACACAGATGTAGATTACACCTAACATTCACAGACTTCAAGAGACTCTTCTATAGCGTCAACAAAGATGTAGATTACACCTAACATTCACAGACTTCAAGAGACACTTCTCTAGCGTTAACACAGATGTAGATTACACCTAACATTCACAGACTTCAAGAGACTCTTCTATAGCGTTAACAAAGATGTAGATTACACCTAACATTCACAGACTTCAAGAGACTCTTCTCTAGCGTTAACACAGATGTAGATTACACCTAACATTCACAGACTTCAAGAGACTCTTCTATAGCGTTAACACAGATATAGATTACACCTAACATTCACAGATTTCAAGAGACTCTTCTATAGCGTTAACAAAGATATAGATTACACCTGCAATTCACAGACTTCAAGAGACTCTTCTCTAGCGTTAACACAGATATAGATTACACCTAACATTCACAGACTTCAAGAGACTCTTCTATAGCGTAAACAAAGATGTAGATTACACCTAACATTCACAGACTTCAAGAGACTCTTCTATAGCGTTAACAAAGATGTAGATTACACCTAACATTCACAGACTTCAAGAGACTCTTCTATAGCGTTAACACAGATATAGATTACACCTAACATTCACAGACTTCAAGAGACTCTTCTCTAGCGTTAACACAGATATAGATTACACCTAACATTCACAGACTTCAAGAGACTCTTCTATAGCGTAAACAAAGATGTAGATTACACCTAACATTCACAGACTTCAAGAGACTCTTCTATAGCGTTAACACAGATGTAGATTACACCTAACATTCACAGACTTCAAGAGACTCTTCTATAGCGTTAACACAGAT
The DNA here is from genome assembly GCA_963513935.1 of Aphrophora alni. Taxonomy (NCBI): domain Eukaryota; kingdom Metazoa; phylum Arthropoda; class Insecta; order Hemiptera; family Aphrophoridae; genus Aphrophora; species Aphrophora alni. Next base: position 108,772,898 of record OY740772.1, on the reverse strand, counting down.
ATAGATTACACCTAACATTCACAGACTTCAAGAGACTCTTCTATAGCGTAAACAAAGATGTAGATTACACCTAACATTCACAGACTTCAAGAGACTCTTCTATAGCGTTAACAAAGATGTAGATTACACCTAACATTCACAGACTTCAAGAGACTCTTCTATAGCGTTAACAAAGATGTAGATTACACATAACATTCACAGACTTCAAGAGACTCTTCTATAGCGCGAACAAAGATGTAGATTACACCTAAACAGCAGTGAAAGGTAGTATAGAGTCCGTTTGTTGTATGGATTTTTATTATGTACACTTGGTAAAGATATGAGGCAATAGATTTACAGCTGAAGAATAGAAGTAGGCCAGGTCTATATTATATGCTTAACGGAAAAATGGAAATGCTGACTATACCTATTGGGTAACTCGATTATTTATGTAAACATGACGCGGTTGAGAAGTGGGAGATTGAAAGCTAGTCAATAATCTGGGTAGTAAACGGTCTCGCTAGAGGAGAGAACTATGGTGGATTTTTGGGTCTGGGATTCAAGGAGGTAGATAACCTTTTGGTGTGATAGTATCAGCTCAAAATAAAAAGGAGAGATATAGTTCGTTTGAGTTGTGCTATTTTTTATTTTGTATATACCTGTTGTCGGTTTTACAAGCCATTTATTTTATAAACTCAAAGTTGCACTATGTTGTGGGGAGGGGCTTACTCGACAACAATACGCCCCTTAATGATCGCTCAAAAGAAAATTATTAGAGGTATTATTTTTAAGCGCTCACGCATGCATACTTCTCGTTTTTTTTTGTTTTTTTTTTAAGCTAAGAATCTTACAGTTGCGTCAATTACTTTTAGAGTTTTTCGTAAAGATTGGTAAAATGGGGTAAATATGCATAACGGTTGTGAAATGTCTATAGACAACAAAAGTTCCAATGCCTTTTTCGAAAGCATTTAAAAATCTTATTAATACCTAGTCCATAAGTTATGGAATAAATTGTCTTTCGAGGTAGACACTGGTAGATCAGTTTTATTTTCCTAAAACAACTAAAATTCGTTTTACGGGATCTAGAAAATGTGGAAAACTGGTACAAAGATCCATAATTTAGTGTTATATTTTACGATTTATGTGATCTACATTACGGTTATAAATAGGCCACTTATAGTAAATTTTGAAACAGTAATCATAATAATACTTTTAGATTCAACACCATTTTGTTTGTCCTTACATCCCAAACTTCAAGGGTAACCCCAATACTGGCACACCCTAAATGTTTGCCTCTTTTTTGTAGTACTTTGTGTTTTGTTTCATTAGATACTAACGTTTATTATATAAAACTTTTTAGTTACAGTTTTAGTTTTCTGTATTATAATTATTTTTGTGTACACTTTTAGTTTAGTTTGTTTAGCTAAGGAGGATATTTCTGTTGGTGTATTTAAGATATATGGGTATGAAAAACTGTAAATGTACTACAAATTGAATGTATCTTCAATTTCAATATTTATTTCAGAGTAAAGGAAAATCTGAAAATACTCAGTTTTTGACATCTCAATACAATAAATGCGTCTAGAGGTGAAATCGCAGTCAAGATATTTGGTTTCTAAAAATAATGATCTCAGCTGTGTCTTTTTAAATTTTGTTACATTTAATTTATTATTAAAAAACACTCGTAATTATTTGCGTGTGAACAGAGAGTGTTTTCGTTGTGGAAAGAGGAGATTTTAATGTTTGTATAATTTTATGTAAACAGAGTGTAAAATACTGTGATACAGTTGGATATAATTTAAATGGATTGCTATATCAACGTAAAACCTCTACCATACCTATTATAACACTTTTTCTAGTATTTAAGGGGGGGGGGGTTAAAATATTTACATTTTTGAAAGAGTAAGGGGGGCGGACTACTTTCATTTTTTAAATGGCAACCCCTAGCTTGTGACATATCATTGGGCAGATCTATACAATAGAAAAATAATGGCACCTCCAAGTGTCATTATCTTGGATGGTCATTGGTGGAATGTTCTCCTGACTTTAGACTACAAGGCTATTTCTTTTGGTCACATGAAAAACCTTGATTATGAAATTAAGCCAACTGACGTCAATGACCTACAAGGTAGAATCTGACAAAAGGCTCAATCCATTCCAAAAGATTTTTTTTGCGAATGTTGTCTCAGTTTTTTTACAAACGGCTAGCACACTGACAAACCACCGAGTGTCACGAATTCGAGCTTGTTACATTAAAACAGGTAAGAGATACGCAAGCTAGTCATGACTATTTTTTTCATGTAACTTTTGCCAAGGATGACTAGCAATCAATTGGTGGTGCCATTATTTTTCTATTGCATAGACCTTTCCAATGATATGTTACAAGATTGGAGTTGCCATTTAAAAAAATAAAATTCACCCCATTTATCTCCCTTTCAAAAGAAGGGCACAAATTTTAACCCCCCTCCCTTAAACATCAGAAAAAGTATTACAATAAGTATGGTAGAGGTTTTACGTTAACATAACCCATTTAATATGGTATCGAGGTTTGTCACTATTTATTATGTGGACTCTTATTAAATTTATATTCAAACGTAATATTTAAAATAATATCCTATATTAGTAACTGAATGGGATAATTACTATGGTAAAACCGATCTTGTTATCAGAACATATTATTTTAACACCTTAAAATTGTAATGACTCTTTAAATATTTAATTATATTTTATAACTAATGTGAGTACTTTGTATGATTTCACATACAGTCGGCCAAACGTAAGCTGGCAGTTGGGCTTGGCAAGCTGAGGCGACGGACTTTAGGCGAAGGGTGCAGGTATAAATACTTTGTAGAATACATTGACCCTCGCACGTCCTTTTGACTCATGTAGAAGATGGCCACATCCCTATTGTGTTCCGTCTTTAGTCACAGGCGTCGTAAAAGTGATTATTATTTTCTATACGGTTATTATTACGGCTGCGTTCGAATTGGACAACATTCCTAATTTTAAGGAGGAGGTCAGAAAAGGGTCTACTAACCCCCGAGCCTGTACTGGACAACGTTTGGGCCAGGTAAAGAGGGTGGCATGCGGAAAGGATTAGAAACTCGGGCGGCCAAGCGTGTAAAGAATGTGACGATCGGGTAAACACCTAAGCAGAAATAAACAATTCCTCCTCGCCAGGTCGAAGATGGTATGGTATGTAGAAAGGTTTACATAATGTGGAGGACAAGCGCGTAAAGAATGTAGCGGCCGTGCAGTGACCCCAGCGGCGGAAGTAAACAATTCCTCAGGTAGTCACCACTAATCAAAACGCAGTATATGTGTCATCCTTCACATGACACATATGTATTGTTTAATTTGAAAGTTGCTCTGGAGGTGTAACGGCAAACTTCTATAGTTTTGTGACTGAGTAGCCTAAGTGATTGCCAAGAAGTTCAAGTTGTGTATAGTAAACGAGGAGGGAACCAGCTTGTGTTCAATGGCTATAAGTTCAATCCCCGTCGAACCACTAAAAAGACTGGAGTCTGGAGAACGAAGTTGGAGATGCTGCAACAGGAAATGCAAGGTGAAGCTATACACACACCGTGGGTGACATTCTCTCGTCTTGATGACTCACACGACCATCCTGCTACCGATAAACAAATTACAATCCGCAAAACAGTGTCGAATAACATCAAGAGGAAAGCTGAAGACGACAAAGTACATTAACAAGGAATTGGAAGAGAACAAAGAATTTGTCGATTATTTGACATAAAGCTCATCAGTAACAACGTGTTAAAGGCTAGATCGAAAACTCTTCCGAAGTTACCAATATCATCCGCTGAAGTCCATATGAATGTGAAAACGATTATTAAGGATGAAGATTTCGTGCAGGTTAACGACGAAGATCAAGGAATCGTAATTTTATTTTATTTTTTAGGCCCAAAAACTTTATAAAAAAACTTTGTAAGTTACTTTTTATTTGTAACTTTATAATTACAATTTATAAAGTTGATACAGTTTATAAATTAAACTTCATTTACAGATAATTTTTGAATTGTAAAAATAAAATGAATGGATATGTCTCATTTTTATTGCATCACAACTAGTACATTTAATTAAAACACTTTTGTAAAGTTCTATATACAAGAAATTTATTTTAAAAAATAATTTGGGTATAAACTTTGGCTAATAAATAAAAATCGGGGTGGATTTTAAAACGCGCTACTGAACACTGTTGTAGTAAATATAAATATTTAGGAATTTCCTGGAGCTTTAAAAAAAAAAAAAAAATTCTATTTAATTAAAAACCTATCAATGATACATGAACTTTCACAATTATCCATACCAAAAGCGCAAAAAAAAATAATAATAACATTCTAAGAAATAAAATACACTTTTGTAAACAAAAGTACATTTTTTCGTGTACATCAAATTTGAAGGCCAAACAAAAATCTTATTAATGGATGGTACATTCGAATATGCGGCAAAATTCTTCACTCAACTGTTCACTATCCATGGCTACTCAAACAATGTGTACACGCCGTTAGTGTGGTGTCCTCCTACTTGCGGTCAGTCCTATTTGCGGTCAAGTGTAGTTTTATGAAGGATGATCAAGGTTCTGGAGGTGGAAGGGTTTCCAGTTTGCGGTCACATCTTGAGAGATAGTTAATTACTAATCACAAATCAAGTTGTTTGCCATCTTCACGTGCCGGTCTACAGTTCCCGGTTGGCAGAAAAAAGGGGGAATAATAAACAAACACTGTATACATATATAAATAGAGAGGGAGAGAGCTACAACAAAAATAGATACTAATATTTATAGAATATACTCTTTCGCATTACATGCATACTTCGTACTAAAGGTTCGCCAGTCCCAGACATTTTTAAAATAAGACTATAGATAAATTTGGATTGACTCAAAAAAACATTGAATTGAATCAAAAAAACAAATGGCTATATGGGGTTCAAATATGTGACCGCAAATTGGACAAATATCTTTCGATTAGCCCACGACATTTTTGGGGTGACCGCAAAATGGACGGTTTTACCCTTGACCGCAAATTGGACTGACCGCAAGTTGGATACAACCGTTAGTGTTTTGTCTTTTGAAAGATAAAAAAGAAACAAACGTATGCAATCACACTACAACTACTACGGAACATGTGCGAAGCAATAGTCGTGACAACCAAAGACGTGCAACCTTTGACAGGAATACTTTTTGGCATTAGGGAGCACTTAATATCTTTAATCTTATCTACTAATTCTAATGAATTTTTTAAACCAAATTTAGGCTGGAACTTAGTAATGTTTTTATAAAATTGTTTGTAAATTTAGCCAGATTATATGAAAGACATTGTACAAAGGAAACCACAGGAAGGATGAGATTGTCCGGTTTATGTAATTTCGTAAGCCCATATAATCTAAACTATTAAAACCGGTAAAGTGTTTACATGAGCCTGACTAAAAATGCAATTGTTTTGTGCTAAGATAGATTTAACAATATTGTTGTTTTCTTAGTTGCGTCCTTTTTTAGCTCAACAAAAGAATTAGATTTTAACAAATCTTGAAATTTATTGTTGTAGGCATCTAACAGTTTTTTTCAGTCATTTGAAAAATCATGTCCTGATTTTTATTCTTATATTGGTTTGAAATTCTCCATGTTAACGTCAAGGGTGAAAAAATTAACATTTTAGAAATATTAGAAATTAAGATACTCTCTTGTAATAATGCTAACCATCTTTACATTTAAAAGTAATCTGAATACTTTATATTATCGTAACTAAGTGGTTTTTGGGCTTGATTTTCTTGTGATATGATGCAGATTAGGAAAATAATATTTGTTTGACTATATACTTCGAATTGTAAAAAGTTGTTCTGGCTGTACCTATAGGCTAGTTGGTGACTATTAACTAGAACTCGGAGAGGTCAGGCGAGGGTTAATTGGGGCAGTGATGCTCGACCAACCGTACTAAGCTCTCAGCCGTCACGAATCTTTGAGGCTGCTATAGTCTTAAACAGAATTCATGTCTTTTCCTCCCCTATTTCAACCTTTGTCAAAGCATGTCTAATATATACAGATACACTTTCAAAAGTCCCTTACCACACTTGGGAATAAACAAAATAACAAAAAAAAATATTTGTCAAAAGTAAAATGTTTATTCCTATTAGACCCTTATAGCTATTACAACAACAAAGTTGTCATCTTCAGAGGGAATCTTAACAAAGACTAAATTAAAACTATTTACAACTAAAGTGACCAGTTTCTCTACCCCACTCCTCTGGTGCATTGACCTATCAACAATAGAGTTGACAGTTCAAACACCTGTACTGTTACCTGGAATGGGGAAGGTCCAATCCTCTAACAAACAAAGATGTTTTAGAATTTACAATATAATCATCCCTAAACTAATTATTATCTTAACATATTAACTAAATAATAATAGTAGATACAAATTTTTTTATAATGATACATGAATAAAAACTATGCTAATCTATTATCATAACATATTTAACAAGAATACGAATAATACAAGCTATGTTACAAATTCTATTAACATATTAAATCAGAATATTAAAATGAGATACAAATATTTACTTTTATAAGAATAAAAAAAATAAAATAAAAAAACCACTATGCTGAAAATTCCATAACTTAACATAAAAAGGTTAATCTTTAATAATAGATACAAAAATAAACATTTTACTTTTGACAAATATTTTTGTTTTTTGTTATTTTGTTTATTCCCAAGTGTGGTAAGGGACTTTTGAAAGTGTATCTGTATATATTGTCACCACAGTGCTCTGGTCTTTGTTTATGTCTAATATAGTTTATGACTTACTGGGTTTCTCGGCTACAGGTTCCATTGTCATGTATAGTGGAACAGGCCTAAGAAGGCACTTCGCAGATCGGGTGAAAACGCTACTATTCTCGAAGTAAACGTTAATAAGGGGTGCGAGGATCGCAAGTCTCAGGTAGCTGGCGATTCGGAGGCAAAGTCAATGTTTGTGGAACGGTGTTATTTTCCTACATAATCCACCTCTTCCTCTACCACCCCGTACCGAGCACAAGTGCCTTCTTAGGGCTGTACCACTATAACGGGACTTGTGGGCGTCTTTGTAAAACCCACTTCAATACCGTTACTGGCTAAACCATGGTCGGCTAGACATAATAAATGTAGAATTTATTGTGTTTTATTTGAATAACATGGAATAACACAAAGTACCGTCGGTCATCAGTATAAATAATATAAAAACTTTAAGTTATTTCATAAAGTTTTATTACAGATATTATTAATTTAAAACAAATATTTTGCACTCCTTGCGTTTAACATCAAATATCTTATTTTTCATGTAAAAAGTACATATCTTTAGAATACTGGAATCTAAACTAGTAAAATAAAAATATACTAAAAAAGTAATTTAATACAACCAGTTTAAATTATGCATTAAAAAAGAATTATACATAATTAATTTAGAATTAATAATTATGGATAGAGTTAAAATTGTTTTCATAAAAAATGTCACAAAGTGGGCAATCCATGCTTTTAAGGATCCTTGCAGATCCCAAACAATGTTTGAGAGAGAACATATAAACCACGTGAAGGTTCTTCCTTGTCAAAGTATGTGTTATTGGATCCATAAAAAGTGTTTTCAAATTCGTTGTTTGAAGCAAAACACTTTGTGATAATGGTTCACTGTTAATCATACTTAGAAGCGAGTCTCTCTTTACTAATGAGGTTTTAAAACGTCTTACTTTGAAGTTTAATAGAGAGTGACGCAATATTTATTATTTATTTATTTATTTATTTTTATTTTCCACAGATTACAAACCACAAATATTTATAATAATCATACAACATAAGAACTTAAAAATAAACTTAAAACTACTAATCTTTATCCAATGAACTTAAAATATGCTTGTGAAACAATGTTAACATGTCAAAATTTAAATTGTACACATAAAGTAAAAAAACTCTGCGGAAAACATACCACACACAGAAGAGCAATAAAACACCCTTATACGTGTGCGGGAGCTATCTTAAATATTAATTAAATCCCATTCATACCAACATACACACAAACAGACAGACAGACTGTGATTATATCTACAAAATAGCCTATATTTATTTTAAATTAAAATACATTTCAATTCAATTGGCCTATACAATTCATTTATACATTAAATTAAGTTCAATTAAACTCAAATACATTCACCTTACTAAATATAATATTATGCCCTTTATTGTCATTCACTCAGAACAGTCATTGAATAGTTTTAAACATATTTTCCAAAGCCACCGGAGAAAGAGATAATAACCAATATCTAAGTTTAACCTTGAAATGAGTAATAATAGAGGTATTCCTTAAATATAAAGGCAATAGATTATAAAATTTTGACCCAAGAAAGAAGAAAGTTTTCTGAGTAAAGGTTTTTGTACATTTGGGTAACATTACAAGTCCTTTACTAACCTGCCTTGTGTGGACACCATGGTTTAATATAGCCCCTTCATTACCACTTACCCTATAAAACATTTCTAACACTTTAAACACATAGAGATAACGAATAGGAAGAATCTTTTTAGCAATAAAACACGGGAAAGAATTTGGAATCTGTCTTTTTTACACAACATTCTCACGAAAGATTTTTGGAGACTAAACAAAGGAATTAAGTGTGAATTATATGTACTTCCCCAAATTGATAAACCGTAAGCCAACTTAGAATGTACAAATGCAAAGTAAATTTGTCGCTGTATTTGTTCAGGTAGATATGTTTTGATAAATGAAAACCTTCTTAAAAACATAAACATATATTTTTTTTAATTGGAAATGTGTTCTCGAAAGTTGGATTCATTAAGTTGGAAATGAGAGTACGAAGTCCAAATTGTAACGGAATATTATTTTCTAAATAGAGTACTGGTTCAAAGGTCTCTGGTACAGCTGGGGCCATGATGACCGAGATCCCCCCCCTTTAAACAACAAAAATTTTAAACAAAATTACGACTTTTTTGTAAAATGCTGAAATGTATACCTCGACTGTTGTTAGGAATTTGATGTTTGGTCTAATGGCAGCTTCCACCTTAAAATTTATGCTTCGGTTTATTAAAAAAAATAAAATAAAAAAACAAAGAAACAAATTATTTTTAATAGCATTGAAGAACATTACTTTTCCTGATTAAAAACAAACATGCTACATGATAAATAAACATTATTACGGAAAAGATTTTGCTATTTAGAAAGAATTGTTTTCAACAGTAGAACATGTCTAAAGCTAGACAAGTTTCACTTGGAAAGAAAACAATTGGTTTTTAAATTGGTGGAATGATAATGAGAGATGAATTATTCTTGGCGGACGGATACTGAGGTCAAACTTCACAATGAAAACCAATCATCGTAATAATATACCGCTGGTTGTTCGGTGCCTAATTAATAAAGAATGTCCAGAAAATGATGGACTGGTTATTAATTTTTCCGATTATAAACATCAAAACAAAACAAAATTTCAAATAAAATGTAGTCGAATTCAGCTTCACTATCCGTTTATCTGTCATGTTGATTTTACAAATAAGTATTATAACTCAAAAATAAATAAAATATTTAGTTCACATTTGGTATAAGCTTTTTCTATGTTATGTTTTAAAAGTGTGCCAAACACAAAGACTTTATATTTATAATTATTTTGTGAATTAAAAGAATAGGATGAAACAAACAAAAATTAAACTGTGGACAAACCTTTTCACTCACCTATCTCAAAAACCAATTAAAAACAACCAAACCTATTAAAGTAGATTGGAATACTTGGACCAGTGACGTCACAACTCTCTCCTCTCCCAACTGATCTCACAACATGTCGCAATACACACGTTACACGTTTCATCTCAACATATTTGTAACGACAGAATAAAAATATTCACAATCAATTAAATAAAAACATACTCTCCTTCCAAGCGTTTGGAATGACAAATAAATTGTCACTTATATATTCAATCATGTCCTCAACAGTACAAATTACCTGTGAATACAAAACTAATCAAAGTATGAAAATATTGACATTAATCTTCGGCAAACACCTGGAGTTCAGCTAATGGAAGATACAACTGTCAATCTGACAGTTTATAGTTCTCAAGAGCGTAAATCAGAATGATAAAGAGTAATGTGTATACAAAACTAATCGTTAATCATAGTCGTCAACAGCTCAAAGTAGAATGATGAAGTCGGAGTCAAAACTAATCAAAATATGCAAATTTTGAACATTCGTCAACAGTACACAGCCTGGTGACAAAAAGATATTTTCTCACCAACACAAAGTAGAATGATTTAAATAATTGCCAGTTATTTACGATTACAAAACTATTCTAAGTTCATGTAGGTCAAAATGAAAGTTCACATAGGGCAAGTTAAGAATGCTAATTTGTTTCCTCTTAGGCAAACATCTCCAGTGTCCGACAATAATAAATAATTGCCAATTAATTACTTTACAAGTCAATCAAGGAAATCGTGAATATGATAAACTGCGAATAATTTTGTAATCTAACGGAACTAAATTATATGTTAATCGTTATGCATGGAATAAATTGATGCATTGAGTTTCGGGTCGGCTATAACTTATCCGTTATTTCACAACACTAACACTATAAGTAGTGTCGGTTAAGACTTCAATTATCACAGTTAAAGTGAAGATGTCTTCCAAACGCAACCAACCTTGTGAGAGGCATTGGATCAATGTTAGGATGATGTCATCCGACAACGATGAAGTGCTTCGATACATCGCAGAGAATGCGGAAAGGATCCGTGGACTTGTAGAGAGGTTAGTTTGGTGTTTATGTTAAGAATATTAATATTTCTGTCACTCGCTTTGCTTTCTCAGTGTCTCGTTTCTGCCGGATCTCAGTAAACGAATATCTCATTTTTTGGAAGGTCAGAGGTTGGAAATTACATTTTTGACAATAAATTCGCTATTTTGTCATCGTGGAGATAAAATGTTAATAACAATAAATGTAAAACTACAAATTTTTATCTAATTTTTTATATTATAATTTGAATAACAAAATATTTCAACCAAAAAAAAAAATGTTTAAAAAGGACGCTATTTTGACATTTTCAATTCAATTCTTCTGAATTTCAATGGGGTTATGAGTAGGACACTATAGTCCTTTATAGCAAATTTAATGTTCTTATTTTAATTTTTGACGACATACGGACTGAATATGAAAATCACTTTTTCATGCTGTGAAGCAACAGTTTGGATTAGAGACTTCAAGCAGTTAGGCGTGTTCTTGGTGCCAAGCTACTAGCTAGATCATAGCGAGAACAACTGTTCTGAGATCCAAGTAAAGTGGTCTTGGAAATGAGATTAGTGTTTCTGAATTATTACGAACGACTCTGACACGTTATTTGAATAGAGAAATAACTTTGTTGGTGGAGATAAACAGTCACTGTTCAATATTTGAAAAAATATTAATAAGGTTTTTATATTTTTTGAACTTCATCGTAATGGAACATTTATGAAATTATGTGTTTTTTATTCAATGTATATGTTTAGTATAACTAATTTTGTTTTGTTTGAATTACACGAAGTTGTAATTAAATCGCCTCGTGGCGGATATAAAAAATAAAAAATATTGAACAATCCTGGAAACCTCATGCGAACAGAGTTTTAGAAAGAACCTTTATGACCCTAAATTAGAAAAAAAGTAACAATTTGAATGTAAGATTGTTTTGACGAATAAGTGTGTGTTTAGAATAACGATTTGGAAAAATATTTGTGTTACAAAACCCAAAACAGCTTAAGGTTATATAATATTTCATAGAGGTTATTTGCCGGGAAGTAGCATCAATGCGTGGTTTCTTTTATACGTGGATTAAGCTTTTAATTTTTTACTTTGTAATCAATTATTATTATTTGTAAGATGTTATGAAACATGAAGTAATCGAAAAACGCAGGTCGATTTTTGCGATTATCACTCTTTTCTTTATATTTCGTATACTGAGTTAAGTATTAATGAAAAATTATAAATACTGTACTGCCATAATATATTGAGGTTAGGATGGGTAGAACCTTCGTTAAATATGTACATTTTATATAAACAGGAATTTAAAATAATAATTTCGCTCTCTTTAAACAGTGTTCGTGTCGGTGCTGTGATTCGCCGAACTTCGTATGGCTGTACGAAGTTCGGCGAATCACAGCGTGCGTCCCCCAAGTATCAAGTGTAATGTTAAAACCATTTACTTTGAAACTTTCCATTTTGTGTGCGATAACAGATAGGTATTTACGCAATACATGACGTAGGTAATTCAAAATCAGCGAGCTGGGGGAGGGGGAAGGGTTAGCAACCGAAGTTGTAAATTTGTCCATTAATTTTATAATAGTGTACGGGTAGTTTTACTGTCCACGGCCGTTTTTTTAAAGTTTAACGGGTGGATATTTAACCCCTAATATGTTTTATAAAGACGAGACTTAGCTAAATGTTTTTCGTGTACGGTTCATTCCAATTCAACTAAAACATTCGAGTTGTCTTCAAGATAAAATTCACAAACATAAGAATTGCTGTTTGTTCATCATCGTAGCGGCCACAAAAATAAAAATAAAAATATAAAATTTGCCTCAGAACCACATTGACTTTCAGAAAAGTTGAATTGAAAAAAAAAAATCAAAATTACGGCAATTTTAAACAGATTTTGTTCAAATCTCATAACATACAAAATTTGATTAAAATTTTCATATTTCAATTTGTAATTTCACCAATTTGTCATAATAAATAGCAAAATTATTGTTGAAAATGTTATTTCAAAACCTAACCTCAAAAAGAAATGTGCTGTTCGTATATACTACATTCAGGACCAAGTGACCGACATGAGCTTAGCGAGTGGAGGCTCCTTCACTTATGTACAGCTTCGAGGTCCGCCAGATACGAACACGAGCGAAACACATCAATAAGGCACGTCGAGGTCAAGAAAATACTGATATACACAATTACGAGATTCAGAAACAAACTTAACCAACTTGGATCTACCAATACAATTTAACAATTCCTACAAGGCTCTGGAAACAAAGTTTTGGATTTATATTAAGTTTAGAGGATTTATTATATTTGTACGGTGAGGCTGGGTAAGTACTATAATGGCAGTTTAAGATTCTATGAAAAAATCAGAAATATTGGTTTCAAGATTGTTAGGCTATTTATAATTTAGAAAAGGGTTTCCTTAAAGATTCTGGAACAAATATTCTAATAGAACGAAATGTGATATCTAATAATAATAAAACAGTCAGGGGATGAACATTAAATGAATTTTATTTTATAGTTCACGCTAATTATGACTATTTTTTCACACAAGCTAAACTTCAAAGCTATGGAAGAGTACGAAGTCCAAATTCTAACAGAATATTATTTTCTAAATAGAGTACTGGTTCAAAGGTCTCTGGTACAGCGATTTGTGGCAATGAAATGAGTCAAAGTCGTGTATTTACATTGGACGATTGTAACAGGTTAGAGGTTACTTGTTATCAATAATATAGTGTACAAAGCCACACTGTATCCTGACTTTGAGCCCTAAGAAGTGTTTATACAATTAAATGTCAACAAAGAATTTAAATTATTTGTTCACTATGAGTAGTTATGGACCCCAATTTTCTTTACTAATCTATGCAGTCTAGTGTATAAAATAATTGCCTATTAAAATTTATACAGACTCTCACAGAGGGTTTCATAAAAAAAAAATTTATAATTCAAAATTTAAGGGTAAAAAAAAGCAAAATTTACTTTTTTTCCCAAATCGGTTGAAAATTTTTGATCTAATTTTATTCAAGTGTAGCTTATAACAACTTAAACAAAACCCATTGGTCACCATCTCTCAAAAAATGCTGGTTCGTGTATCGGGGGAAAAAATCAATTTGTAATTTCTCAAAATCGGCTCTATCTATATCGTTTAAATAACACTGAAATATAAAGATTATTGGTTAAGGTAGGTTAGGTTATTATCAATTTCAGTTCAAATTTTACTGAAATGTAAAGATTATTAGTTCCCAATTATGTGTAATATCGTAAGTCAAAAAAAAATATCACAGTTCAGGATTGTTTGGGAAAATATCAAAAAATTGTTTTAAAGCACTAGACCAGCTTAAGTATACAGCACTTCTGATTAAGTTCCCCTAACCATGCAAAATGAAGTCAATATTAAACTTATATTTATGACAAGTGTGTCGAGAAAGGCGAGGATGTCTAAGGCTAAGATTTATAGAAAGAGATGCCCTCCCGCCGGCACATAATATATTTTTCTATCCACCCTAAAACTGTCATGAAAGGAATTCATTCCCTATTACACTGATGAAGTTAGTCTAAACGTATTAGGGATGACAATTACCAATAGATATCCTCAATCCATAATATAAAAAATTTAAAAACTTGTGCTAATTAAGAGTTTCAAGAAGAAACAATTTTTCCTTGGTGTCTAAAAGAGAAAAGCTTTATATCATCATCGCTTTATAAAAAAAAGAAGAAAAGAACATAAAATAAATACCCCTAGCCCTCGAATACTCTAATAGTGTCAGCATCGGAAGAGAACAAGAGTTGGTCAAGAGAGACTCTCCCAATCATTATTTTTATTCACGGGAGTTCATATCGGATATATTACCAATAAGCTGGATTCGACTTTTTGACTTTTTAAGCTGAGAAGAGCGAGTTATAGAAGACCTCATTTGACTCTCAAATAGGCTTCTTCCATTAAAATGTACGTCAAATTATTATGTAAAGGTTCAAGCGTAGACCATTCTCCTTCCGTTTAGTAGAAGTAATTAAACATTAACCTCATCTCTCATTTTAACAATCCCGAGAGACCTTGGCTGGATCTACAATTTTTTTCACGTAGTCTTGGGTTAGATCCATCTCTTTCATTTCTCCTATCAGATCTGTCTTGACCAATTCTTGTTCTATTCCAACCCTGACACTATTGAATTATTCCAGGGCTAAGGCTATATTTAACCTTGTTTTTTCTAAGGAGATGACTATCGAAAGGTTTTCACCCTTAAACAACAAAGGAAAATATGACATCACAAACTTTATTATAATATTTATTTAAATAAACGTGTTTTATAAATTCACATAATTTATTTCCGAATTTCAAAACTAATCAAAGTTTGCAAATTTTGAACATTTATCTTCTGCAAACACCTAGAGTGTTTGGAATGACAAATATAATTAATTGCCACTTATATTTTCAATCATGTCCTCAACAGTACAAATTAGAATGATTTGGCCGTGACATAAATAATTGTCAATTATTTGCGAATACAAAACTAATCAAAGTATGCAAATTTTGACATTTATCTTCGGCAAACACCTGGGGTTCTGCTTTAATCCTATTAAAACTATGATTCATAGGAAGTGTAATGCACTGAATGCACATGCGTCATACGATACATGAATCTTGGTATTAGGTGTTGTTTATACCCGTGGTTCAAATGTAGTCAAAGCCTATAGATTAACATAATCTTGAAACTTTAATAAAATATATTCTTCTTTTTTATAATTAAATAATTATTTTCTTTTAAGATAGGCTTTTAAAGTCACCATTCTAGAAGTGAATTTTGGACTTACTAATTTTCATTGCGATGTATACAAATATCCATTTGTCGGTGAAATCGACAAGAGTTTCATTTTACGCAAGAATAGGGTACCAAATGTAGTCCCTATAAACTAATCGTAGTTCTTTCTAAAAAAAAAAAAATATTCAGGAGAGGCCAATTTCTGAAACTATTTTTTTTTTCACTAGGAAAATTTACTGAATGTCGCTCCCATGTTATAGCTCCATGTTATTTATTAAGAATAACGAAAAAATAATGATTTTTTAAAGAGCTACATTTTATTATTCCAATTTTCAATTTAAATAATGCATCATTGGAGATTATTTATATATTATATTATATTATTTTATATATTACATTTATAGATGTAAAAACCAATATCCATATTTTTCTACAACTCACATTTACCGTTTGCTTTACAATTTTTTATGAAAAGTAAGGAATTTTTAATATTTCGGACAAATATTACGGAATATTGACGATTTTACACTACAAGTTGTGTCACGATTGATGTTATATCTTGTGAAAAATTCAGTGTTTGATTTCTAGATTTATATTAAAGAACAAAAAATAACAATAAAATAGAAATTTGTATTGATTAATAATGAAAAAATAATTTTAAAGTTGTATTTGGATCAAAGTGTTTAGTGCGATTTGTTAAGCAAATAAAATTAAAAAGAAAAGATCAATTTAAGTGTCTAGTATATGAAAAGGGAGTGTCAGAAAATGTAAGTAGTTTCTAATGTAAACACTTGTAAGACAGATCTCGAGGGTTAAAAAACATATCATATAGCAGATATCTTAAATAGATTTAACAAATTTTATTATTTAAATTGAACTAATATAGAATGTTAGCATAAGTAATTTTGTTTAAGTTAAGTAGAAAGTATCATGAATAAATGATTTTAGTTTATTATGTTGTACATGTAAAATTCAAGTAGTTTATGGAGAAGTTATAATTGATACATTGGTCTTAGACTCTTAATGATATAATTAATAGATTGTTATAGTAATCGGGTGTATTATTTCTAACCTGGTTTCTTTTGGAGTCATCCCTCATGCCAAGCAAAGATTGACCCTAAAAGGTCTGGTGAAGCCCCCAAATTAAGAGCAGTAAATTCATTTCAAGGATATTAAATCCCGTAAAATAACAAAATTATCTAACGAGTTCTTATGATTGAACTAGAAACTAGACTGAGCCATGACTCGTTGGGTTAAAAGATATTCCTGATCATGAAAGGTGCGTACTCCTAAATAACTTGATAACAAAAATTCCAAAAATAATACCATAAAAAAACCTTGCACTGCATATTGTGTGATACCGATTTCAAGACGTGACTGTTTATCTTATGTATGATATTTCTAATGGCTTACATAAGAAGCTTATTTAATTCTTATTTTTGATTTTAGTGCACTCAAGACTCAGATTGCTGTACTGACGGCCCGTACCCTTTGTGCTGTCAAGCGGTTGCATATGACACTCCCGTCGGCAAATGTTCAAGTGGTAAGTCTTTATAAACCATAGAGTGAATATTAAAATGCGTTAGAAAACCCAAATATACATCATGCTCAAAATTTTGCAAAAATATTCCAAATCTCTCAAATATTATCTAAATTTTTGTCTTGGTATTATGTAAGTATTAAATTAATTTACAACGTTTCGACACTTTAAATCAATTTTCGATATCCAGTGATAAAATACACAACAAATGAACCATCAATACGACCAATACAACCTAAGCTAAGGACTGTGTAAGGAAATAAAATTTAAAATATTCACTTAAAAACGGAACTCACGATCAAAGATTCACGTATGTTCTATAATAAAAAAATGTCAAACACACAAAAAACCGTTTTTTAAAAGTACTCGAAAATGTTAAGGTTATCACTCGATAGATTGTATATTCCATGTCTTTCAATTAAAAGCTAATCTACTCAAATATTATGAGAATCCATCCCCCATTAACAGGTCAAATTCGGGTCAAACTGCAGATTCGAGAGAGGAAGTGGAGGTGGTTAGGGCATACACTGAGGAAGCCAGACGGAACCATTGAGAAAGAGGCCCTAGAACTGGGAGTATGTTTGGGATCGACTGTTCCAAACAGAACGAAAGATTCAATTAAATTAGGTCCGGTGGATGTGCGTATAGAAATCGAAGCAGGCGAAAATATACCTGCTGATACTACAGTCTATTATTTGATTCGCGTATAATCTCCTTTCAGGTACCGTTAAACTGTGGTGGTATAGGTGCGCGCATGTGCTTAATCACCCTAGGCATAAAAGTTTACAGATCTGATCATTAGCTGACGTGACACCATGTACACCACACACCCAGGAGTCGTCTACGCTTTCCTCAGGCTCGTGCTAGGATAAGTTGTCCGATTTATATTATAGGATTAGATTTAGGATAAATACTGTAAAATACTCAATTTGAAGTACATAGGTGACAAATTACTTGAAGGACGTTTAATCATGATCTATTATTCAAAACAAATCTGTAACCCTAACTATGCAAAAAAAAATGCTCAAATGTTTTTTCACACCCATTTACAATCAAAACAATCCAATTAATCATACAAAACTATTAGTCTCCAATAATATAAATTCGGTAATTGTCAGGAAAGATGTTCATATTTAATTTGACTAAATGATTGTCACACTTCAGACTCTTTTTCTTTTTTTTTTGTCGATGCGAAAAATCTCTAGGAAGAAAAGAATATAAAATAAAGATTACTTTAGCCCTCGACTACTCTAATATCGTAATTGTAAGAAGAGAACAAAAGTTGATAAAAAACGACCTGACAGGAAAGATGAAAGAGTGGGATTTAACTCAAGGTTACATGCAGAAAGGTGTGTAATGACACTGAGGATTGCCAAGTCCGTACTCACTATAAATGAAGGCTTTTAAATATATAAGATCTTTAAAAATGATGATTTCTAAAAAGAAAAATATCTAGAGGTTAAGTTTTACTTGGCTCTGTTTGAAGTATTGCTATATGAATTAAAGATCATAAATACAGAGATGTATTGCGTAGGCTATATTAAACCTTTCGGTTATAAAAAAATAAAGAATAGAACATAAAATAGAGACCCTGAATAGTCTAATAGCGTCAAAGTTTGAAAGAGAACTAGAAAAAGTCTAGAGGTAATCTTCAGATCCAATCCAAGATTACATGAAAAAAGGTGTTGATCAAGCTAGCTCTATCGGGATTGCAAGGACCGTAGTTACTATAAGTGAGCTCCTAAAACTAGGCCCAATATTAAATCTTTCCTATATAGTATAAAGTTTCATTTTACAAAACGCTGCGTTTCTTTTTACACTCCTTATTTAAAAAAAATATTTGATATGCTTCACTTGTAAATAAATTACTCTTCCTTTGAAATAATTAATTATAAAAACATTGTAATTGTTGCTTCTCTGAGTTATCAAAAAGATCTTATCTTCAGCTAACCTATTTCTATATCCTTGGACCTAAAAAAATAATTTTAAAAGAAAGCATTTTGTTTTTCGTTAGAAGTGGAAAATCTTTTGATTCTTATTATTGGTTTTCAAGATAATAAGAATTAAAAACTTTCGTCATTTTGAAAATGTAAAAAATAAAGTCCAAGTTTTCTGGTAAAAGTCTACATAAATAATGCGTGTATGAAATCTTCACTCAATATTTTCTCTATCGGGTCTTTCAAACGTAACATAAAACTTTAAATGGTTGTGTTTTCGTTATTTGTTGTCGAATTCCTAGAAAAACTTTTTATTGTATGCAGATATAATTGGGATTTATTAAAACATCAGTAATTATTTTTATTGCTATTTCAAACACAGGAATCCAGTAGTGGTGGTAAACTTGTAGTAGTTTAGAAATAAATAATTGATTTTTGGTTTTCCATGACTTTCGCTTTACAAACATGTATTGCAATGATTCAGTGTTAAGTGAACGGAGTTTATAGTCAGGGCAATAGAGATGTAAACAAATTCTCAGATCCAGAGTGACTCTACACTGATTTACTTGTACGAATAGCTCATTTTGTTAGTTAGAATTTCTAGATCAAAGTTGAAAACTGTTTATTTGTTTATAAATGCACATCGTTTCCGAGAAAAAATTGTCGATTTTTTTCTCGAAAACGGTGTGCTTCTGCCATAAAAAATTGCAAAATGTGAAAAAGTCTTACAGTCGACCGAAGAATACACTGAATATTTTTCGAAATTATTTTTTTTTAAGAAAGTTTTTCTGCTCAATACGTTTTCAGCACAATCCTACCGCTCCCTCTGTGGCGTCCTCTAGGATTTGATTTTTTGACCTCGAAATTGAAAACAGCGACCTCAAAAACTTACAGGATATAGGCTAATTTTCATAATTTATCGCCTTTTGACCTGATATTGTCCCTCTAGGATTTGCATCTTTTTGACATCAGAATCGGAATCAGTGACCCAAAAAACATAGAAGATGACATATAACTCCAAAAATGACATCGATTTATAAAGATATTCCCTTTTCAAGTTATATTCAATCCCCGGCGTTCTAATTGCTTATAAGTCATTAATAAACAAATTATTTAGTTGCCCCTCAACTTTGATCTCGAACAAAATGAGCTATCATTTAAGTAAATCCACGTAGAATCACTCTGCCTTTATTTCCTTGACTATTATCAGCCGAGTTAAGAAAGTCTTCTACTCACAACGGTTTGAGGGACGGGCCATATACATCGTACTCGCCTATAAAAAACAACGTATTACTGTAGTATGTTTGAAACCACCGGGTCCGTTGAAGACCATTAAGAGGCCAGGAAGACCTTCAATCGTAAGAGATGAAATTGCTGTTGCTGAAGTCTTAAATGAAAAAATGTTTTATTAAATAACATTGTACTGAGAATGTAGCGTCAAAAAAATTACACAAAACCTTGATAATAATCAGTCAACAATATAGCGTATCATTTGAAGGCAACTTAAAATGTATCCCTATAAAATAAAAATGAAATTTGAATTGAAACATAAAGATAAGTCTAATCGACTTGATTTAGTTTTACTACCATTAGCTCAAATTTGGTTAAACGAAGCTTGTATTAAGAAAATTTGTTGGACTGATGAAAGATATTTCCATCTAAACGGATCTGGTAATTCACATAATTGCAGAATATGGTCAGTTGCAAATCCTCACACAGTAACACAACAAGTACTAAATACAAACAAAAGTTACAGTTTGGAGAGGATTTTTTACGAATTTTTATTTTGAGCTATTCTTTTTTGTAGAGTTTCAAAATGGTGTCGCAAAACCAATAATAGGACAACGTTGTTTGAACATTCAGCATTAGAAGGTAATACCAGAACTGAAACAGCATGATATTTATGAAGGATGGAGCACCTCCACACATCTACAATCCAAATAAAAGAATTGCTCTGAAACTCCTTTGATAGCTCTAATTGCCTTTTTTTTTGTCACAAGAAAACTTGATTTGCACCTGCCGAATTAGTTCCGCAACAACTCGTCCAAGTAGCATTTCGTAAAGCAGCAGCAAATTTCTTAGAAAAATGCTACATTTCGTCCGGCTCGGTCTTACAGATGATTAAACAACCTAATGACTAACACCACATTCTGATGAATAGTTAACAAGGTTTGGGGAACGGAATGCAGCTAATCGGAGGCCCTTGTTACCTGTGATTGTGCGAAACCTGGATCACCTGACCTACCTTCACCACTCCCACCCTCTTTGTTTACTAAACTAACATAACATAACCTAACCACACTCTCGAATCATAAATCAAATTGTGACACTTAAAAGATGATGCAGAGAAGTCTGATATGAAATTCACAAAAATTGATCTAAATTTAAGAGTAATTATTGAGTATGATCAAATATCTTTTGTTAGTTTTTCGTAGTTTATTTAATTTATTTAATTTTTATAGAATATCATATAATTTTATTTAGAGTGAGTAAATACTGTCAAATAGTTATTGTAGACCTGTCCAAACATTCAGGTGTTAGGTGTTTGGACGAGATATTACTAGTGGGCAAGTAGAGAGGTAAACCCAAGCCTGTTCCTGGAATTTGGACTAGATATTATGACAAGGCCTGATTACCCCACAAGGTTACTCCATAAAGCAGGTACGAATGGAAAAATGCTAAATAAGCATTTGTTACTAGGCCTATGTTAGTACTTAATTTCATCTTTTTAGTAAATATACAACTCTTGCTAGGCGAGTACACAAGTAATTTGTACGAGTCACCCAGGTACAGTAAGCCTAGAATCCAGGTGTACACCACGAAGTTTAACTAACTTCTCTGCAGGCTTACCTTAGCCAAATGTAATAAAATCAGTTTTATCTTGATTGGTAATGAGTTTATTAGGTTCAAACCAGAGTTCAGATCTGTGCATATTCTTCTTATTTAACTGTGATATTATTTTTAATTCCTTGTCTACAGTTATAAACTCCAACTTTGTCGAAAAGTAGAGTAGTTTATTCAGTGTTATAAAACATTGTGTTATGAAAATTATGCATCACAATAGATGAATTTGTAACTTTTCTTGTTTTAAGTTGGAAAGCCTCTCGATCAACATCGTCTTATGAAAAAAGAAGATCAAATAAATCTCTTAAATACTCTAATAACGTCGGGCTCCAAAGGGAACAGGAGTTGCAAAAAAAAGACCTGATAGGAAAGATAAAAGTGAGGGAACCAACTCAATACTACGTATAAAAAGGTGTATATCCAGTTATAGCCACTCGGGATGGTGACGACTGTACTCACTACCTCTGAGGGTCTGATTGATAAAACCAAACCTCGTACCATATAAAGACATTCATCCAAACTTTTCTTTTTTTTTGCTACAAAACTATAACGGATTAAACCTTTATTACGCGGACTTTATATGGAAATAAATTGTAATACTTTTTGTTTTACCGCCGACCACCTACAAGTAGATCACTTCTATAGAGAGGTAGCCAACAGCCGTGGTACCTGGAGGACCCTAGCTGGGATTTACATCTTTTATTCCTGTAAACTCTCTTTCATCTTTTCTATCAGATCTCTCTTGACCCAACTCTTTGTTATTTTTCGACCCTGACGCTATTAGGGTATTCAAGGACATGGGGGTCTTTATTACATGTTTTTTCCTTCCTTTTACTTACCCATTACGAAGTTCAGGGTAGGTTTGGTAATCGTTAAAAATTTCGACCATTTTTAACTAATCTTCAAGTTTCTTGGCTTGACCTTGGGAAACCGAAATTTTTTTCGACATGTCGTCCGTCCGACGTCGTTGTCGTCTGTACGTAAGCACGATAGCGCTGTGAAGATAGAGACATAAAATTTGGGGTGTTCGTATCTCTTGACTTATAACACGCTAAATTAGATAAAATTCCCAAATTTTATCTCTGGAATGGTACCAACACTACAATGACAAATATCGAAGTTATTATCACAAATAAAATAATTGTTGAGTGAACAGTTGACCACCACGTTAGAAAGATGTGGCTATATTATCTAAACTTGATAGGTGAGCGTGATAGGTTTTAATATAGTGAATTATGATATGACATATTATACACATATCTGCTATTTTATATTTTACTAATCTTATGTTATTGACAACACTGAAGTTAAAAATGAATTAAGTTTACTACTAAATTACTTACGTCTTAGCAATCTTGTGTTTTGTATTTATTTATTATTATTTCATTACAGCTGTTTCGGTATAACATATATCATCATCAGATGAAACAACACACTTACATAACAAACTGATACACATTTCACAAAAATAAATAAACATAACATGTTTGGTACTGCAGTACAAATCGAAAATAATATAAAATAAAGTTTAGATAGTTCAGATAATATAGCCACATCTTTCTAACGTGGTGGTCAACTGTTCACTCTGAGTGATCACAGATGATTCACAAATGAGTGAACAGTTGACCACCACGTTAGAAAGATGTGGCTATATTATCTAAACTATCTAAACTTTATTTTATATTATTTTTGACTTGTACTGCAGTACCAAACATTTTATGTTTATTTATTTTTGTGAAATGTGTATCAGTGTGTTGTGTAAATGTGTTGTTTCATCTGATGATGGTATATGTTATACCGAAACAGCTGTAATGAAATATTAATAAATAAATACTAAACACAAGATTGCTATGACGTAAGTAATTTAGTAATAAACTTATTTTAAAGCATTCATAAGGCAATATGGAATTTATATTATAAGTTGAATAGTACATGCAATATGGACAACACAATTGTTTAAAATGACATTTTTAATAGATTTTTATGTTTCATGTTATCTTAATTTTTGTGACTGCTAGGGTGTTTATTTGTAACACTGTACAAAGACCAAGTACTCCCTACAACTATGCTGACGTGAATATTCCATACGGATCAGCGACTAGTCTGTATGTTAAGGACTCTAATACTATTTATTTACTTAAAACGTATTTTTATATCTGAACTTAAACAAATAATTGTCAAATATATTCAGTCAATTTTAACCATTTCCTTTGTTTAACATGGATCATAAGGTTTAAAATAGTTTGTAGCTACATAATATTTAAAGTTTATATTATATTTGTTTTCTATGCACTACAACCAATAAAATGAGGTAAACAAAAAAGCATTCGTACACATAAATAAACTACATTTGAAAAAGGCTTTCCAGGTATTCCACTTTTTCTGTACATTTGAACAAAACACAAGTCATGATAAACCGTTAAAACTGTTACTTAACTCCTTTAAACTATTGTACACATGAACAAACCACATGTCATGATAAACCGTTAAAACTGTTACTTTACTCCTTTAAACTACTGTACACATGAACAAAACACATGTCATGATAAACCGTTAAAACTGTTACTTTACTCCTTTAAACTACTGTACACATGAACAAAACACATGTCATGATAAACCGTTAAAACTGTTACATTATTCCTTTAAACTACCGTACACATGAACAAAACACCTCATGATAAACCGTTAAAACTGTTACTTTACTCCTTTAAACTACTGTACACATGAACAAAACACATGTCATGATAAACCGTTAAAACTGTTACATTATTCCTTTAAACTACCGTACACATGAACAAAACACCTCATGATAAACCGTTAAAACTGTTACTTTACTCCTTTAAACTACTGTACACATGAACAAAACACATGTCATGATAAACCGTTAAAACTGTTACATTATTCCTTTAAACTACCGTACACATGAACAAAACACCTCATGATAAACCGTTAAAACTGTTACTTTACTCCTTTAAACTACTGTACACATGAACAAAACACATGTCATGATAAACCGTTAAAACTGTTACTTTACTCCTTTAAACTACCGTACACATGAACAAAACACATGTCATGATAAACCGTTAAAACTGTTACTTTACTCCTTTAAACTACCGTACACATGAACAAAACACATGTCATGATAAACCGTTAAAACTGTTATTTACTCCTTTAAACTACCGTACACATGAACAAAACACATGTCATGATAAACCGTTAAAACTGTTATTTACTCCTTTAAACTACCGTACACATGAACAAAACACATGTCATGATAAACCGTTAAAACTGTTACTTTACTACTTTAAACTACCGTACACATGAACAAAACACATGTCATGATAAACCGTTAAAACTGTTATTTACTCCTTTAAACTACTGTACACATTAACAAAACACATGTCATGATAAACCGTTAAAACTGTTACTTTACTCCTTTAAACTACCGTACACACGAACAAAACATTTATCATTATAAACGGTTGGCATTTTCACTCTTTTTTTAGAAAGTAGTCTTTTCAATTCGTAACTTGCATTAATGTCTTCAAAATGTTTTACGTGATATTTATTTTAAAGGAGACACCTGAACAAGAAGGAGAAGAAGAATACTGGGAGGAGTATCTTCAGGGGTGAAGAGGAGGAGGAAAAGGGTGTACTCGAATGACACATCCAAGAATATTTCTAAGACCCTGATATATTTGATATATAAAGTATTTTCAGTGGTTGTTTTTTAAAATGTGTTTATTATTTACCCCAGGTGAGTCCTCTGTCATACCACTATCGCGGACACATAATTCATAATCTAGAAACATCTCTAGTCGGAGGAGCAAAGAGAACCTTGCAGTTAACCCAGAGAACCTTGATTTTTACAAAATTGGAGTTTAACCTTGTAACATTGAAAATGTTTTTTTAACATATATTACAATTTAACAATGAGCCCCATGTACAGATTTTATATGTTCAGTGAGTACTCATCTAGATGAAATCAACTGTATTAAAGATATAATAATATTACCATATCATGTAATTAAATATGTAACACTGGAATTAAAAAAGTAATTTCATTTCATAATCATTTTATTCCAAAGATGAGTTACAAAACTCATCTAACTCAGAAGTATGATAAAGAGTTAAAATGTGTGTTTATTTTTGCAATATTTTTAAATTCAATATTTTTTAAAACTCTAGTTAAATACAATATTGGTAACATTTGACATTTTTTAAAGAAATTATATTTCCCCCAAAGTTGATAATAATATTAAAGTTTTTAACATTTAAAAAGAACTTAATTATTTTTCACACAAAAATTTACATATTTCATTACATTTTCTTCGAATAAATGGGTCGATGGCGCAAATTCCTAAAATATCAATTCAATAATCAATTTGGAAAAAGTATTTGGTAACAATTTTGGTATTTGGTTTGGTAACCAATTTGCCTGATGTCTTTCTTTTTTGAAATTCACTAAGGATAAAACAACAAGTGGATAAAACCTATGTTCAAGAAATGTTCTTCTTTTTTTTCATTTAGGTTTCCACACAAAATGTCCAATCCCTAGGTACCTAGCTGGATCTACACAGCAATCTTGAGGATCCCTACCAAGCTCTACAAGCGTTAACATTTAGGGGGAGGGTGTGATCCACCCCTATGATCAATGAAATAGGACGCTTGCGCTATCCCTAGGTGTCTCTACCTGGATCTACACTTT
Source organism: Aphrophora alni (assembly GCA_963513935.1). Lineage (NCBI taxonomy): Eukaryota > Metazoa > Arthropoda > Insecta > Hemiptera > Aphrophoridae > Aphrophora > Aphrophora alni. Next base: position 108,746,367 of record OY740772.1, on the reverse strand, counting down.
TTTTACAGTCTTGGTAACACTGAGAGTTCCCACCTGTATGTAGATCCTGGACCCTTTTTTAACAATTCTGGGGGAAGGGGGTGATCCACTTCTATTTTCAATGGCTCCACCGGGAACAACTATGCAATCAGTAGGGTCCATAGATGGATTTACACCCTTCTTTCACAGTCTTGGGAGGGGGTGATTCATCTCCATTCTCAATGGCTTCCTAGTGAACGACTACGCAATCTCTAGAGTCCCTAGATGGATCTACACCCTTGTTTCACAGTCTTGGGAGGGGGTGATTCATCTCCATTCTCAATGGCTCCCTAGTGAACGACTACGTAATCTCTAGGGTCCCTAGATGGATTTACACCCTTCTTTCACAGTCTTGGGAGGGGGTGATTCATCTCCATTCTCAATGGCTTCCTAGTGAACGACTACGCAATCTCTAGAGTCCCTAGATGGATCTACACCCTTGTTTCACAGTCTTGGGAGGGGGTGATTCATCTCCATTCTCAATGGCTTCCTAGTGAACGACTACGCAATCTCTAGAGTCCCTAGATGGATCTACACCCTTGTTTCACAGTCTTGGGAGGGGGTGATTCATCTCCATTCTCAATGGCTCCCCAGTGAACAACTATGCAATCAGTAGGGTCCATAGATGGATTTACACCCTTCTTTCACAGTCTTGGGAGGGGGTGATTCATCTCCATTCTCAATGAACCACTACGCAATCAGTAGGGTTCCTAGATGGATCTACACCCTTGTTTCACAATCTTGGGAGGGGTGATTCATCTCCATTTTCAATGGCTCTCTAGTGAACTACTACGCAATCTCCAGGGTTCCTAGATGGATCTACACCCTTGTATCACAGTCTTGGGAGGGGGTGATTCATCTCCATTCTCAATGGCTTCCTAGTGAACGACTACGCAATCTCTAGAGTCCCTAGATGGATCTACACCCTTGTATCACAGTCTTGGGAGGGGGTGATTCAACTCCATTTTCAATGGCTCTCTAGTGAACTACTACGCAATCTCCAGGGTTCCTAGATGGATCTACACCCTTGTACCACAGTCTTGGGAGGGGGTGATTCAACTCCATTTTCAATGGCTCTCTAGTGAACTACTACGCAATCTCCAGGGTTCCTAGATGGATCTACACCCTTGTATCACAGTCTTGGGAGGGGGTGATTCATCTCCATTCTCAATGGCTTCCTAGTGAACAACTACGCAATCTCTAGAGTCCCTAGATGGATCTACACCCTTGTATCACAGTCTTGGGAGGGGGTGATTCAACTCCATTTTCAATGGCTCTCTAGTGAACTACTTCGCAATCTCCAGGGTTCCTAGATGGATTTACACCCATGTTTCACAGTCTTGGGAGGGGGTGATTCATCTCCATTCTCAATGGCTCTCTAGTGAACGACTACGCAATCTCTAGGCTCCCTAGATGGATTTACACCTTTGTTTCACAGTCTTGGGAGGGGGTGGTTCATCTCCATTCTCAATGGCTCCCTAGTGAACGACTACGCAATCTCTAGGCTCCCTAGATGGATTTACACCTTTGTTTCACAGTCTTGGGAGAGGGTGATTCATCTCCATTCTCAATGGCTCTCTAGTGAACGACTACGCAATCTCTAGGGTCCTTAGATGGTTCCAAAACACCATTTTTTCACAGTCTTGGTAATCCCAAAAGTCTCTAGTTAAATCTACACATTTTATAATGAAGGAGTTCATTGGGTCCTAGTGGACGACACCATAATCATTAGGGTCTCTAGCTGAATTTTTTGGGCAGGTGGGTAAAAGAGAGTGAAAAAAGTCAAATGGGGTGAAAAGAGGGTGGGAAAAGGTTAATTTTGGAGGAGGAGGCTCAGGACCGCTAACCTCGGGTCCTTAGCTATACTCCCACATTTCCCACTAATAACGTTATCTTCACTGCAATGCTACAACTGATGAACGGACTCGAAAAATATCTCTTCCCAACAAATCGTATGGAACAAAATTATCTTAAGATAAAAATCGCCCATCTCAATGATAGTTCGATAAATATCGTATCGCTTAAGTGTTCAGCCCGCCTCATATGTTTTATACAAACCCCACTACATAAGCTCCTTTAACATTTCCTGCCAGGTCTACGTAACCAATTTTTGAGCATTAACTTTAGAAGATCAGCTTGTATACATTGTATGGTGAGGCCCATCAACTTGTTAAAGTATTGCGTTTGCAAAAAATATTGTCTATAATGCAAATATGTAACACTTTCTCTCATATTCTGTGATTCTGTGATTGTCTACTTTACAGCGCACCCTGGTGTCTTATGAAATAGTTATTAATTAATATCTAATAAATAATCTGAGCCATCACTCACACAGAACAGTTAGTTGTATTCAACGTTCATTATTTGAACAGCTGATTTCAAATTATTTTGTAAAATTTGTGGTTACGTTGACATTGTTTCTCAAAACGAACAGCATTTGTGGGCGGCATTCGTTATATTACCAGTTGAAATTGGCAACTGGTTAAAAACGGAGTGTTTGCTGCATTACCTTGAAATAAACTTATTCTTGTTTCAGTAAACTACATTTATAACGTATTCGTAACCTGTTGACTGACCTTCATAGTCACAGTGAGAAACGAGCCATCATGGACTTATGCAAGATCAAATCAAGCTCCTAAATAATTATTCATATTGCTTAATATGCCAGCGGGATTTAACGTTCGTATTGATACAGTTAGGTTCATCGGATATGAAATTTTTCTGTTACTATACGAAGTATAAGGTAAGTTTGGTAATCGTCCAAAATTTTGACTTCCGGTTTTTTGACTGATCTTCACATTTCATAGCCTCAGGAAACCATAAAAGTCCATATGTCGTTAAGTACGTACGCACGATAGCGGTGAAAAAAATTTAGATAAGCTCATGTAGAACCCATTAAAAATCAAAAAATGCAATTGAAAATTAACAGTTTTTTTTGTTTATCTCGGGTGTTATTCAATGTTATAACACATTAAATAAATAAAAAACAGAAAGAAAAGTTAAATCACAATCGCCTTGTAACTTTACCCAGTTTTTGTGCGCTTTTCAGCAGTTCTATTTGTAAGTTAGAGTAGCCTAAGTTGTTATGGTCTGACAGTTCAGAATCTTTAAATACTATTTACAGCGTTCAATGTCATATACGTCCTCTTCCCTTGTTTAACACGTGTTCCATTTGTCGATCCTTGAAACCCTTCCGAAGCATTGTTTAGAGAACAAACCCCTGTCATAAAAAACAGATCATTTGTGACATTTTTCGTAACTTTTGAAGGTTTTTTGGAACTGGCCTAAAACACTATGCCTTTGAAACCTCATAAAAAAAACCATTACAAAGTTACAAATCCGCACTCCTAACCGGGCAGGGTAACTCAGTAAAACGATATAATCTTCTGAGGTTCTATCAAAAGTTTTTCTATGTCCATAACCGACATGTAGAATAAAAAAAGTTTCTAGAAAAAGAACTCCATCTTCTTAAAAATTTTTCTTATCGAAATCTAAATTTCTGTGTCTAAATTTAAATCAGCCTGGAAACGGTATATTACTCCTGCAACAACATTTATTAGATTTTCAATTTCATCTTCAATAAAATATGAGCCACTAATGCCATGACTTTATATTGCTGCTCACACTCCACACTGAAAAGTTCTGTGAGTGTGGTCTAAGCAGGGCCGGCCCTAGGTCTTTTTCAAGTGTAAGCAAAAAACATATTGGCGCCCCCCCCCACTAATCAAACCACTATAAATCAGTGCACCTGTAACACATATTAATATTAACCAGAAATTAAAGGTAGAAGCCAGGTATGTTTTAATAATACACAAAGAAAAACTGGCAAACCAGAAGTATAATTATTTACAGGCCATCATCATTACATATAGTTACAATTATTAGTAATTTGAACTCTTCACAAATAAAACTTGAATTAAAAATGAATTTTTCTTGCTTTTGCTTTCGAAAACTCGTTGAGTAATAACTCAGTGTCCATTTTACTCAATATGTCATTTTCAATGGCCAAGATTTCTAGCCCATTCAAGTGTTCTTGGCTCAAAGTAGATCTTAAATAAGTTTTAATGAGTTTTAACTTAGAAAAACTTCTTTCCCCGCTGGCTACTGACACTGGGAGCGTTAACAAAATCCTCAATGCGACAAAAACGTTTGGAAAAGTATCCACGTAACCACGCTAGAGCTCCTGCTGGGTGACATCCAGAAGGCAGCATTGGTGAAAACACTCTTAGTTCATCAAAGAGATCATTTCCGTTCACGTCACAGTCTTCTCCATCACTCAAAATGGTTTGAAGGTGTTTACAAGCTGTTTTCAAATCTGTATCGTTAACACTCTTGTCCAAACTTGGGATATCGTACAAAAAATTAAAACTAGAACTATGAGTTTCCATTAGTTCAAATCTCTCCTGAATTGAGGATATTGCTCTGTCTAGCACAACAAAAAAGAAATTGACTTTAAAGGCATCCATTCCATAGTTTACTGCTTCATCTGCGCTTTCATAAGTAAACTGTTTTTTCACCTTTCTTGGCCGGACTTGATGTTCTTTTTCAAACTCGGCAGGCACATTGATTTTTTCTGCAAGTTCCTTTGCATCTATTATCACGCTGTTAAGTCCTTGATCAGATCTCATCTTTTCAAGAAATGATCTCACACTTTTAATGAGATCCATAGAACTTTGCAGGTCATTTGTGACGTTTTGCAATAGTTTACTGAACATGTTTGTTTTGTGCAGGATCTCATACCATGTCACTAAACAGCACAAGAACTTGAAGCTTTGCAGTTTTTTTAAGAGTCCTAAGGCTGAGTTTCTTCCAAATGCATCAAGTTTTTGATCTTGAGAGGCTTCATATAGTGCATCATATACTTCTTCGATATGATATCTCAAAGACATCAGTGCCTCGATTCTGCTTTCCCATCTAGTCTTGCATAGTGGTTTTACTGTAAGGGTTGTGACGTGATTGAGCAAAATACTCCATCTTTGGGTAGAACTTGAAAAAAAGTTAAAGATTTCTTGTATAGTACTGAAACACTCTACTGCACTGTTGCACGATAGAGCTGCATCGTTAATAACCAAGTTCAATGAGTGGTTCCCACATGGCACATAAAAGGCTCTACGATTTAAATCAAGGATTCTCTTCTGAACTCCAACGTGTTTTCCCTTCATTGCGGAGCCATTATCATAGCCCTGACCTCTCATGGAATTTAAAGGAATGTCTCGTGCTTTTAACTCTTTGAGTAATACTTCGGTGAGGCCTTTACCTGAAGAATTGGTAACAGGAAGAAAGCCTAAGAAATGCTCCCTTATTCAGACTTCTTCACTTTCTACAGTTTTCACAAATCTTACCACAAACGTCATTTGTTCTGTGTGGCTAATATCGGGAGTACAGTCTAATATAATAGAGCAGGGGTCTCCAAACTACGGCCCGAGGGCCACATCCGGCCCGCGGACAGATTTTGTCCGGCCCGCAGAGAGCTAGCATACTTGAAAACTCCTTTTAGAGAACATATTTTTTATAGCAAATTAAATTTAGTTTACTGAAGTATTCTAATTTTATGTTGAATAATTATTAATATGACATCTACATTGATATGGTCATGGGCTAACTACTCATAATATTGTTGTATGCTTATTGTTATTGTTTTTGTGATAAGTTGGATAAAGAAACACAGAATTGTAATGAGTAAAGACATGTATAATATGCAGAAAATTTAACTTCAGTATATATTAACTAACAAATTATTGAAATGAATCCAACTAACATTTTATACATTTTAAATATAACATAACTTATAACAAGCATAATGACATATGAAATACTAATGAGATTTATGTAATTGAGATTTTCCACTGACAATAGTTTGTAGTTGTGGACTAATTTTACTTGTACCAATTATTAAAAGAGATTTAAGATGCTCATCAGTTAATTTAGATCTGTAAACATTTTTTGTGTACTTCATTTTGGAGAAGGTCTTCTCACACAAATAAGTAGTACCAAAAACAGAAAACAGCCCACGAGCAAATTTATGAAAATTATCAAATTGTGTCAGTGGAAGACTCTTATAAAATTCCAACAAAGATGAGTTTTGATATTTGTTCTTAATTATATTACTGCACTGTAGATCAATCATTTCCATTTGAAGTTCCGGGGCTTGGGTTTCAATGTCAGTATCAAAAGGATTCTGAAAAATCTTAATTTGATTCGCAATGGCATCAAAGTCCGAGAAACGAGTATCAAAATTTATTTTCAAAGCACTCAAAGTTTCGATTGCAAAATCGATAGGAAACTCAGTCTCAGTGGTGTGGCTGAATATTTCACATGTTTTAAAATGTGTAAACATTTATTTCGTAGTTGTGATTGAAACAGTATCAATTTCTGACTCGTTAAAGGGGTCAAGGGGTGTAAGGTGTAAGTTGAACGATGAGCTCGGTCTAACTTCCGGCGGCTACGGCCGCCCACAGCCCTAAATAATTCGCAAGTTCACTACTATTAGCACAAACACAGATTGACAGATATTCTCTTAATACTACTGATTATTATTAATCAGTAATAGGTTATATGAGTTGATTTAGTAATAGGCCAATTACTTCAGTCTTTTTTAATATTATTTCGTTGAATTGCTTGGCAAAACTAACGTTAGTAACTAACTTGAAAAGTAACTGACAAAACGACAAATAAGCGGAAATTTTATGCCAGATATAGATTGTGCGTTGTTGGTTGATTTAAACTTTATACGCCTAGTTCAGCGCCCCCCGCATCACGGCGCCATACGCGGCCGCGTAGTTAGCGTATAGCTCGGGCCGGCCCTGGGTCTAAGCGCGTACCGTTTCCCAGCCCAGGAACCACTGCTATAACGTGTCATCGAACTTACTGAAAAGAAAATTTTAAAATATGTCAATTGCGTATTCTTGACCTAACAACAGGGCAAAAGTACACGAGTAGAATGGTTAAGTGTACAGACTAGCAGTAATCCCAAACAGATGACCCGTTGCCTTCGTAAACGGAACAGTCCTGGAAGATAAGATTCTTTCGAACGAACAAAATATGACAAAGTGAACAATGTGATTGTCTGCTATGATGGCTTCACTTAATGCACAAAATGTTTCAATCAATAGAGAAATAGGTTATTGTATGACCTTTGGTAAACATATAGGTCATTGTAAGTACTTATATCTAAATAAATGTCAATATATAAGTGTATGTATGTACTTATAATAACCTAAAATATTTGTAAAGGAAAACCGCACTGTCGCGTGGTTATGACCTTTGGTAAACATATAGGTCATTGTAAGTACTTATATCTAAATAAATGTCAATATATAAGTCTATGTATGTACTTATAGTAACCTAAAATATTTGTAAAGGAAAACCGCACTGTCGCGTGGTTATGACCTTTGGTAAACATATAGGTCATTGTAAGTACTTATATCTAAATAAATGTCAATATATAAGTGTATGTATGTACTTATAATAACCTAAAATATTTGTAAAGGAAAACCGCACTGTCGCGTGGTTATGACCTTTGGTAAACATATAGGTCATTGTAAGTACTTATATCTAAATAAATGTCAATATATAAGTGTATGTATGTACTTATAATAACCTAAAATATTTGTAAAGGAAAACCGCACTGTCGCGTGGTTATGACCTTTGGTAAACATATAGGTCATTGTAAGTACTTATATCTAAATAAATGTCAATATATAAGTCTATGTATGTACTTATAGTAACCTAAAATATTTGTAAAGGAAAACCGCACTGTCGCGTGGTTATGATCTTTGGTAAACATATAGGTCATTGTAAGTACTTATATCTAAATAAATGTCAATATATAAGTCTATGTATGTACTTATAGTAACCTAAAATATTTGTAAAGGAAAACCGCACTGTCGCGTGGTTATGACCTTTGGTAAATATATAGGTCAGCAAGTACTTATATATAAATAAATGCCTATATATAAGTCTATGTAGAACATACTTATAGTCACCTAAAATATTTGTAAAGGAAAACCGCACTGTCGCGTGGTTATGACCTTTGGTAAACATATAGGTCTTTGTAAGTACTTATATATAAATAAATGCCATTATATAAGTATGTAAGTTCATACTTATAGTAACCTAAAATATTTGTAAAGGAAAACCGCACTGTCGCGTGGTTATGACCTTTGGTAAACATATAGGTCAGTAAGTACTTATATATAAATAAATGTCAATATATAAGTCTATGTATGTATTTATAGTAATCTAAAATATTTGTAAAGGAAAACCGCACTGTTGCGTGGTTATGACCTTTGGTAAACATATAGGTCATTGTAAGTACTTATATATAAATAAATGTCAATATATAAGTCTATGTAGTACATACTTATAGTAACCTAAAATATTTGTAAAGTAAAACCGCACTGTCGCGTAGTTATGACCTTTGCTAAACATATAGGTCATTGTAAGTACTTATATATAAATAAATGTCAATATATAAGTCTATGTATGTACTTATAATAACCTAAAATATTTGTAAAGGAAAACCGCACTGTCGCGTGGTTATGACCTTTGGTAAACATATAGGGCAGTAAGTACTTATATATAAATAAATGTCATTATATATGCCACCACCTCTTCCTCTTTTTCTTCATCTTCAGGTGTCTCCTTTAAATAATATCACTTATATAGCACGCACACTATAATTGCAAGATATTAATGAACGAAAAGAAACGAAAAATCTGCTTTCTGAACAAAGGTGAGGTAATTCCAGCTGTTATCTAGTGCCCCCCTTTGCAAAGGGGGCGAAAGGGGGTAAGTAAAAATGTTCAAATGTTAAAGGAGGTCGAGTGAAACCTCATTTTAAAGATTTATTGAAAAGAATACGATTGGCGAAAATAGAGTTAAAAAATCTCACATCGTTTAGAAATATCGGCAAAAACACGAACCAAATTAAAAACAAATGAAGTTTTACTACAGACCGTGTTCTAAATATATTTTTTTTAAATACCTATTTTTAAGTTAACTATAATTGAACGGCACAACAAATGTGCATTATCCGTGATATTTTGGTTTTTTTTTAAGTAGGGGAGGGGGATTATTTCAAGAAAATTGGGTCAAGTAACGTGTGAAATGTGCGGAGGAAAAATTTTATCACCATAATAGACTAATAACAAAATTAAAACTCAGCTTATATTTCTTTACGTGATTTAGGTAATGTAAGGTACTTTAATGATGTGAAAATAAAGCACAACTGAAGTACAAGTTACAAATTCATATACTCGGAAAAATCAAAGAAATAACAGTCCCAAGTTTATTGTTACTGATAAGGCAGTGCAATGGTTGAATGATAACAATTTCAGGTATTTCCTTGTGAAAGCTCTAAGAAAGCTTTCAATAATGCCTAATCAGCTGCCAATCATCTTCTTCTGAATAGATCTTTAAACATAGGTGTCACTCGCCTCACTTTTCTTTAAATAATTTTTTCAACAAACTCCCCTCGTCCAATTTAAAAATAGGTGTAACTAGCCCCACTTTTCTTTAAATAATTTTTTCAACAAACTCCCCTCGCCCAAAAGCCAAACATCACGGTTAATGCACAATTGTTGTGCAGTTCAATTGAAGTTAACATCAACAATGGGAAATTTTCTTTAGGAAATACCTAACCATATCTGACAACACTGATAATACACAATAAATAATATATAAAACAAACAAAAACAATATAAAAAACGAAAAACTTCTACACTGTTTAAAATAAATTCCGCACGGCTTGCTATGGCAAGAAAAAAATCAACAAAAAACAACACCTGGACAAATTAAGTATACATAAAAATACACATATGCATTGATATTAACATTCTGTATATATAGAACATACATCATATTCTAAAACAATCCATTTTGCACTACTGAAACATTCCTACTTTGAAACATTTCTAGACAATACATACATCAAATTATAGACTACTAATTATTGAACAATTAATAATATAATAACACATAATTAATTCATAAAATTTAAGGACACAATAAATAATATATCTCTTATAAAACATCACTTTACTATCTTTATTGATTGTCCATTATTCAGTTTTGTCTTAATAGGAAGTTGTTTTGGCAGCATACTAACCATTTTGGGCCCTATAAATATAGTGTATAGTCCGGGTTGCAGAACCCTTTTTAAAAATTATTAACACTTGCTGAAACTTCATTTTAACGTAACCTACAATTCTTTTTTATCTGCGGAAATGGGCAGTTTTCACCCCGGAAAACACATTGATTTAATGATGTATTTAAAAAGGTATGATCAACCCTTTGCTTTCCACTTGAATCTTAGGATAATTGTATACAAATTTTTTGAAAAAATGGCCTACATAAATATTGGGCCGTTTGGCGAGAATTCCTCCCCCAACATGTCAAAATAAAGAGAGTATATAAATGTATTGTTGATTTTCATTGTAAGCTGCTGATTTTCATGTAATTCTTTTTAATAAATATCAGTACAATCCGATAGTCATACTGGCCTACAATTTTTTTATAGACAGTTTAATCAGATCTACGCCATAGACATGTCATTTTTACGATAACCCTTTTACTAATTAACAATCCTTTTATTAAATGAAGCGTAAACGCACTCAAATACGTGACCCAATTATGAAAAAATATATATAAATAACGTTTCTATAAGAATTTTATTTTTACCTGCGTCATTTTCTTGAATAAATGGTTATCGTAAAATTGACAGGTTCAAGGCGTAAGTCTGAAAAAAATCCCCATGAAAATTGTAGGCCTAACCTAACCTAACCTAACCATGACCTAACCTAACCTAACCTAACCTAACCTAACCTAACCATGACCTCGTCTCGGTGACTCATCCCTGGATCTCATAACTATACGAATATCACATTATCTTTGATAATAACTGCTCTATTTGTCATCGTAGTGAGGTAGGGTTGGTAACATTTCATGCAGAAGTGAAATCTGCAAATATTCGGGTAACAAGATATATTGACAAAAAACAATGTTTAAAATGGCTTCAATAAGGTTCTAAATGAGCATATTCAAATTGCGTGAACCTATCTTTAGTTTTGTGACCGCTAACGTGCTTACGTACAAACCATAATAATAATATAACATTTTTGGGGTGAAACTGTGAAAGTAAAAATTTTTGTTGTTAGTATTTAGTCTTTTGGCGCACTCAAATATTTAATTTTGTATGTAGGACCTCGTAAATTCACTTAGAAGTGAAATGGATGGACAGGATAATTTAGGACACTCGGGTAATCCCGAGGGCCTAGCTGGATTTTCATACTTTTTCATGTTATCTTGGTTTATACGTTGGTATTATGGGAGGGGCAAGTAGGTCAGAGGGAGTGGAGCCCCCTCTTAACCATCTTTACATTTAAAAGTAATCTGAACACTTAATATTATCGTAACTAAGTGGTTTTTGGGCATGATTTTCTTGTGATATGATGCAGATTACGAAAATAATATTTGTATGACTATATACTTCGAATTGTAAAAAGTTGTTCTGGCTGTACCTATAGGCCAGTTGGTGACTATTAACAATGACTACATAAATACTATAAGACACGACATGGCCATGTTAAATATTCTACGCTTATTCTTGAGTTGACCAATACCCGCTAGGTCGCTCTGCTAGAGAATCTGAAGTTGATGCGACAGTCTCAACCAAGTGGGATGCGTACAGTCAAGCACCTGCTGCTAGCGCTTTCTGATAGTTGTGTGTCAAACTTGTGACGAACAGCACCCGTAAAGCGTAGACTATTTCCCTATCCTATGTCGTGTCTTATAGTATTTATGTAGTCATTGCTATTAACTAGAACTCGTAGCGGTCGGGCGAGGGCTAATTGTGGTGATGATACCCGACCAACCTTACTAAGCTCTCAGTCACCACGAACCTTTGCGGCTGGTATAGATCCCTCTCTTTCATCTTTCCTATCAGCTCTCACTTGACCAACTCTTGTTCTTTTACAACCCTGACTTGTGTATTCGAGGACTGAGTATTTATTTTACGCTCTTTTCTTCCCTTATAAAGCGATGATGACTGAAATATTTTTTGGCTTTAGGGAAACAAGGGGGAAAAAAAGGTAATTTAGGACAAGAATAGGTGAACGTAAAATTTCAAAAACGAATCTTGGTATTTATTTCGAATTTCATCAAATTTGTTAAAACTATTTATAAAGACGATACCAAAATGAAAATTCCGAGTCGGAAGTTGTCTAGTTATGAAGAAAAGAACAATAAAACATGGACGTTAAAATAATTCAAAATTGGGGACAGGATATTTGCCAAATTTACTAAAATCATTGCATATTGCTTATACAGTATAGCCAATGACAAAATTAACGCGTAAAACTGTAAATGAAAAATATAATTCAATTGGAAAACTACTAAAATAACAATCCTAAATAATAAAGAAAGAAACTACTGCCACTAGATAAGTTATAATACATCTCTCGTGCTGGTGAGCTTGTAGACAAATTACAAATGACAATGTAGACAATGTATATTGTACTGTACAGTCCCAGACGACTGGCCTGCGCCGCCGCATACTAACTACAATACTTCCCCTCATTCTCTTCTCTCCTCTCTCACTTCCTATTCACGTGGGTTGCAGCTGGCCACAATTATTCCTTCTACATTTCCATATTATTTTAATTCAAGTAGTTATAGCAATTTTAGCCCATTATATCGTTCGAAGACAATGCGTTGAAATAAAACACATTAAAAAATAATGAATATTATTTCATTTACGTCATGCAGTCCTTGTTTAATCGTCTTTTATTTTGTCATTACATCTGTTTCATTATTATAATTATACCATTATCAGATGACACATAATAACAAATAAACAATAAACTAGTAAGGAGTTGACTACAGTAAAGTGTCCACAATACTTACAACATTATGGTTTACTGCATACTTTTACGAGTACTAATTTTGTTATTTTTTGTGTGCAATAAATATTAGTGGGCAATAGTGTGTCATTTGGTAATGGTATAAGAAATACCGAAACAGCTGTAATGAGAGAATAAAAGAACCCCGAAACAACTACTGCTTAAACGTAAGTTTTAAATAATATTAATTATTTGTGAGCAGTGCCGCGGCTGGTTTGGGTCAGTGCTTTACATACTAGGTCACCCATATTGCCACATTGCTGTAAGAGCACAACCTAAGGGAGTCTCACTGGCGATATTCATTTACTTCTTTAAACAGTATTATCAATAATCTTTCGTTGAACGTCAGTAACAATAAAGATCGATAATTCTTCAGCATAGTTAATCCAGTAATTAACGATCAACAAAATCTATGCTGTCACCCCAAAAATGTCAGTTTTTATTTATTGAGTTTTCATCTTCTTATAAAAAATAAATATGCGTAGACTTTGTATACAAAATATTTGTAATTAAAAACAGAACTCGCTTATTTAGTATATCGAGAATTTAAATAAGAAAAACTTTCTTTGATATAGAGTAGGTTTATCCTTTCTACAAATAAAGCGTAACTTGCATTAATTTCAGTAACGCTTAGTACCGGAGTGGGGGGAGGGGGGCAGTTCACGTATGGGTAATTGAGAGTAGCGTTCGGTTTCGGTTAGCCATGCGATACTTTTATAGTTGAAATGATTACAATATAGGACTGAGACCAGTGAGGGGAGCGAGACCGGTGGCCAATCAGTTACAAGAATTTCGTACATTGTTGCCATATGGCACATCTGCGATCTAGTCTCAGTCACTGCTCTCACGCTATACAAATTTCAATAAAAAAAAAAAAATGAAGCAATAATGACATCAATTGAAGAAAAAAATGTGTGTTAGTCGAGAACGTGGTTGTTCTGCAGTGTACAACCGGGGGTCAACGTGCCAACACCACTTCCTCTCCCTTGCCGACCGCCAGTCCTATTTTGTAATCAATTCAACTATAAAAAGCCTTTTCCATATCAATAAAATGGTCGTAGGTTTTTCACTTTTTAAAATAAATAAAAGTAATTTAATAATGTCGGGAAACTGATATTAACTGTATTAAACAGAAAGACTAATAAACTAAATTGTTTTAACTAAATTAAGTATTGATCTAGTTTTGCGCCTAAATCGCGATCTCACAATCATTGTTGACAAGAAATTCGATCAACATGATTTCCTATCCTACCAGCTGGGATTCTTCAATTTATTTGTGATTTGACGGATAAACATTAAAATGTCGGGGAAATGACTTTAAATGTGTTGAACAGAACTATTTTAAATAAAGTACCTATATTGTTTTGACTAAATACTGCGTTGTTTCTTGACTTTGCGCCTAAATCACAACCCCCCCCCCCCCGGATCCATCTTGACAAGAAATTCGGTCAACATGATTTTCCATCCGGTACTTCAGCTATGAGCCTATTGTGCTCCCCTTTTTTGTTCACCTTACACTGACCCCAGTGTCTCTAACAAGCTCCAACATCTTGTGTAAGATGTTCTTTGTTGCTGAGGTCCACAGATTGTCCTACGTTTGGACTCCATGACTTTACAATTAAACAAAATGAGTACTGCAGTCTCAGGTACGAAGCTGCAAAGACGACAGTTATGTGAGACTTGTAGTTGTCCCACCTTATTTAAGTCGGTCCAGATATGGGATTTTCTGTCTTACTGAACCAGCATCTTTGTCAGCGCAGGATCTGGTTCCAAGAGAAGACGCTTACCCAATCTCTGGCCAGGAAATCGTCTCCATCGTTCGATGTGCTCTTCCTTGGCCCATGTTCTTACTGCTCATCTTGACGTTGAATGACTGATCCCCGGAAGCGGCTTCAGGTTCCTTAAGGCCTATAGAAAAACTAAATAACCTAAAAAGAAAATATTGTTGACAGTAGTAAGTCACCGGAGAGTGGTCAGACAGTAAACAAAGCAAAGGTCACGGTCCAAAGGTCAAAGATAAGAACTAGCGACTTTGAGAACGTTGTTGATGGTATTATGTAAACAAAGATAAGAGATTACTTTATGTACATAGTAAATATAGATTAGTGTGTAAATAAAGAGTTCTTCCAGAGCGATTTCTTTCGATCAAAGTTGAACCGGAGTATAGGACATGATTAATTGTCGACGTCACACCCGCGAAATTTAAAATTATAAAGAGCAATTTCTATCGATCAAAGTTGAACCGGAGTATAGGTATTGTGTAAACAAAGATAAGAGATTACTTTATGTACATAGTAAATATAGATTAGTGTGTAAATAAAGAGTTCTTCCAGAGCGATTTCTATCGATCAAAGTTGAACCGGAGTATAGGACATGATTAATTGTTGACGTCACACCCATAATATAGATAATTATTTGTGTAAATAAAGAGTTCTTCCAGAGCGAATTCTATCGATCAAAGTTGAACCGGAGTATAGGACATGATTAATTGTCGACGTCACACCCGCGAAATTTAAAATTATAAAGAGCAATTTCTATCGATCAAAGTTGAACCGGAGTATAGGTATTGTGTAAACAAAGATAAGAGATTACTTTATGTACATAGTAAATATAGATTAGTGTGTAAATAAAGAGTTCTTCCAGAGCGATTTCTATCGATCAAAGTTGAACCGGAGTATAGGACATGATTAATTGTTGACGTCACACCCATAATATAGATAATTATTTGTGTAAATAAAGAGTTCTTCCAGAGCGAATTCTATCGATCAAAGTTGAACCGGAGTATAGGACATGATTAATTGTCGACGTCACACCCGCGAAATTTAAAAATTATAAAAATATATTGAAATAATTAGTTATTAAAGTTATTACAGTATAAAATACTATGACTAATGAAAATTTGAAATCACAGATAAAATGACCATAAGTAGAAGACGTTTGGGTCAGTATGTAAACAAAAGATAAGGTTGGCGCCATTGTGTACAAAGATAAGAGAGTACAGAGTTAATGCAAATAAAAGAAAATTGATAATTAGTTAATAAAGTAAATACATGTTTAATGACAAATAAGAGACAAAGTGCAAATAAGATGTAGTCTTTCAAGGCAATCTTTGACGGACAGAATCCATCAAGGCATGGGGAGGGGGTCAGTTTAAAATTAGTAATATCGGACATGACTTTTGAACACTTCTTATCAGAATTGTTTATGTGAGAAATCATAACAAAAGAGTAAATACTAACTACAATAATATTACTCAACCAATTAGTACCCAAAGTTTAACTTGAGAATACACAAATCAATGTTCACAGTATTAGAAAGTTTATGCCCCCCATATAAACCCCTATGTCTAAAATTTCAGTTCAGTTTGATCTGTATTTTCTGGTAGTGTGTTTGATGCTAATTTCAAAGTTTGAATTTAAAGGTTAATTAGTAAAGTTTTAAAAACAAAAGTTATTTTAAGTTTGCGTTAATTAGTAAAGTTTTTTCAAAAACAAAGTTATTTAAAGTTAAGTTTTGCGATAAATCAGTTGTGAAAGTGTGTTAATCAACTTTCAAAAGTTAAGTGTAGTGAGATTTACGTGTAAGTACTTTAGTATTTGTAAGCATTTCAGAATAGTTAATAGCAGTAGGACAAGGTCAAATGAACTTCTTTTTTTTTTTTATTCAATAATGTTTAAAAAATAACTATATTAGTTATACTTGTTTTATTTTTATACATTTTAGTAAAACATAACAATGTCTTTTTTTTCCGACGACATTTCTTTATCGGATTTAATTGATGTATACTTAACAGACCCTGTAGATGTAATGGAATGTATAGATAACCCTGATATTATTAGTTTACCATCACCCCCTAGAATACCCCAAGTTATTGATTATTCCGACTTAATTTTGCCTCCACCATCGCCATTTGCTGATTTGTCACCAAGACCTCAACCGTATTGTAATCCTAATATTCAATCCGTAGAAAATGAAACCCAAGTGGTCGACTCTCCGAATCTTATTTTGTCTACACCAGCGATATTCGGAAATTTGCCAACAAGTCCTCAGCCTCATTGTAGCCGTGATATCCAAGGCGGCGAAGGTGAAGCGTCGTTTGAAATATTAAGTGATGTTTCTAAACACTATAGCAAATTTGAAACCCATGCTAGGGAAATTGTGATAAAATTTAGACAAACTTCAACAAATGAGAATTTGACACAGTGGTTAAATGAAATGTTCAAAACCTTAGTAACGTTTTTAAAATCTAATGCAGACATTAATGACAAAATAGGTCTAACAATTAGCAATGTAGACAAACCTGAGCAAAAACCCATAGGGATTAGTTTACGCCGAGTTGATCAACTTGATTCCGATATAATTCTACAAACAATTGAGAACATAATACAAAGCAACGAGCAATTTTTCATAGACGGTCCCACGCATATTAAATGTTTACATATAAAAATGCCTAGAGGAGGAGGAAGAGGGAGAATTGACTACGTTAGTTCATTTGACGATTTCTGTCGCAAAAAATCTGGTATAATTGTTATTAAAAATGGAAACGATAATTTATGTTTGAGTCGGGCACTTGTTGTAGGAATTGCTAACCTGAAAAAAGATCAAAATGAAGAGACTAAAAAATATTATAATAGAGTAAGGAAACCTTTATCGACAATACAACGTTATGAAGCATTGCGACTTTGTGAATCCGCTGAAGTGGATCTTTCGAATGGTGATGGAGTTGAACATTTAAAACTTTTTCAACATTATTTGAAAGAATACACAATCACGGTCTTTAATGATAGGAGAGGGCGTGAAATAATGTTTGAAGGACCTATAGGGAAATTAAATTTAGATTTAATTTATGGTGATGGACATTTTAATGTCATAAGTTCAGTGACAGCTGCATTTACAACCGAAAATTACTGCCGTAACTGTAAATACGCTTATGATAAGAAACATACACACCGATGCCCACTCAAATGTACATCATGTAACAATAATCAAATTTGTATAGGAAATGAAAAATTGAATTGCCAAAAATGCAACAGATTATTCTCTTCTCGAGAATGTTTTAACAATCATTTTAAACAAATTTTCCAAAAACATCAATCTACCTGTGATGTATTAAAATATTGTACAAAATGCACTAAAACCTATTGTACATTAAATAGAAAATCTATTCATACCTGTAACGAGACATTCTGTAGTGTGTGCAAAGATTTCAAACTTTCTGGTCACCTTTGTTACATGCGGGGTGACAAGTACAAGTTAACAAAAAAAAACTAAATTCCTATATATCTTTTTTGATTTTGAATGCACTCAGGATACACAATTTCGAAATCGAGTTAGCACAAATGAACATAAACCAAACTTTTGCGTCAGTCAACAGGCCTGTTATAATTGTATTAATTCAGATTCTAACATTATGTGCAACACCTGTGGGTTAAAAGAATACGTCTTCAAAGGAGAAAATACGTTACATGATTTTATGAATTACGTAACTCTACCAAGAAAGGAATTTTCTAAAATCATACTGATAGCTCACAATTTAAAAGGGTATGACGGACAATTCATTTTGAAGCATATGACACAAGAATTAAATTGGACACCCAAAGTTATATTGTCTGGCTCTAAAATTCAAATGATTCAACATGGAAACATTAAAATAATCGATTCTTTGAATTTTTTCAATGCTCGACTAAGCGCGCTTCCTAAGATGTTCGATTTAAATACCGAGAGTAAAGGATACTTTCCGCATTTCTTTAATACATCTGAAAATTGGGAGTATGTTGGAGCGTTACCTGCTCAATCTGAATACGGTTACAACCAGATGCAAAAACAGGATAGAGAGGATTTTTGTATATGGTATAACAATGAAAAAGTTGCCAACAATCAGTTTAATTTACAACAAGAATTGCTTAAATACTGTAGAGAAGATGTTGTTATTTTAAGGATGGCGTGTTTAAAGTTTAGAGAACTCTTTATGAAGGAGACTCGAATTGACCCATTCTTAGAGAGCGTAACTATTGCTAGTGCCTGTATGAAGACATATATAAAGCACTTTCTCCCTCAAAATACAATCGGTATCATACCTGTTGGTGGTTATCGTATGTCGGATAAACAGTCGTTTAGAGCTATTTCTTGGTTGTTATGGGAAGAACATGTAAGGGAAATTAAGATTCAGCATGCAGGAAATGGCAGAGAAAAAAGAATTGTCAACTACAAAATCGACGGTTATTACGAAGACGGTAACACAAAATTAGTTTTTGAATTCAACGGTTGCTTTTTTCATGGCTGTCCGATGTGTTATAAAAATAGAGATCAACCCATTAGTAATAATATTCACGAAACAATGGCGATACGTTTCGAAAAAACTCAAAGAAAAAAAGAATTTCTTGAGCGTCACGGCTACACAATTATAGAAATGTGGGAGTGTGTTTTCGAAACTATGAAAATGGCACGACCTGAAATAAACGAATACGTAAATAGAACAACAGCAGCATATTCCGCACCTTTGGAGCCTCGAGATGCGTTTTTTGGCGGCAGAACAAACGCTACAAAATTATATTACAGAGTTAATGATGAAATCGGTGAAACTATTCAGTACTTGGACGTTTGCAGTTTATACCCCTGGGCATGCAAATATGGCAAATTCCCAACCGGACACCCAGAAATATTATACGGAGAAAATTGTCCTCAAAATCTTGATGCGATCGAAGGAATTGCAAAAATAACAATCCTACCGCCAGATAATCTTTATCATCCAGTGCTGCCTTACAGAATTCATAACAAGTTATACTTCCCCTTATGCAGAACCTGTGTGGAAACTCTTTGCAATCGTGATTGTAATCACACTTCAGAACAACGCTCCATTACAGGTACATGGGTTATCGATGAGATTAAAAAATCTTTAGAAAAAGGATATAAAATCGTTAAAATACATGAAATTTACAAGTATAAAACAACCAAGTACAACGGAGCAGATGGAGGTTTGTTTGTTAAATACGTAAATAAATTTCTAAAAATTAAACAGGAGGCATCAGGTTGGCCAGTTTGGTGTGATACAGAAGCCGGGAAAAATACATATTTAAGAAACTTTTATGAAAGAGAAGGTATTAATTTGGAACAAAATCAAATCAAGAAAAACCCAGGTTTAAGGTCTCTTGCAAAATTAATGTTGAACAGTTTCTGGGGTAAATTCGGGCAAAGGGAGAATCTTGATCAAACCACATTTGTTAAGTCTAGAGAAGAGTTGATTTCCAAAGTATCAAACCCATCTGTTACAACAAAAGACATATTACCTATAAACGATGATGTAATGGTTATCAATTGGAAATATAATGATGAATCTATTAGTCCATCACCAAAAGCAAGTGTAGTAATTGCAGCATTCGTAACAGCCATTGCGCGGTTAAAACTGTACTCTTTCCTGGAAATCCTCGAACAACGTGTTTTATATTTTGATACGGACTCTGTAATTTTTGTACAAAAACCTGGGGATAGAAAACTAGCAACTGGAGACTATTTAGGTGACCTAACCGATGAAATAGTCGAATATGGGCCAACGTCCTACATTGATACATTTGTAAGCGGTGGACCAAAAAATTATGCATACAGGGTACGAGTCCAAGGTGAAAACAATTTTAAAACAGTGTGTAAGGTAAAAGGTATTTCTTTAAATTATACCAATTCCCAAGACATTAATTTTGATAGTATCAAAGCTATGGTTATTGAAAACATACCTAATGAAATCGTTGTTACAGACCCCCGTAAAATATTCAGGGTTAAACATTGTAATGTGGTTAGCCGCCCAGAACAAAAAAAGTACAGAGTTGTGTATACAAAAAGAAGAAGAGTTGAAGATTACAATACGGTACCTTTCGGTTACAAAAGAATTAAATTATTATAATTTGACTTCAGGAGTACTGAATGTACTATTAATTCATGTTATTAATAACATAATTTTCGGTTTTGTTAGAGTTCTTGTGAATTTCATTGCGTGGTAACTACCACAAAACAGAACAGCATAACCGACAGTTATATAAAAATAACATGATTTAATAGTGTACAAGTATCTGAAACGTAAATAGTTAAAGAGTATTCTTCAATAATTTTCTGTTATTATAAACGTGTGTACGTGTGTGTATATGTTTTGTTAATTATAAGACTTCATTATTTCAAGCTCCTTATTTTAAAATTATAAAGGAATTCAAGTAATAAGAGTGAATTTTATATAATATTTTGTTTAACAATAATAATTCATAAATAAGTAAAAATGTTGTTAACATTTTAGAAATAATTAGTTTTATAATATTATGTTAAACAATAATAATTCATAAATAAGTACAAGTGTTAACATTTTATAAATAATTAGTTTTTAAAATATATAACTTTATATTTTTGATTTGTTTTTATTATTTACATTGCAGAATTGTATATATTGTTTAAATTCTAAATAAAATGTATCATATATTATTGTATAATGTAAGATGATTATTTATAGATGTAAATAACAATAATTTTGTCACTTGTTTTTTATAATGTATAAAAATGTTTAGTTATAGATGTCAATAATTATTGAAAAATCAGTTATATTGTTTATATATAATATTACAGATAATACATGTACTAATTTTTGATGTAAATTGTATGTTAGTTATAAGTTAGATTTAATGCATGTTAGGTTAGGTGGGGAGTGAGAGCTACCACCTCCTCGTTGGTGCTCCCTGGAAACATTGAAAAATGGCAAAACGGTAGCTAAAATGTTATTGTCATACATATACTTCAATTATATGATATGCATAACTGTATTATTTATCTAAATAGGTAAAAACAAAAATAATAATATCACAATGTTAATAAATGATTTATTTTAAACATAGTATTTTGCATACATTACTTTATGTGAATTATTTACATTAAATCTAAGAGTCGTTGAATTTCATTGTCTACATGAACTTCCTCTTCAGTATCGCTTTCATCGGATCGTTCTCCTGTAAGTCCTGAGTCGTAGCCATCGTCAGGATAACCATCGTAATCGTATCTCCTCCTTATATTATTCGAGTACAGCAAATTCATTACAAGTGTACGGTGACGTATGTTATTCAAAGCCATCACTCTTTTAACTACACCATCAATGTCTGATTCAATGAATATTCTCCAAATATCTGCTCCACTACACGGAAAATTAATTATGATTTCCACTTTAGATTTAATATTAAAATTATCAATAATTATTTTATGTTTTGAAAAGTTTAAAATTACTTTTATAATTAACATTCCTCGTTTTATTTTATATTCAACCACTTCAATATCAGTAACTATAAAGTTTATGTTTCTTTTATTTTGTAAAGTAAACTCCTCTTTAACATGTCTTTTAAATAAAATATCATTTAATCTTACCGGTAAAGTTAAGATATGACGTAGCATTTTGACTTTTACTGATTACTACAAGACCAAACTATTGAAATAACTAAATATTCTTATGTATATATATGTTCCACTATTTGCAAAGTGTAGAGTCCGTATTTACTCTAACTGTACAAAAGTCATGTGACTTACATTTTTGGTTAGAAGTAGAGCGTGATTCATATTAATATTTACATTGACAAATGGGCAAAAGTCATTTAACTAACTATTCATTGAACCAAGAGTAGGGGGTAAACCTTTATAAACGATGTAAGGATTTTAGAATGTATTAGTTGGAAGTGGATAATTATAGTACAGAGTATATTTCAGGATGGAGAATTGTTTAGGTAAATGGTGGGAAGAGGATAAGGAGATATTTGAAGACGTGGTAGAGTTTGGTGAGTGGTGGAAGGAGGATGAGGAGTTTTTTAATGAAATGATTAGAATAGACGAGTGGTGGGTGGAAGATGAGGTGACAGAAGTACACGAGGGAGAGAGAGGGGAAGATGAAAATGAAGAAGAAGACATTTACTTGCATGAGGAAAGAAGGCAAAGGTTAGTAAGTTTTTCGGAAGACGATGAAGAGATGGATGGAGAAGTGATACTTATTTCCAGTGACGAGGAGAATAAGACTGACGAAGAAGAAGAAGAAGAAGAAGAAGAGCTAAGTGATAGAGTTATAGTAATAGACCATGAACTATTTAACACGCTAAGAAAATTATATTTTGCACATACTAACGGGTATAGACTTGTTGTACAAGATAATGAGGAACCACCTTCTAAAAAGAGACGGTATTTTTAATGTGTATTTTTATATTTATTTTGTGTATAAGTGTGTGTATATATGCTAATTATATGAATTAACTATGCATAAGACTTCATTATTTCACCCACCTTATTATTATTTTTAATCATAAAGGAATTCAAATAATAACAGTGAAATTTGTATAATAATATTTTATTAAATAATAATAATTAATAAATTAGTACAAGTGTTATAACATTTTAGAAATAAATATTTTTCAAAATTTCAAGAATTATACACAGTCATTAATATCCTTATAAAACAATTGCAATCTATAATAATTTATAAACATTTCCAAACATAATATTTTAATTTCAGAAATCAACAAATCTTTATTATTTGTATCACATTTTATAACACTTGTGTCTATTTCATCCAACAATTTCACTAAATAAGTTTTAACCACAGAGTCGTCTTTTGATGATTCATGTGATACATTAGTTAATAAGTGATTCACGACAATGTTTTTGATATCTTGAAAACAGTTGAACACAGTTGATGACATCAGAGTACAAAAGTTGAAGTAGTTTGAAACGCATTGTGACATCTGTAACAATCCTTTCCATGTAGGTTCCTGAATAATGAGTGTATCTGGTAGATAAAGATGAGGTTGAATACAGATTAGTTCACGAATTAAAATAGATTTTTTACCGTACATCATTTGAAACACAACTTGATGCTTATCCAAATCAAAATTTTCATAACTTTGTTTTTTACACATGAAAAAATTGGAAATTAATTCAGACTTTTGTAGTAAAATATTCCATTCAGAAATACTTAGTGAAACTCCACTATTTGAATCTGATTTACGTAATTGCAATCTTGGTTCAAACATATTTTCAATATCCAAACCAATTATAGCTACTTTCCCTTGACTTTTATTAAGAGAATACCACGTATTCAGAAGTAGCACAGGCAGAGTTCTATTAACGATTTTCTTTTCCATATTTTGGTCTAATTTGTCTGTTTTTTCCGGAAATAAATTAGTTTTAAAGTTGATTTTCTTATTCCTTTCGTATGGTGTACGTCTCTTGCTGGGTTTGACCTCCATTTTACTTAAGAACTGAGTAATAACCTTTAGCGAATTGTTTTTTATAGCTTGTTAAGATAATATTGCGCATGCGCTCACTCTTATCTCTGACCAGTGCTAATCCGTGGAATATTTCCAAATACACTGTTAAATAAATATTGAACTTTAAAATCGTTATCGTATGTATTATTTGAAAACAAAGATAAAAACTCTTCCAACGATGCTCCTAAAGTCTTAAAGTATAAAAACATAACACAATATTGACCACATACTGAAGATGTCAATCCTTGTAATTGAGTTGAATTAAATTTAGCGGTGAGGGAATTTCTTTTTATGAATGAAAAATGAGATGGTCTGTTTGGTGGGTTTCCATAACTATCAAAGTACTCCAGTGCTCTACTACTATTGATATAAATCGCAAACCAATGACGTCCTGATTTATTGTAAGGATCTGTGTTGATTACAAAGCAACTAGGTGTCCCAACCGTCATCGGCAGCTGATCGGCTGCATAAACTGCGTAATGAAGTACAGGTAGGTGAGCTAAGCAGCTGTATATCTGATCTGCATACATCTCGGTGAAGCCAATTATTCATCAGTTTAACATTATTTAATGCACAGGCGAATCTACTGCACTTATTATGGTAGAAACATCGAGTAACATTCGCATTTGAACTCAAAACTTTAAGTGAAGGACATTCTAAATCTTCCAAATTTATAACTTCTTTTTCTAACAACTTTTTAATAAATTCACACTTTTCCAGTCCTTTCACGTAAATAATATTAATGTTTTCACAAATAAATTTTAAATCTTTTATAAACGACCCATAACTGATTGAACCATCATCCCACTTTAATCCGTGGTAGTTGTACGTTAACCATATACACTCTTTTTTCCTATTCTTTGATAAAGTGTTAAACTCAAAAGGTGGACCTACGATCCAGTGTTGTAATAACCTGTTGTTGACAGATATAAGAGCCAATTCTTTTATCACGTAGACACCTGAGTTATCTCTAAAACCTTGCAAGTCTAACACCACTGCCATTGTAAAACTATACACTTTCACTACTAACTCTGAGACGGTAAGCAAATATTCACTTATTGCACTTGAGCTATTGACTGTGAAATGTTAAAAAATATGCTGCTTATATACTTTATCTAACTTCCAAAGTCCACCACGACGTTTCTATTTTTATCAATTTCAATCATGTTGTCGAACTCGCCGTAAACTATACAGTTTATTGTTTCTGTAAGAGCAGTTTCAAACCTTATTTCGATTCTCACACTTCCATGTTTTATTAAATTCCAATGCGACATTGTGTTTGCCGAAAGATCGGGTGTTAAATCAAAGGCCATAAGACAATTACCGTCCGGATAACTACTTCTTGATACATCATTACCTTCATTCAAGAAATGTATTCCTGTCCCGGAAAATAGTGTATTATAAGAGTGAATATATAGTTTATTTGTGACGTAATCGGGTTGTAATGGTTTTGAAGGTAATTGATGACCATCGATATAGAGTGAAAAAAAGTTAACTTTGTAGTGTTGGAAATTAAAAGGATTTGCTGTAAAATCTCCGTTAAACGCTTTGTTACTAACAAGTCCAACAATTACCCGTTTTGGTAGCTGACCTAAAAATACATTGTCTAATGTTTTTCCTTGTACACCTGTGGGTATTGTAAGTGCTTTGACTTCAACTTTTGTCACAGGATATTTTGCTGTTCCGTTTAATAATGTTTTACTATGGGCTAGTAACACTGATGGATTAATTTTCATTCTTCTAATGTATAGATTTGATTCCAGCATATGAACCTTATAACCTGTAGTACTCGACATTAAACTAAACAGGTCTCTTGAGCGTACTAAACGAATTCGTAATTCGACTCCATTTAAAAGAAATTTTTCTTGATTAAATATGTCCGCATGAAGATGCCCCAACATATCCACAGGTTTACTTTCTTCTGTAAATTGTCGACGACGTACAAGTCCTGAGTTAGCGTCTGCTGTATCATCCATTTTCCCATGCGTATCTGTGTACCATAAACATGATGTGAGGTGAGATTCTTTAGCCGGTGGTCCATAGTTTAAAAGAGATTCTATATAACATCTGTACGGATATGTATTTTCAGGTGGCGATACCAACTTTTGATTGAGATGAATATCTACTTGACTGAATAACGAGTGCATCCAATTATTTACAGGTCCTACTTTATCTGTTGACTCTAATTTTGATCCATCAGTCTTCACAATACTCACTTTTATATTAAGCATAGTATGTGATAGGTCTAAATATTCATCACCTTGTCCAGGTACTACAAATTCTATTGGTGCGTCATCGGTTAGAGAAGAGAGCGGTTTGTATTGTATCCATTCTCCACTTTCTATACTAGTCTGTGTAGGTGGAAGGGAAAATAAATCAAGTTCGGATTTTACACATTCGCACGATTGATTATGAAGAAAGGCCATTATTAATTAAAAATATCTGACTTTGGTAACTTAACTCTTTTCTGCTTTCTTTTGCCTTTTTTAATGATTTTTTTATTTTTACTTGGTTTCCTAATTTTTTTCTTTAAAGTCCGTTCTCCTAGAAGTTTGTTGAGAGACTGAATTGTTACGGCTCTACGTTTTTGTTTATATCCAGACCCTGACATGAGAGAATCGATTTTTACATCTGCCTTACGTTTTAAATTCCCTGTAAGATTTTTCATTTGAGATTGGAATGCACTTTTAGGATCCCCTGTACGTACAATATCTGATAACATTCCAATTCCAGATTTCAAAGCTTCTTTTCCTATTGTTCTGACACCTGATTTAATTAATGGTGTGACAACTCGAAACAAACCGCCTAAAAAATTTCCAATTCCATGTCCTTTTTGATACGGACTACCGCTGTATACAACACTAACTCCGGATCCTAGTTGATTTTTGTAATACGCTAAATAAGGGTCTTCCAAGTTAAATCGACTCATTGTGTTTCAATCTAAAATGTAGTTTAACACACGAAGTTCCAAACTTAAATGGTATTGGTTTTCCACTGTCATCTCTTATATCTATTTCTAAATTTTCAAAACAAGAGCGCATAACAGGTACGTAATGTGTCTTGGAAAACATAAACGTTTTACATGATCCGAAACTGTAATTTGAAGTATCAATATTAATTATTCTCAATAAAGGTGCAACTATGTCACCGATAAGTTGAGGTTCAATGACGTCACAATATACATACATTTGTGCTGGAATACCTAGTTGTACATTACACTGCCTAGGAGAAGATTTCTCTAAATAGGCATCGGATGTAGTGGGGTCAAATCCTAGTTGGAGTGCCAATTTTGGTGAAAATTCAATATTTTTAACATCTTTTTTTAAAGGATTGATGGTAACATGACGTGTTTTATGGTAATAGGTAAATCTTATATATTTTTTAACATCTTCATTTTTATTTAATGACTCAATCAATTCTTCTTCCGTGTTGTACGTACCAGGGCTTAATTTTGTAAATGTTAAATCATGCTTATCAGTTTCCACTTCATGCGTATATATAAATATATGATTATCTCCTTCTGTGATTGTAAGGAATGTACACGGATAATGAATCTCTACAAGTCCAACTTCCCATTCTCCTTTAAGAATTATTTGTTTAGGTATTTGAGTAGAATATTTAGTTGTCGTATTGGTAGAAAAATATGTCATTGAACTATTACTTGGGAGAGTTAAATAAAACGACTCGTTCATTTTTTAATATTTACAAGATTCGAAGCTGAAACCCAAGAGTTGAAAGATGATGGATAACCTTTCCACTTAACAAGTACTTTCATACTACGACCTTTGCCTTTTGTGTCAATTATTTTATCTATTTTGTAGATTTTTTCTTTTCGAAGTATAACTTTTTGTATTTCAAACTCATAAAAACTTCCTTCTATTTTCTCCCCTTTTAAATCTTCCAATTCGTAAATAGGCAGGGTGCGTTTTACTACTTTTATTATTTTAAAAAATTCTTCACTCCATTTTGTTTCGTATCCTTTTTCGAAATGACCCTTCTCCATAACAATTCTAACAGTATCCCCTATTTTAAATTTTGGTTTTGATGTTTTTTGCACTTTATTGTACATATTTTTCCAAACAGATAATATATTGGAATCGTTTACATCGGCAGGCGCCATTTTAATCGTGGAATGTTTAGCTTTATTGTATGCTGTCATCAAATCTGGAAGAACATTTATGTATCTATACGTGTTATTAAAAGTCAGATAACGCCACATTCTGCTTTTAAGCGTTCTATTAAAACGTTCAACTACTGCAGCTTTTACGTCTGGGTTTCTTGTTGTCGAATACACTATATCATTGTCTTGAAAATATTTTTGAACTATTTTTGAAGTAAATTCGGTCCCCTTGTCTGTTTGTATACGTTGAGGTTTCCTATTAAACTTTTTGAAAATATGTTCAAACGCTTCTTTAACCGAATTACCAGTTTTGTTTTTCAAAGGATATGCAAATGCATATTTACTGAAGACATCAATTACTGATAGTATATAATTAATTCCATTATTATATTTCGATATTCCATGCATATCGTTTAAGTCGGCCTGCCATAACTGATCTATATTGTTTACTATATATTTATTTCTGGGGAAATTTTTTCTTACTTGTCTATGAAGAGTATATGTATCTTGCGATTGCAACCATTCTTTAATTTTATTCGGTTTGTATTTGTGTTGCAAAACGTTTACCAAGGGGTTAGCACCAGAGTATCCAGCAGGATGAGAGGGGTTGTAGTACACTTTCCGGAGCTCTTTGTACATATTACGGTGAAAATGTTTCCCACTTAAATGATGAAGTACGTGGTGACAAGGATTTTCTAATAGTAGGAATATCGGGTGAACTTGTTGTGGGTGTTGTAGGTTGTCTATTCTGAGGTCTATAATACATTGGATCTCGTTTCCTAACACCGATTTCTTTTATATCTTCTTTATCCAAAAAGTCACGACGGTCTGGATTACCTATGTAACTTCTTGGAACATTATTTCTTTTTAATGCTGTTATAAACTTACTCCAACCTGGAGGATTTGTTGATTTCCTTGCTCTTAATACGTCATTTAAAAGATCTATAATATTAGACCCTGGGATAGAAACACCGTCAATATTAACAGTACCTAAGGCATCCCACTTTATAGATCTGTCTTGTACAATACGGTTTAACAGATTTTCAGCATTTTTACGAAAAGTTTTAGGGATCGAATCTAATATTTCTGCCCGATTAGGTGATTCATCCTCTACTTCTTCTTGATTTGTAATACTACTGTTTTCATTTATTGTAAGTTCTAAGGGTTTTCTGTGTTGCTCAGTAAAATAAAGGTAACGTTGTAGGATCTGTTGGTATTTTAACCATTTTTCCCTATCATTAAGTTTAGAGTTGTATAATATTTCTTTCATTTCTTTATCTAAATCACTCAATAAACCCCCACTGTCATTTTCATTTAGTTTTTGTACAAAGTCTTGAGGCAATAAAACCATTTTCTTAGCATGTTCCATTTATTTTAGTAAATGTTGTAATACAGTACTTAAAACTGGGCCTATTAATAACGGAAATAATGCACCACCTTTTTGTATTATAATACGTTTATTTTTCTTCCAATTTTTGCCTTGCTTTACAAGTTTTCTGAGGATGTGTTTATATCGGGATAGTTTACACTTCTGAGACTTTGATAACGGAACGTTTCCTTTTAACGTGTTGTATGCACACTCACATATCGATTTAATCAAATTTATATCGGCTGATTTCAAAAACTGTTTTCTTCTATTAGGATTCATTTTCAATAATGTTTGGAGTAAGTCCACATTGTTTATCACTGATCGGGACATTGTGTATAAATGATGACAAATACGTGAAAGTGTTTGTTTTTATTTCTTTTTAGGGACGTATGCATAATTATACTTATCAGATGGAAAAATACAACTCCTAATTCTTAACTCTTCGGGTGTAGACTGTTTCATATCAAACAAAAGATAACCGTAGGGTTGTTTAGTAGCGTCAATGTAAGCATCTTGTATAAATTTTGGGTTTTCTGGGTATACCTGTTGGGCCAAGTGTCTGATTTGACTTTTATCACGTGGGTTTTTAAAATACACAATATAATGGGCATTCAGTGAAATGTCTCTTTGTCCTTTGCCCTGATGAAATAAATTTTGTGTAATGAAAAACACACTAATATTTCTATGATGACAACCTTTCGTAAATATATCTACAACACTACTATTAGACTCTCGCATCAAATCGTCTATTATTATTAAATTAGGTGATGTAGGGTCCACGGAATTCATATCTGGTAAACCTTCTTGAAATATAATTGGTATATCACTAATATTATACGATGGTTGCCATACCGCATAATGCCAAAAAATATTTTTAAAATCGACATTACATATCACTGTCATATGTTTTAAAAAATTAATTACGAATTGTGATTTCCCACAACCAGAGGGCCCCGCTACAACACATGAGAATTGATGATTAAACAAAGGTTCCATTTCAACTGATCTAATTAGCTAAAATTCTCTATATTTTATAATTTATAAATGATGTGTGTGACGTCCAACTGTTCCTAAACTAAGACGGACTCTGACAATGACTGCCCTGACCACAACATTTTATTTACATTAAATTTGTAATCGTTATTAAACATGTATTTACTTTTAATAACTAATTATCAATTTTCTTTTATTTACATTAACTTTGTACTCTCTTATATTTGTTTACACAATGGCGCCAACCTTATCTTTGTTTACATACTGACCCAAACGTCTTCTACTTATGGTCATTTTATCTGTGATTTCAAATTTTCATTAGTCATAGTATTTTATACTGTAATAACTTTAATAACTAATTATTTCAATATATTTTATAATTTTAAATTTCGCGGGTGTGACGTCGACAATTAATCATGTCCTATATTCCGGTTCAACTTTGATCGATAGAATTCGCTCTGGAAGAACTCTTTATTTACACAAATAATTATCTATATTATGGGTGTGACGTCAACAATTAATCATGTCCTATACTCCGGTTCAACTTTGATCGATAGAAATCGCTCTGGAAGAACTCTTTATTTACACACTAATCTATATTTACTATGTACATAAAGTAATCTCTTATCTTTGTTTACACAATGGCGCCAGTACGTTCTCAAAGTCGCTAGTTCTTATCTTTGACCTTTGGACCGTGACCTTTGCTTTGTTTACTGTCTGACCACTCTCCGGTGACTTACTACTGTTGACATTTTGAGACCAAGCCCACAATTCCCGTTGCATGACAATGGAACCTGTAGTCAGGAAACCCAGCAAGTCATAAACTATATTAGACATGTTGATAAAGGTTGAAGTAGTGGGAAAAAATACAAGAATTCCGTTTAAGACTAAATTCGCATTATTAGGCTACAAGATCTTAATTTCTAATATTTCTAAAATGTTTTACCCTTGATGTTATCATAGAGAATTTCAAATTGAATATTAGAATAAAAATCAGTTGAGGGATGATTTTTTAAATGACTGGAAAAACTAGAAGCGTTATAACCTGACCGGCAACTCCTTTCATGTTTATAAACTACACTTTTTGCATTTTTCTTTTTTTTAGAATTTATTAAAATCTTTCCTAAATTTCTCTAACAATAAAAACTTGGTTTACAGTGTTTTTTTTTTTCCTTTTCCAAAATATTACCCACTTTGTAGCTAACTTTCCCAAAATAATTGATTCTAAGCCACTTTTGTGTGGTTTTACTAGAATTGACTACTGGGTACATCAAAAGTTTTGCTCTGAAATCTAAAAAAAAAAAACTTGATCAAAATAATAATTATGAGACAATCAAAATGATTGTTTTGAATCTACCCTAAAATTGTTAGTTAATAACCAACATACAATTGATCAAAATCGGTCCATTCGTTTGGGCTATAGTTTAACAAATAGACAGACATCATTCCAAAAACCACATTTTGGACTCGGAAAATACCAAAATGGAAAACCCATTATATACAGAACTATGAAATCCTGACCTATGGTACAACCGTACTATGCTCTCAGCCGCCACGAACTTTTGAGGCTGCTATAGTAATTTTTTTTTTTGCATCAGATGAAAAGTATCGTTCACAATTCGCACCGAAAGTACTATTCCGGTGCGTGATCGAATATCCGTAAAACACGATTGAGTACCGGAAATGGTCACTTCCGGTACTGGTGATATTACATGTATTTCCAAAGTATCTCACGTATTACACAACTGAAAAACATCTGTTTTGCACAATGTTGAGTTTTAAAGGCCATAAAAACCTGTACACCATAGAATATTAGGCGGTGAAAACTTAGCAACAAAAATTCATATTTTTAATGCGTTTATTTTGTAATACCTAATTACTTTCCTGCATTTTCTGGTACAACTATTATTGTACCACTATAAAGTAACAACGAACTTAATTTTGAGGTTTAATTGTGCACCGAAACTCCACATCTAGTTTGTAAGATACAACAAAGGAAACCCCATTAGTATATGTCAAACATACCTATTACATACATACAGTATTCACATTTATTACAACACATGTATGTAGAACATTCATTTATTACGTCATTGCCTTCACTTACGTGGTTTTCATTTGTAAATATTTGTTATTGGAATATAATACATTTTAGTTTAAATTAAATAAAAGTTCTGCGTATAATGTTTGTAATGATATTAATAGTACAAAGAAGAGTGCCACATGTTATTTTTAATTGTACAGGTTTCTTGAATTGCTTCTAGGCGAAATAATTTAACACTGGCAGTTATAACAACATTACATTTTTACTTATTTTTCAATACTTTTTTTAAAAATACACAAAACAATAGTAATATTATTCAAAAACCAATTTGGTATACAACATTTTTCTCAGAAAAGTTCATAGATTCATTAATGAAAAGGTCATATATAAGTAACAACAGTTTGAAGTTACTGTCAGAAATAAAAAATGAGCAGCAAAAAAAAAAAAAAGGCAAAATCGAAAAAGTGGCCATGACCAAAATTTTCTTTTTTTCCCCAAGGTATACAAAAGTTTTAGAAATTATTTGTGAGTAGAAATCGGTAAAAAAATATATCATTTTTGAAAAGTTACATTTCGAAATATCAATTTTTATGAAAAAGTAAAATAAGTGTAAAGTTAGGCTTACATTGAAAAATTTACCAAAAATGATACAGTATTACCCAAAACCCAATGTTTTATATATCATTTTCTCAGAAGAAGACATATCAAATTCATAATATGTGTAATTAATAAAAATTTGTACGTACATATTTTGGAGTTAGTTTGTCAGGAATCAAATGTAATGTGCAATAACTGAAGCCAAAAAGTAACAAAAATGCTTATACAACTAAATTTTTTAAGGTATTGAAAAGTTGTAATATACTTGTGAGTAAAAACAAAAGTAGGTTGGAACATTCAAAGCCATTATTCCTCTCTTTACGAATATTACCTTTAAGATACTTAAGTTATTTTTTATAAAAAGTGGAAACAGGCAACTTTCTGATAGGTCTGATGGGAGGAGGGTACGGTTAAGAAGTGCAGGAAATTTTGCAGTGCCAAAACCTTTTAAAACTTACTTTATGAAGACTTTTTGTTTCCTGGGGCCAAAATTATTTAATGTTCTGCCTGGCCACATCAAAAGTGGAAATTCAATTTCATTTTTTTACGAAAATTGAAAAGTTGGCTCTTTGAACAGGATGAGGTTGAACACTTGTTGTATGTAGCTAATAGTTATTGAATAGTATAGTGACCCTTATGTACTATTGCTCTTACATATGTTTTGGAATATGATGTATCAATTTTATTATGATTTGGATTTTTACTTTTTTTCTCTCTTGATAAGTAAGAATATGTGAAATTGTTAATATTTGTGTAGAATGCTCGCCGATATTTTTGGGGAAAAGGTAAAGAAAACTCTTTGTAAATTATAATTATTGTTTTAGGAGCTATATCTTGTTAGGTTAATTTTGTCTTACTGCTGTCATATTTTATTTTGCAAAATGTACAAATGGCTATCCCCAAAGCGGGCTATGCCTTTAGGGGAGCCGGGTGTTTTTTCTTTGTTTTTTTTTCTCTTCCAGAGAAATGGGGTGGTTTTCTCTGAACTATATTATATTTTCTATTCAAGCAAATGTTTTTTATACTTTCAGTTTAGATAAGCAAATGTTATAGTTATAATAAGCTGTGTATATTAGTTTTATGTATAGGTCTGTAAGTATTATTGGGCGTGAGTGTATATATTTAGGAATATGGTACAGGTCAATGTACACTTTATGTCTATTGTAAATTTGTTAAATTTTTTTGTTTGATTTTTGTTTTTCTTTCTCTTTTTTCTCTCTCACTGATTACTATGGTATAAAATAGCTGTAATAGATGTGTTAATATTATTGTATCTGTATTCATTCTGGATGGAAATAAAATTTTTAAAATAAAATAAAATAAAAAGTCTAGTAAAAACATATCAGTTTCGAAAATTTATATTAGACAAAATATTTTTTTTGCGAAAAAAGTACACACAATATAAAAAGATGGGCCTATTTTGAAAAAAATTACCCAAAATATTTATTGTATCTAAAACTCAACTAATTATAATACCATTAATTAGGTAGAGGTACATAGAATTGAACTGTGAAATCTAAGTTTCTAGAATCATATATATATATATACTGTATAATTATATACAGGGGTGGTGAAAAGTCCCGGAACGGGTTAATATTTTTTTAACCGTTACAGATGGAACTATATAACTTGGTACACTGTTACTGGGCATAAAACACTATTTTATCACAACTTCAATGAGCCGCTACCACTTCGGGGGGACGGCCCACAAGGAGTCGGAATAAAATCTTAAATGAGAGCGTGGGTCGAGTTGTACATCAAATTAAAGGTCTAATTTAGTAGAATACAATGCCGCAAATCCGACTTCAAAAGGTTCACCCTAAACAAAATGGCGGCGTTTTAAAGTTTATGAAAGTTACTATGGCCCTTTTATTACTTTGGCACCGATAAAATCTTTTGTTTGTTCGACTTCCCTCACTTGTTGAAATGTGTGAGAAACAATCTTCTAAAACACGATTTCGTTGTAAATGAAGAGGTTATATCCTGGAATGCAATTCGCGAATTTCACGAAATTGACAAACATTCAATGTCAGATTGTAGAGCAGCACCCAAGCTCTTAGAGAGGCACCTTAATCCACAAGCATTTCAAAAAATGAGCATTAAGCTTGCTGCACAAGTATTCAGTGCGTCAGTATCGAGGGGAATGAAAGCTGCCCTCCATCTTGGATTACTAAAAGATGAAACGTGTCTTAGCACAGCTGATTTTTGGGAAGAATTAACGACATAACCGATTGCATGAACAGCAAACATCTTGATGATAATAATCCTTTAAAACGACCACTGAAAATGGAAAATAGTAACGTAGTTCAATGTTTACAGGAGGCAATACTGTATATTGCATCGCCGTGCTTTGATTTGGTGTGCTGAGAAGAAGGTCAGACTATAGTTCAAACCCATCAGCAGAAGAATTCAGGAAAAATTTACAACATTCTATGTCAATAAGATTAATGGACCCTCCGTCATCCGCCAACTGTGAGCCTGATGGCGATAATACGTTGGTGATTGCAGACAACGTTGTGTAATACAACTTTTTATTTTAATTATGTTACTCTAACAATTTGTAATGTTTCTACAATTATACATATATATATATTTTTTCCAATTGTTATTGTCCTTCTCGGGGTTCCAGGTCAGTGCCGGCTTCTTCCAAATGTTAATATGAATAAAAAAAAAAAATAACAAATCAAACATAATACAAAAAAAAAATCAATCAATATAACGTTGAATGCATTAATGAAAGAAAAAATATGTATATATATTTAATATATATACAAATATAAAACAAATTTAATCTATGGTTCGAGTCCACTCATCATTCACTCAATCAAAAAGAAAAAAATATATTTAAACAATAATCACAAGTCTCACCCTTACTTCAATGTTTCTTCAATATAATCCCACTTTTTGGTAATTGTTTATAACAATGTTTTTAACCTTTTCTTCTGTTTTCCTTCAATAACCACTTCAATATTCCACTCCAATTAATACTTCCATCTTCTCATTTTCATTTAACACACCATTTCTCTATTTCAACTGCAACTTCATAAATTATCAAAACTAACTCAACTGTACTTCTTCAAATCTCAAAACCAACTGAATAATTTTTATTTATTTTTTTTTAACTGTTGTTTTTTAATCACCTGGTTTACTGTTGTTTCACTCATATGTTATTTATTCACTGGCCTATTAGATTTTTTTGTACTTGTATATGTATATATATATATATATATATATATATATATATATATTAGTGAATTAATTTAGATGAATAATTAATATATTTAAATAATGAAATAAATTTAGAATAAATAAAATCTTTGAATAAACTCCATATAACTTTATATCTAATTTTTTATATATATTTTAAATTGTTATATAATTGCAAATAATTATAATTAATGTCAGCTGATTATCATGAAATGTTACAGTTGAAAGAAACTCTAATGGAGCCAGTGCCTCATTACCCGAACCTGAGGATAAGAACAAAGATATCTACAATGATATAGACATTTCAACAGAAAACTACGAAGTCGAGGAGAACACCTTCGACTTATCTGACTTGGAAGACAATGTGATTTGCTATATAGCGGGATGGTTAGGCAAAAAAATGTATATACCAATATTCTTGCACTGTTTGTGAATTAAAGTTGCTTAAAAAAAACAGAAGCTTTGAACAGGGAACAACTGATACATTTTAAAACATTTACGAAGCACGACGGAGATCTAGCTAAACTATGTAATAAACCATCTGATATATTATACAAAGTTGTCAAAATTCAAAATGTGGCCTTTGCCAAATTAATTCCAAAGATTTGGTCTTCAGAAAAAATCAGTGCAAAGTTAGATGACCATCTGTACAAAGAAACAGAAAAAATATGCTCCGACTGGTGGTCTTCAGAGTGTAAGAAACACAGGCTGTATATGATGAGGCTACTCATAAAATGCAAACTGTTTAACTGTGGTAAATGGAAAACCAACGACCTAAGAGACCAAGCGCAACTGGAAAAACGAAAAGTAGATGGAGGGAAACTGAACGAGAAACTGAAGAAGTTAAGGCATCTTTAAAAGGTATGCTAACATTATTGTTAATTTGCTACAAAGTTAAAGTTATTCTTTATAATATATTTGTAACATCCGTCACAAAAAATACAATCTGCATCATACTTATCGACATTAAGTAAACCAACATTCTAATTCGGATATTGCCTCCGGATCATGCTACCTGCCGTGTGCTGATACCTGGCGAGCAATATCAAAAATCACGCATCACATGTTCCGTGCACCTTGAACTCGGCCAACTGCAAGCAAGTCTAGTCGTTTCCTAACTAAAATACTAAGCAGTAGCTTTTACAAGATGAAATTTTTAAAATAGTAAAGTGCATCATGATACTAATTACGCCGTATTTTTCTTTTCTAAATTCGTAATGTGTTACAGTTACATAACATCACACTACTAGGTTTGTTCAGTGAGTTTTTTTTTCTTTGTTAACATTTCGTCTCACAATGACCTTCATGGACATATCAAGCTTCTAAGCTTTTTACAACAAGTTCCAGGTATTTGAAATTAAAATTGACCATACTAGACTTAGCACTGTTAATATATATTTTTTAAAATTTTAATTACTGATATATATATTTTGTTCAGAAATAGTTTAATTATGATTAATTTTCTTTTGAATTGTCAATAATTTTATTGAAGGATAATGTCTTGTAAAGGTAGAATAACCTTCTTTCATTTAAATACAATTTACAAAATCAAATTATAAATTTTAAAATAGTCATAAAATCAAAGAATTAACTAGTCAAACTTTTCTTTAATTAAAATCTTTTGTTTTACTTTTCCTAGCAATTACTACCAGTTCTTTATTTCAAACAAAGATTGAGATACTTTAGTTTCTTTATTAATATAAAAAAACTTATTTGTAACTTTTTTAGACATTTTTGTAATTCTGATAATATTACTTTTTCATTTTCATTAAATTTCAAATCATTCTTATTACAAAACTTGTTAAACAACCTGTATGAGTTTGTCTAAATCTCTTTTTAACTTGCTTCTTTGCACAGCAAAATCTGGTTCGAGTTTGCAAGTGAGGACAGGCTCAAACTCACTCTCAACATTTCCTAAGTGCACCAGATCATCTTGTATATATATATATATATAAATATAAACTTTCAAAAATGACAGTTGTTAACTAAAGGAACTTTGGTTGTGAATTATTCTTTTTTTTACAAAAGAAATAACTAAATTTGTTCAAGAAACAAAACATTGTATAAAAATGTGTCTTCATTTCGGCGATTTCTTTCTGCGAAACAATGTGTACTAATTTAAAATTAAAATAACTTGGATGGGACAGCATAAATATGCAAAATTTCGGCCTTAACGACCCCAAAGGGGTTATTTTTCAAAATTAGAAAGCCTAAATATTGACGTCAATGGCTTAAAATTAAATTTAATTCCTTTTTTTGATATAATAAATTTGTCTTTTTTTTAAAATAAAAAATTTAAGTTGATCAACCTAGTTTTAACCTCTCTCTATATCTCTCTCTCTCTCTCTCTCTCTCTCTCTCTCTCTCTCTCTCTCTCTCTCTCTCTCTCTCTCTCCTCTCTCTCTCTCTCTCTGTCTCTCTCTCTCTCTCTCTCTCTCTCTCTCTCTCTCTCTCTCTCTCTCTCTCTCTCTCTCTCTCTCTCTCTCTCTCTCTCTCTCTCTCTCTCTCTCTCTCTCTCTCTCTCTCTCTCTCTCTCTCTCTCTCTCTCTCCTCTATATATATATATATATATATATATATATATATATATATGGTAGTAAACTAGTATTTGATAATGCAAATTTGTTAACTGTAATACATAATTTTTGATTAATTTTTTTTAATATATATAAATATCTAAATTCTTAGTATAAATTTATATCACCTTTTTGAAATGTAACCTCTGTAACAATTGTATTTTCTAAACAAAGGAAAGGATCAAACTATAAAATATTGGTTGTTGTTGGTTGACTTTTGTAAATGGTCAAATTTTTTAAATTATTTTTCTAAATTCAGGTTTAATAAATTTCAGCACTTGTTAATGAAATTTGTTTCCTTTTCTTTAAACATGTTTACCAGAAGGTTCCAATAATCTTTAATTCTTAGTCGCCTGGTAACATATTTATACTAATCAAATGTCAATGTGTGAGAGATTCATCAATGCACGTTTTTAATCTGTTGGGAAAAACCTTCACGTGTGTTTATTTAGTTTCAAAGTAAAAAATATGTAATTTTTTAATTAAAAAACGGTAAAAAATTTCGTTTTATTGGTTAAACAATAATGTTTTGAATATTTAAGGTTTCTACATAAACACCTATTTTGTTTGTTTCAAAATAAATAAATACACTAACATTATTACTTTTCAAAATGAAAATGGTTTTATTTTACTTAAAATTTTATACGTTTTCAGAAAATAATACCAAAAGTATTGTGGTAGGAAAGTTAGAAAAATTATACTTTTTTCGATAAATCACGATTTCTTTTAAAACAGTAAATAATTCATAGTTTCAAAACAAATTGAGAGAACCATTTTTCAAGCGGGAATTTTTACTTCGTACAGTGTTGTTAAAAATATAAAAACTAATCAAACTTCATCTATCTTGGGTTGGATCCCTTTCTTTCATCTTTCTTATCAGGTTTCTCTTGACCAACTTTTGTCATTTTTCCTAGGCAAACCCACACCATCTTAGATGTGATGATTGGAAAGCTTTCCGCTTTGTCAACTGCTAGGCTGACTGAAACGATAACAATGTCTTGATTGTCTATAATTTATGATTATTTAAAAAAGTATCTTTTTATTTTAATTTTATGTTTGTTTATATTAAATGTGTATGATGTATAAATTTT
This sequence comes from Aphrophora alni, assembly GCA_963513935.1. Classification (NCBI taxonomy): domain Eukaryota; kingdom Metazoa; phylum Arthropoda; class Insecta; order Hemiptera; family Aphrophoridae; genus Aphrophora; species Aphrophora alni. The sequence goes on along the minus strand of OY740772.1, from coordinate 108,706,183 downwards.
GTAGTCTATAATTTACGATTATTTAAACAAGTATGTTTTTCTTTTCTTTTTATGTTTGTTTATATTAAATGTGTATGATTTATACCTTTTGTAGTCTATAATTTACGATTATTTAAACAAGTATGTTTATCCTTTTTAGGTTTGTTTATATTGAATGTGTATGATGTATACATTTTGTAGTCTATAATTTACGATTATTTAAACAAGTATCTTTTTCTTTTCATTTTATGTTTGTTTATATTAAATGTGTCTGATGTATACATTTTGTAGTCTATAATTTATGATTATTTAAAAAAGTATCTTTTTATTTTAATTTTATGTTTGTTTATATTAAATGTGTATGATGTATAAATTTTGTAGTCTATAATTTACGATTATTTAAACAAGTATGTTTTTCTTTTCTTTTTATGTTTGTTTATATTAAATGTGTATGATTTATACCTTTTGTAGTCTATAATTTACGATTATTTAAACAAGTATGTTTATCCTTTTTAGGTTTGTTTATATTGAATGTGTCTGATGTATACATTTTGTAGTCTATAATTTACGATTATTTAAACAAGTATGTTTTTCTTTTCATTTTATGTTTGTTTATATTAAATGTGTCTGATGTATACATTTTGTAGTCTATAATTTACGATTATTTAAACAAGTATCTTTTTTTTCTTCATTTTATGTTTGTTTATATTAAATGTGTCTGATGTATACATTTTGTAGTCTATAATTTCTGATTATTTAAACAAGTATGTTTTTCTTGTCTTTTTATGTTTGTTTATATTGAATGTGTATGTTTAGAAATTTAGTAGTCTTCTTAAAAAAGTGTGCTTTCCGGAGATAAAAATGATAAAAATTACAAAATATTATGGTTTTAGGTTAAACCTTTACATGGTCCCATTCGGGACATTGTTTATAATATTGTAACTTGTTATGTCACTCACAATACATTTTTTTTTTCTAATTTACAATTTGTTAAATTAAACCGTAATTATTCATAAATGTATGGGTTATTTTTTAATTCCGTTATTACCAGGTAGTCTATATAGTTTCATTCCCATACTAAATTAACTCCCTCACAACCTCTCTCTCTCTCTCTCTCTCTCTCTCTCTCTCTCTCTCTCTCTCTCTCTCTCTCTCTCTCTCTCTCTCTCTCTCTCTCTCTCTCTCTCTCTCTCTCTCTCTCTCTCTCTCTCTCTCTCACACACACACACACACAAAACCTCCTTATAAAACCTCCTTCCTTGACACAAAATGGATATTTATAAGTAATAATTCAACATTTATGAAGTGGTCAAGGATAAAGGTATAGCATTTGTTGAATAAATCTAACAATATTAAAGGATATTTATACGTAATAATTCAACATTGTTGAAGTTGTCAAGGATAAAGGTATAGCATTTGTTGAATATAGCATACAATATTAAAACCTGATTTGTATAGGTTTATAAAAAAATTATAAAACTAAATATAAAACGAACGAAATAGATACTATAATGGGAAAAGCGAGGTGATAATGTATTGCTAAATAAATAAAACTGGAACACAAGACCTCACAAAAATTACGTAATTACTGAGGATGGCGACTTTGTCGTTGAAATGCGTTTAATCAAGTAAACGTAATTTTTGTGAGATCTTATGTTCGAGTTTTTTTTTTCTATCTACAATGTATTTTCCCCCTTTATCATCCTGACCTCAATCCAAACTAGAATGGTTTGGAGCTCACAAGATCATGTTGGCAAATAGCCTATGATTGTGCAAACAAGTTGTGCGACGAGTTCGTAGCATCGTTTACTGCCAACGATTGGAAATCTCGCTGCGAACATTAGTGAAAATTGAAAATGAACTGATTACCTCTGTGTTGCTTCTTTGTCAACTAACCTAACCTAACCTAACTGTTTTGAATATCTTGATTTTTTTTCTTTGAAGATTTATATTTGTTAATAATACTTGAAAGACTTTAAAAACGTATAAATATAGTAAAGTAATAATTTAATTAGACGAAATGAAAGATCCTTTTGACTTAAATATTGATCCTAATATACAATTTTTATAAATGTAGATCTGTAAACTCTTCCCTTCACACTAAATTTAATATTACAGTATTAGTAATAGCATTTCCTTGAAAGTTATGTATTGCATTTTGCAACAAAAATTGTCGATGCTACAAAATGCCTTACTGCAATGACAACCTACCGATAAAATAACTTTCATTACCTTGACACTATTTGTGTTAGCCAATCAGAAACATCATTCAATGTCACAACTTCTAATATGAGGTCTCGTTATATAAAGACTCTTTCTTCACATATATCTTACACCTTTCATAGTGAAAACATGAGACTATGATAACCACTGTTGCTAATATAAGACCAGTCCTCTTGTATTCCACAACAATCACACTGGAGACACTCACACCCACACAGTTATCAGAATGTGGATTCTAAATTATACTGTCCCGGAACACAAATAATTCATGGAAAACTTATCAATTAGGTATATAAAACTCATAGTTACACGATAGGGACACTAACACCAAGGGAAGTAAGAATTGTATATTATTGTACGGACTTCAAATTATCTATGAAGATTATCCACCTTCCACAAAAAATATCCAGTTTCTTTAATTTCATTGACCTCTTACCATTGCGGACGGATGATGTTGCATGGAGTGGATATCGTTTTTAATAAACAATTAAAGTGTTTATTTTCAGTAATATCTTGCTAAAGCCTTCGGCATGTTGTTGTGTGAAACGTAATGATTGAAGTGTTTATTTTCAGTAATATCTTGCTAAAGCCTTCGGCATGTTGTTGTGTGAAACGTAACGATTAAAGTGTTTATTTTCAGTAATATCTTGCTAAAGCCTTCGGCATGTTGTTGTGTGAAACATAACGATTAAAGTGTTTATTTTCAGTAATATCTTGCTAAAGCCTTCGGCATGATGTTGTGTGAAACATAACGATTGAAGTGTTTATTTTCAGTAATATCTTGCTAAAGCCTTCGGCATGTTGTTGTGTGAAACGTAATGATTGAAGTGTTTATTTTCAGTAATATCTTGCTAAAGCCTTCGGCATGTTGTTGTGTGAAACGTAATGATTGAAGTGTTTATTTTCAGTAATATCTTGCTAAAGCCTTCGGCATGTTGTTGTGTGAAACGTAATGATTGAAGTGTTTATTTTCAGTAATATCTTGCTAAAGCCTTCGGCATGATGTTGTGTGGAACATAACGATTGAAGTGTTTATTTTCAGTAATATCTTGCTAAAGCCTTCGGCATGTTGTTGTGTGAAACGTAATGATTGAAGTGTTTATTTTCAGTAATATCTTGCTAAAGCCTTCGGCATGTTGTTGTGTGAAACGTAATGATTGAAGTGTTTATTTTCAGTAATATCTTGCTAAAGCCTTCGGCATGTTGTTGTGTGAAACGTAATGATTGAAGTGTTTATTTTCAGTAATATCTTGCTAAAGCCTTCGGCATGTTGTTGTGTGAAACATAACGATTAAAGTGTTTATTTTCAGTAATATCTTGCTAAAGCCTTCGGCATGATGTTGTGTGAAACATAACGATTGAAGTGTTTATTTTCAGTAATATCTTGCTAAAGCCTTCGGCATGTTGTTGTGTGAAACGTAATGATTGAAGTGTTTATTTTCAGTAATATCTTGCTAAAGCCTTCGGCATGTTGTTGTGTGAAACATAACGATTAAAGTGTTTATTTTCAGTAATATCTTGCTAAAGCCTTCGGCATGATGTTGTGTGAAACATAACGATTGAAGTGTTTATTTTCAGTAATATCTTACTAAAGCCTTCGGCATGTTGTTGTGTGAAACGTAATGATTGAAGTGTTTATTTTAAGTAATATCTTGCTAAAGCCTTCGGCATGATGTTGTGTGGAACATAACGATTGAAGTGTTTATTTTCAGTAATATCTTGCTAAAGCCTTCGGCATGTTGTTGTGTGAAACATAACGATTGAAGTGTTTATTTTCAGTAATATCTTGCTATAGCCTTCGGCATGTTGTTGTGTGAAACGTAATGATTGAAGTGTTTATTTTCAGTAATATCTTGCTAAAGCCTTCGGCATGATGTTGTGTGGAACATAACGATTGAAGTGTTTATTTTCAGTAATATCTTGCTATAGCCTTCGGCATGATGTTGTGTGGAACATAACGATTGAAGTGTTTATTTTCAGTAATATCTTGCTAAAGCCTTCGGCATGATGTTGTGTGGAACATAACGATTAAAGTGTTTATTTTAGGTAATATCTTGCTAAAGCCTTCGGCATGATGTTGTGTGGAACATAACGATTGAAGTGTTTATTTTCAGTATATCTTGCTAAAGCCTTCGGCATGTTGTTGTGTGAAACAAAACGATTAAAGTGTTCATTTTCAGTAATATCTTGCTAAAGCCTTTGGTATGTTGTTGTGTGAACGTAATGATTGAAGTGTTTATTTTCAGTAATATCTTGCTAAAGCCTTCGGCATGTTGTTGTGTGAAACATAACGATTGAAGTGTTTATTTTCAGTAATATCTTGCTAAAGCCTTCGGCATGTTGTTGTGTGGAACATAACGATTGAAGTGTTTATTTTCAGTAATATCTTGGTATAGCCTTCGGCATGATGTTGTGTGTAACATAACGATTGAAGTGTTTATTTTCAGTAATATCTTGCTATAGCCATCGGCATGATGTGTGGAACATAACGATTGAAGTATTTATTTTCAGTAATATCTTGCTATAGCCTTCGGCATGATGTTGTGTGGAACATAACGCTTGAAGTGTTTATTTTCAGTAATATCTTGTTATAGCCTTCGGCATGATGGTGTGTGGAACATAACGATTGAAGTGTTTATTTTCAGTAATATCTTGCTAAAGCCTTCGGCATGTTGTTGTGTGAAACGTAATGATTGAAGTGTTTATTTTAAGTAATATCGTGCTAAAGCCTTCGGCATGATGTTGTGTGGAACATAACGATTGAAGTGTTTATTTTCAGTAATATCTTGCTATAGCCTTCGGCATGATGTTGTGTGGAACATAACGATTGAAGTGTTTATTTTAAGTAATATCTTGCTAAAGCCTTCGGCATGTTGTTGTGTGAAACGTAATGATTGAAGTGTTTATTTTCAGTAATATCTTGCTAAAGCCTTCGGCATGTTGTTGTGTGAAACGTAGTGATTGAAGTGTTTATTTTCAGTAATATCTTGCTAAAGCCTTCGGCATGTTGTTGTGTGAAACATAACGATTAAAGTGTTTATTTTCAGTAATATCTTGCTAAAGCCTTCGGCATGATGTTGTGTGAAACATAACGTTTGAAGTGTTTATTTTCAGTAATATCTTACTAAAGCCTTCGGCATGTTGTTGTGTGAAACGTAATGATTGAAGTGTTTATTTTAAGTAATATCTTGCTAAAGCCTTCGGCATGATGTTGTGTGGAACATAACGATTGAAGTGTTTATTTTCAGTAATATCTTGCTAAAGCCTTCGGCATGTTGTTGTGTGAAACATAACGATTGAAGTGTTTATTTTCAGTAATATCTTGCTATAGCCTTAGGCATGTTGTTGTGTGAAACGTAATGATTGAAGTTTTTATTTTCAGTAATATCTTGCTAAAGCCTTCGGCATGATGTTGTGTGGAACATAACGATTGAAGTGTTTATTTTCAGTAATATCTTGGTATAGCCTTCGGCATGATGTTGTGTGGAACATAACGATTGAAGTGTTTATTTTCAGTAATATCTTGCTATAGCCATCGGCATGATGTGTGGAACATAACGATTGAAGTATTTATTTTCAGTAATATCTTGCTATAGCCTTCGGCATGATGTTGTGTGGAACATAACTCTTGAAGTGTTTATTTTCAGTAATATCTTGGTATAGCCTTCGGCATGATGGTGTGTGGAACATAACGATTGAAGTGTTTATTTTCAGTAATATCTTGCTAAAGCCTTCGGCATGTTGTTGTGTGAAACGTAATGATTGAAGTGTTTATTTTAAGTAATATCGTGCTAAAGCCTTCGGCATGATGTTGTGTGGAACATAACGATTGAAGTGTTTATTTTCAGTAATATCTTGCTATAGCCTTCGGCATGATGTTGTGTGGAACATAACGATTGAAGTGTTTATTTTAAGTAATATCTTGCTAAAGCCTTCGGCATGTTGTTGTGTCAAACGTAATGATTGAAGTGTTGATTTTCAGTAATATCTTGCTAAAGCCTTCGGCATGTTGTTGTGTGAAACGTAATGATTGAAGTGTTTATTTTCAGTAATATCTTGCTAAAGCCTTCGGCATGTTGTTGTGTGAAACATAACGATTAAAGTGTTTATTTTCAGTAATATCTTGCTAAAGCCTTCGGCATGATGTTGTGTGAAACATAACGTTTGAAGTGTTTATTTTCAGTAATATCTTACTAAAGCCTTCGGCATGATGTTGTGTGGAACATAACGATTGAAGTGTTTATTTTCAGTAATATCTTGCTATAGCCTTCGGCATGATGTTGTGTGGAACATAACGATTCAAGTGTTTATTTTCAGTAATATCTTGCGCAAGCCTTCGGCATGTTGTTGTGTGAAACGTAATGATTGAAGTGTTTTTTTTAAGTAATATCTTGCTAAAGCCTTCGGCATGATGTTGTGTGGAACATAACGATTGAAGTGTTTATTTTCAGTAATATCTTGCTAAAGCCTTCGGCATGTTGTTGTGTGAAACATAACGATTGAAGTGTTTATTTTCAGTAATATCTTGCTATAGCCTTCGGCATGATGTTGTGTGGAACATAACGATTGAGGTGTTTATTTTAAGTAATATCTTGCTATAGCCTTCGGCATGATGTTGTGTGGAACATAACGATTGAAGTGTTTATTTTCAGTAATATCTTGCTATAGCCATCGGCATGATGTGTGGAACATAACGATTGAAGTGTTTATTTTCAGTAATATCTTGCTATAGCCTTCGGCATGATGTTGTGTGGAACATAACGATTCAAGTGTTTATTTTCAGTAATATCTTGCGCAAGCCTTCGGCATGATGTTGTGTGGAACATAACGATTGAAGTGTTTATTTTCAGTAATATCTTGCTATAGCCTTCGGCATGATGTTGTGTGGAACATAACGATTGAAGTGTTTATTTTCAGTAATATCTTGCTAAAGCCTTCGGCATGATGTTGTGTGGAACATAACGATTGAAGTGTTTATTTTCAGTAATATCTTGCTAAAGCCTTCGGCATGATGTTATGTGGAACATAACGATTGAAGTGTTTATTTTTAGTAATATCTTGCTAAAGCCTTCGGCATGATGTTGTGTGGAACATAACGATTGAAGTGTTTTTTTTCAGTAATATTTTGCTAAAGCCTTCGGCATGATGTTGTGTGGAACATAACGATTGAAGTGTTTATTTTCAGTAATATCTTGCTAAAGCCTTCGGCATGATGTTATGTGGAACATAACGATTGAAGTGTTTATTTTTAGTAATATCTTGCTAAAGCCTTCGGCATGATGTTGTGTGGAACATAACGATTAAAGTGTTTTTTTTCAGTAATATTTTGCTAAAGCCTTCGGCATGATGTTGTGTGGAACATAACGATTGAAGTGTTTTTTTCAGTAATATTTTGCTAAAGCCTTCGGCATGATGTTGTGTGGAACATAACGATTGAAGTGTTTATTTTCAGTAATATCTTGCTAAAGCCTTCGGCATGTTGTTGTGTGAAACGTAATGATTGAAGTGTTTATTTTCAGTAATATCTTGCTAAAGCCTTCGGCATGTTGTTGGGTGAAACGTAATGATTAAAGTGTTTATTTTCAGTAATATCTTGCTATAGCCTTCGGCATGATGTTGTGTGGAACATAACGATTGAAGTGTTTATTTTAAGTAATATCTTGCTAAAGCCTTCGGCATGATGTTGTTTGAAACGTAACGATTGAAGTGTTTATTTTCAGTAATATCTTGCTAAAGCCTTCGGCATGATGTTGTGTGAAACATAACGATTGAAGTGTTTATTTTCAGTAATATCTTGCTAAAGCCTTCGGCATGTTGTTGTGTGAAACATAACGATTAAAGTGTTTATTTTCAGTAATATCTTGCTATAGCCTTCGGCATGATGTTGTGTGGAACATAACGATTGAAGTGTTTATTTTCAGTAATATCTTGCTATAGCCATCGGCATGATGTGTGGAACATAACGATTGAAGTGTTTATTTTCAGTAATATCTTGCTATAGCCTTCGGCATGATGTTGTGTGGAACATAACGATTCAAGTGTTTATTTTCAGTAATATCTTGCGCAAGCCTTCGGCATGATGTTGTGTGGAACATAACGATTGAAGTGTTTATTTTCAGTAATATCTTGCTATAGCCTTCGGCATGATGTTGTGTGGAACATAACGATTGAAGTGTTTATTTTCAGTAATATCTTGCTAAAGCCTTCGGCATGATGTTGTGTGGAACATAACGATTGAAGTGTTTATTTTCAGTAATATCTTGCTAAAGCCTTCGGCATGATGTTATGTGGAACATAACGATTGAAGTGTTTATTTTTAGTAATATCTTGCTAAAGCCTTCGGCATGATGTTGTGTGGAACATAACGATTGAAGTGTTTTTTTTCAGTAATATTTTGCTAAAGCCTTCGGCATGATGTTGTGTGGAACATAACGATTGAAGTGTTTATTTTCAGTAATATCTTGCTAAAGCCTTCGGCATGATGTTATGTGGAACATAACGATTGAAGTGTTTATTTTTAGTAATATCTTGCTAAAGCCTTCGGCATGATGTTGTGTGGAACATAACGATTGAAGTGTTTTTTTTCAGTAATATTTTGCTAAAGCCTTCGGCATGATGTTGTGTGGAACATAACGATTGAAGTGTTTTTTTTCAGTAATATTTTGCTAAAGCCTTCGGCATGATGTTGTGTGGAACATAACGATTGAAGTGTTTATTTTCAGTAATATCTTGCTAAAGCCTTCGGCATGTTGTTGTGTGAAACGTAATGATTGAAGTGTTTATTTTCAGTAATATCTTGCTAAAGCCTTCGGCATGTTGTTGGGTGAAACGTAATGATTAAAGTGTTTATTTTCAGTAATATCTTGCTATAGCCTTCGGCATGATGTTGTGTGGAACATAACGATTGAAGTGTTTATTTTAAGTAATATCTTGCTAAAGCCTTCGGCATGATGTTGTTTGAAACGTAACGATTGAAGTGTTTATTTTCAGTAATATCTTGCTAAAGCCTTCGGCATGATGTTGTGTGAAACATAACGATTGAAGTGTTTATTTTCAGTAATATCTTGCTAAAGCCTTCGGCATGTTGTTGTGTGAAACATAACGATTAAAGTGTTTATTTTCAGTAATATCTTGCTAAAGCCTTCGGCATACTGTTGTGTGGAACATAACGATTGAAGTGTTTATTTTCAGTAATATCTTGCTAAAGCCTTCGGCATGTTGATGTGTGAAACATAACGATTAAAGTGTTTATTTTCAGTAATATCTTGATAAAGCCTTCGGCATGTTGTTGTGTGGAACATAACGATTGAAGTGTTTATTTTCAGTACTATCTTGCTAAAGCCTTCGGCATGATGTTGTGTGGAACATAACGATTGAAGTGTTTATTTTCAGTAATATCTTGCTAAAGCCTTTGGCATGATGTTGTGTGGAACATAACGATTGAAGTGTTTATTTTCAGTAATATCTTGGTATAGCATTCGGCATGATGTTGTGTGGAACATAACGATTGAAGTGTTTATTTTCAGTAATATTATGCTATAGCCATCGGCATGATGTGTGGAACATAACGATTGATGTGTTTATTTTCAGTAATATCTTGCTATAGCCTTCGGCATGATGTTGTGTGGAACATAACGATTGAAGTGTTTATTTTCAGTAATATCTTGCTAAAGCCTTCGGCATGATGTTGTGTGGAACATAACGATTGAAGTGTTTATTTTCGGTAATATCTTACTAAAGCCTTCGGCATGATGTTGTGTGGAACATAACGATTGAAGTGTTTATTTTCAGTAATATCTTGCTATAGCCTTCGGCATGATGTTGTGTGGAACATAACGATTGAAGTGTTTATTTTCAGTAATATCTTGGTATAGCCTTCGGCATGATGTTGTGTGGAACATAACGATTGAAGTGTTTTTTTTCAGTAATATTTTGCTATAGCCTTCGGCATGTTGTTGTGTGAAACGTAATGATTGAAGTGTTTATATTCAGTAATATCTTGCTAAAGCCTTCGGCATGTTGTTGTGTGAAACGTAATGATTGAAGTGTTTATTTTCAGTAATATCTTGCTATAGCCTTCGGCATGATGTTGTGTGGAACATAACGATTGAAGTGTTTATTTTAAGTAATATCTTGCTATAGCCTTCGGCATGATGTTGTGTGGAACATAACGATTGAAGTGTTTATTTTCAGTAATATCTTGCTAAAGCCTTCGGCATGTTGTTGTGTGAAACGTAATGATTGAAGTGTTTATTTTCAGTAATATCTTGCTAAAGCCTTCGGCATGTTGTTGTGTGAAACGTAATGATTAAAGTGTTTATTTTCAGTAATATCTTGCTATAGCCTTCGGCATGATGTTGTGTGGAACATAACGATTGAAGTGTTTATTTTAAGTAATATCTTGCTAAAGCCTTCGGCATGATGTTGTGTGGAACATAACGATTGAAGTGTTTATTTTAAGTAATATCTTGCTATAGCCTTCGGCATGATGTTGTGTGGAACATAACGATTGAAGTGTTTATTTTCAGTAATATCTTGCTATAGCCTTCGGCATGATGTTGTGTGGAACATAACGATTGAAGTGTTTATTTTCAGTAATATCTTGCTATAGCCTTCGGCATGATGTTGTGTGGAACATAACGATTAAAGTGTTTATTTTCAGTAATATCTTGCTATAGCCTTCGGCATGATGTTGTGTGGAACATAACGATTGAAGTGTTTATTTTCAGTAATATCTTGCTAAAGCCTTCGGCATGTTGTTGTGTGGAACATAACGATTGAAGTGTTTATTTTAAGTAATATCTTGCTAAAGCCTTCGGCATGATGTTGTGTGGAACATAACGATTGAAGTGTTTATTTTCAGTAATATCTTGCTAAAGCCTTCGGTTTTTTGTTGTTTGAAACGTAACGATTGAAGTGTTTATTTTCAGTAATATCTTGCTAAAGCCTTCGGCATGATGTTGTGTGAAACATAACGATTGAAGTGTTTATTTTCAGTAATATCTTGCTAAAGCTTTCGGCATGTTGTTGTGTGAAACATAACGATTAAAGTGTTTATTTTCAGTAATATCTTGCTAAAGCCTTCGGCATGATGTTGTGTGGAACATAACGATTGAAGTGTTTATTTTCAGTAATATCTTGCTAAAGCCTTCGGCATGTTTTGTGTGAAACGTAATGATTGAAGTGTTTATTTTCAGTAATATCTTGCTATAGCCTTCGGCATGATGTTGTGTGGAACATAACGATTGAAGTGTTTATTTTAAGTAATATCTTGCTATAGCCTTCGGCATGATGTTGTGTGGAACATAACGATTGAAGTGTTTATTTTCAGTAATATCTTGCTATAGCCTTCGCAATGATGTTGTGTTGAACATAACGTTTGAAGTGTTTATTTTCAGTAATATCTTGCTATAGCCTTCGGCATGATGTTGTGTGGAACATAACGATTAAAGTGTTTATTTTCAGTAATATCTTGCTAAAGCCTTCGGCATGTTGTTGTGTGAAACGTAATGATTGAAGTGTTTATTTTCAGTAATATCTTGCTAAAGCCATCGGCATGTTGTTGTGTGAAACATAACGATTGAAGTATTTATTTTCAGTAATATCTTGCTAAAGCCTTCGGCATGATGTTGTGTGGAACATAACGATTGAAGTGTTGATTTTCAGTAATATCTTGCTAAAGCCTTCGGCATGATGTTGTGTGGAACATAACGATTGAAGTGTTTATTTTCAGTAATATCTTGGTATAGCCTCTTCGGCATGATGTTGTGTGGAACATAACGATTGAAGTGTTTATTTTCAGTAATATCTTGCTATAGCCATCGGCATGATGTGTGGAACATAACGATTGAAGTGTTTATTTTCAGTATTATCTTGCTGTAGCCTTCATCATGATGTTGTGTGAAACGTAATGATTGAAGTGTTTATTTTAAGTAATATCTTGCTAAAGCCTTCGGCATGATGTTGTGTGGAACATAACGATTGAAGTGTTTATTTTCAGTAATATCTTGCTATAGCCTTCGGCATGATGTTGTGTGGAACATAACGATTGAAGTGTTTATTTTCAGTAATATCTTGGTATAGCCTTCGGCATGATGTTGTGTGGAACATAACGATTGAAGTGTTTATTTTCAGTAATATCTTGCTAAAGCCTTCGGCATGATGTGTGGAACATAACGATTGAAGTGTTTATTTTCAGTAATATCTTGCTATAGCCTTCGGCATGATGTTGTGTGGAACATAACGATTGAAGTGTTTATTTTCAGTAATATCTTGCTAAAGCCTTCGGCATGATGTTGTGTGGAACATAACGATTGAAGTGTTTATTTTCAGTAATATCTTGCTAAAGCCTTCGGCATGTTGTTGTGTGAAACGTAATGATTGAAGTGTTTATTTTAAGTAATATCTTGCTAAAGCCTTCGGCATGGTGTTGTGTGGAACATAACGATTGAAGTGTTTATTTTCAGTAATATCTTGCTGTAGCCTTCATCATGATGTTGTGTGGAACATAACGATTGAAGTGTTTATTTTCAGTAATATCTTGCTAAAGCCTTCGGCATGATGTTGTGTGGAACATAACGATTGAAGTGTTTATTTTCGGTAATATCTTGCTAAAGCCTTCGGCATGATGTTGTGTGGAACATAACGATTGAAGTGTTTATTTTCAGTAATATCTTGCTATAGCCTTCGGCATGATGTTGTGTGGAACATCACGATTGAAGTGTTTATTTTCAGTAATATCTTGGAATAGCCTTCGGCATGATGTTGTGTGGAACATAACGATTGAAGTGTTTTTTTTCAGTAATATTTTGCTATAGCCTTCGGCATGTTGTTGTGTGAAACGTAATGATTGAAGTGTTTATATTCAGTAATATCTTGCTAAAGCCTTCGGCATGTTTTGTGTGAAACGTAATGATTGAAGTGTTTATTTTCAGTAATATCTTGCTATAGCCTTCGGCATGATGTTGTGTGGAACATAACGATTGAAGTGTTTATTTTAAGTAATATCTTGCTATAGCCTTCGGCATGATGTTGTGTGGAACATAACGATTGAAGTGTTTATTTTCAGTAATATCTTGCTATAGCCTTCGCAATGATGTTGTGTTGAACATAACGTTTGAAGTGTTTATTTTCAGTAATATCTTGCTATAGCCTTCGGCATGATGTTGTGTGGAACATAACGATTAAAGTGTTTATTTTCAGTAATATCTTGCTAAAGCCTTCGGCATGTTGTTGTGTGAAACGTAATGATTGAAGTGTTTATTTTCAGTAATATCTTGCTAAAGCCATCGGCATGTTGTTGTGTGAAACATAACGATTGAAGTATTTATTTTCAGTAATATCTTGCTAAAGCCTTCGGCATGATGTTGTGTGGAACATAACGATTGAAGTGTTGATTTTCAGTAATATCTTGCTAAAGCCTTCGGCATGATGTTGTGTGGAACATAACGATTGAAGTGTTTATTTTCAGTAATATCTTGGTATAGCCTCTTCGGCATGATGTTGTGTGGAACATAACGATTGAAGTGTTTATTTTCAGTAATATCTTGCTATAGCCATCGGCATGATGTGTGGAACATAACGATTGAAGTGTTTATTTTCAGTATTATCTTGCTGTAGCCTTCATCATGATGTTGTGTGAAACGTAATGATTGAAGTGTTTATTTTAAGTAATATCTTGCTAAAGCCTTCGGCATGATGTTGTGTGGAACATAACGATTGAAGTGTTTATTTTCAGTAATATCTTGCTATAGCCTTCGGCATGATGTTGTGTGGAACATAACGATTGAAGTGTTTATTTTCAGTAATATCTTGGTATAGCCTTCGGCATGATGTTGTGTGGAACATAACGATTGAAGTGTTTATTTTTAGTAATATCTTGCTAAAGCCTTCGGCATGATGTGTGGAACATAACGATTGAAGTGTTTATTTTCAGTAATATCTTGCTATAGCCTTCGGCATGATGTTGTGTGGAACATAACGATTGAAGTGTTTATTTTCAGTAATATCTTGCTAAAGCCTTCGGCATGATGTTGTGTGGAACATAACGATTGAAGTGTTTATTTTCAGTAATATCTTGCTAAAGCCTTCGGCATGTTGTTGTGTGAAACGTAATGATTGAAGTGTTTATTTTAAGTAATATCTTGCTAAAGCCTTCGGCATGGTGTTGTGTGGAACATAACGATTGAAGTGTTTATTTTCAGTAATATCTTGCTGTAGCCTTCATCATGATGTTTTGTGGAACATAACGATTGAAGTGTTTATTTTCAGTAATATCTTGGTATAGCCTTCGGCATGATGTTGTGTGGAACATAACGATTGAAGTGTTTATTTTCAGTAATATCTTGCTAAAGCCTTCGGCATGATGTTGTGTGGAACATAACGATTGAAGTGTTTATTTTCAGTAATATCTTGCTAAAGCCTTCGGCATGATGTTGTGTGGAACATAACGATTGAAGTGTTTATTTTCAGTAATATCTTGTTAAAGCCTTCGGCATGATGTTGTGTGGAACATAACGATTGAAGTGTTTTTTTTTCAGTAATATTTTGCTATAGCCTTCGACATGTTGTTGTGTGAAACGTAATGATTGAAGTGTTTATTTTCAGTAATATCTTGCTAAAGCCTTCGGCATGTTGTTGTGTGAAACGTAATGGTTGAAGTGTTTATTTTCCGTAATATCTTGCTATAGCCTTCGGCATGATGTTGTGTGGAACATAACGATTGAAGTGTTTATTTTAAGTAATATCTTGCTATAGCCTTCGGCATGATGTTGTGTGGAACATAACGATTGAGGTGTTTATTTCAAGTAATATCTTGCTATAGCCTTCGGCATGATGTTGTGTGGAACATAACGATTCAAGTGTTTATTTTCAGTAATATCTTGCGCAAGCCTTCGGCATGATGTTGTGTGGAACATAACGATTGAAGTGTTTATTTTCAGTAATATCTTGCTAAAGCCTTCGGCATGTTGTTGTGTGAAACGTAATGATTGAAGTGTTTATTTTCAGTAATATCTTGCTAAAGCCTTCGGCATGATGTTGTGTGAAACATAACGATTGAAGTATTTATTTTCAGTAATATCTTGCTAAAGCCTTCGGCATGATGTTGTGTGGAACATAACGATTGAAGTGTTTATTTTCAGTAATATCTTGCTATAGCCTTCGGCATGTTGTTGTGTGAAACATAACGATTGAAGTATTTATTTTCAGTAATATCTTGCTAAAGCCTTCGGCATGATGTTGTGTGGAACATAACGATTGAAGTGTTTATTTTCAGTAATATCTTGCTAAAGCCTTCGGCATGATGTTGTGTGGAACATAACGATTAAAGTGTTTATTTTTCGGCAATATCTCGCCATACCGACAATATGACGTTGTTTGAAGCATAACGGATTACGTGTTTATTTTCAGCAATACCTCGCCAATATCCTTCAGCAAGATTTTATATGGAGCATAACGTTTTACATGTTTATTTTTCAGCAATATCTTGATATAGCTTCGGCATGATGTTGTGTGGAACATAACGATTAAAGTGTTTATTTTTCAGCAATATCTCGCCATAGTCAACAATATGACGTTGTTTGAAGCATAACGGATTACGTGTTTATTTTCAGCAATACCTCGCCAATATCCTTCAGCAACATTTTATATGGAGCATAACGTTTTACATGTTTATTTTTCAGCAATATCTTGATATAGCTTCGGCATGATGTTGTGTGGAAAATAACGATTAAAGTGTTTATTTTTCAGCAATATCTCGCCATAGTCGACAATATGACGTTGTTTGAAGCATAACGGATTACGTGTTTATTTTCAGCAATACCTTGCCAATATCCTTCAGCAAGATTTTATATGGAGCATAACGTTTTACATGTTTATTTTCAGTAATATATTGCTATAACTTCGGCATGATGATGTATGGAGCATAACGTTTTATATGTTTTATTTTTCAGCAATATCTTGCTTTAGTCGTAAGCATGATGTTGTATGGAACATAACTTTTTATATGTTTATTTTTCAGCAATATCTCGGCCATATCGTTCGGCAAATTTGTATGGAGCATAACTTTTTGTGCGTTTATTTCTCAGCAATACTTTGCTATGTTCAAAGGTGGTGTTTTCAGTATCGTCTCTATAGATGCTTTTTTGACTAGTTTCGAAGCTAAATATAAACTTGTTGTCATATATAACTCCATTTTAAAATTTTAAAAAAATCATTAAATTTATAGCCTATTTTATTTTTAAATTACGTTCTACATATGAAAAATAATTATGTTATTTGCACAAACTAGAAACACTACATTAGATTTATAAACCTAAATAAAATTAATTTTGTGTTTATAAAATGAGGGGTTGTAACGAATATGAAATTCCGAAACCATACACAAAGATATAAATGGTCCCATGCTTACATGGTTTCCAAATTTTTTAATTAATAAATTATGTTACTTTTCTATGTTTAGTAAATTTATAAGAAAAATGGTTGAATTGTCTGTTTGACAGAAAATGTTGTGGGGAAATATTTCTTTAAATATAGAGGACATTCGAAGAAATATTATAAGATTTTATTTAAAATAACCAATTTTTCCATTTTGAAGCTACATAATTCCTTCTATTGTTGATTATGTAAGGTACTGTATATGCTTTGAAAAGAATTATTTAAGTTTTTATAATGATATATATTTAAGAATCTGTAAAGAAGTTGTTTTCAAGTTTTCTGTCAATTTTTATATGAATGTATTGTCTTAACAGGAAAAATACAATACACATTCTTGTAAAGATAATGCTTTTATATTTAACGCACTGGTCTGCCATCTATGAGAATTCACGTATACTAAGTCAAGTGTTACAGTTTCTTTTCTCAGTGGCATTGAAACTTTCTAGTTACTTGTCAAAATAAGGAAAGCGGTGGGGTATTGAGGGATTGGTCTCTCTACCTGACCTTAATCCTCGCACGCGCACGCACACACACACTAACGAGCGACGCTATTTCTAACAGTTGTTACCCAACTAATGAATAGTTTTTCATATTAAGTATGAAATTGTTTCCTTGTGAGTGTGTATATATATATATATATATATATATACACACTCACACACCATATATATGTCTTTATATAAGCTGTGTTGTAACATGAAGAGTGTGTGTGTATATATCTTTTCAAAGTAACATTGTATATTCTTTACACACTCTTTATTTATCTCAGAATTACATTTCTGAGAAAATAGGTACATGGAATTGAATGTGAGCTCCGAAAACAATGAGAAAAACAATAAGTACTAACAATAATATAATAACTAAGAAAGCCAAATTGCCATTGAGGGGTAACAGTGATAAATTAGGTACTCATCATCGAGTGATCTATAATTCTGAGAATCGAAATTGGGTTCGACTATTTTTTAAAACATAGCGAAACCAAGGGTAAACCGATTTGAATGAAACGTGTATTCGGAAAAGAAATTATAAACACTATCCCGACAGTTAAAGTCCTCTGCGGGGAGAGGAAGTCTCCTAAAGACAGCTAGGTTTTTGTTATAATTATTTAAGAACGCGATCAGTTTTATTATTTTAACTGTAAAACTAATGTAATGTAGTTAATACTATTAATATAATTGTAAAATGTATTCTAAGTTAGTTAGTAGTAGGCTAGTATTATTTTATAAACCTTAGTATTCAGGTTCCCCATTAGCCCTAAAAGTTGTATTGCTTATAGTTGTAGTAAATACCACAAAGGTGGTTTGGAAATCGCAAAAAGTAAAGTAAATTGAACGGCAGAGAAATATACAGAATTGTTCACTTACAAAGCTTTAGAGTGCTCCAAGCTTTAGCTCTTAGAACTAACTTCGTAGTGTTCTAACTAGAATTCTCTCAAGAAAGGACACAACAGGAACCATCGGATGTACTTTTCCAAGGGGTCATCAATCACCCCCCAGTCTTTAAGCCCGCCTACGTGGTGGTGGTGGTGGTGGTATGTTATCAACATTCTACTACGAAGATGGTATAAAGCCTTTATATAACGACACCTACCCAAGGACCATTTGGAATGTTCACTTATAGTGTCTTTACAAAACAATATGTACGATCTTCAAAGTCACAATAAAAGAATCCTGCTTTGGCCAATTTATTCCCAGACAAGAGGAGCACCCAATTTGAATAGGTCTGCAACCGTGCCGTGTAAGTTGATACACTTAGTCCACATAGTCTTCCTCGTTTGTTACTGAAAACAAAAATAGAATTTAAATGTTTGTCCTCTATGTTTTCACAGGGTTACAACTGTTATGAAGTTCGCGGCAGTAAAGTCACTCCTTGTACCGACATTACAAGCCGGGGTAAGCAGAAGGCTTACCCCTTGTGGAAATAGCTCCAAGCCATCGCTATTCCCTGTGACCACCACACCAATACAAAACTGTGGTCCTTAAATTAATTTTATTTTTGTTTAAATTTTTTGCAGTTTTTACGTTTTTACTTCATGCCTAAAAGTCTCACATTCACAGAGGTTTACGGGAGAACAAACTCTGCGCCAGAGAGCTCCCATCAAACTTACGAGCTTTTTACTACCACGTCAGAGAGTAACACAGATGCCGATCAGATATCTTCATACTGTCCCAGCAGCGGTCTCTCTCTCTCTCTGACAACAAGTTAGCCAATGAGCAAATCGTAATAAGATTTGGCTCTTCTTAGTACACATTTACTATCTGAATTACCATTATGTTGTGGTAATAGCATTTAACCTCTCCGTAGTAGGAGAATTTCTCCTTCTTCGCCAGTCCCTTCACACGTGGATTGAATTGTCTCAAAAATTGATCCTTTTGTAAAAAGTATTGCAAAAAGCTTGTACAACTTGTTAATGTCGCCTTCATCCCATTAATTTGATACAGTGGTAACGTGATTGTAACTAACGAGCCGATTTTTGAGAGTTTTCGTAGAGCAAAAAATTTGTATGGTAGCTTAAACATCATGACAATGTAAAAGTGATCACCGACTAGAGCCGATTCTTTGCCCAACACATTTCGAAATATTTGACCTTTCAACAAAGCCCACTTTGTTCATTTTCAGCTATCGACCAGTAAGTAGTGAAGTGATGATTTTAAATATACAGAGTGATTCAAAATGGCACATTACTATTTCGGGAGCTGTTTCTAGAGTCAATTAATGAAAAAAAGTTTATACAAATATGGGTCTGAAAAGTTTTGTTTTCCATCTGTTGGCCATTTTTGGAAGTAGATAAGATATTGAGTGGAGATTTGGTTTACGCATTATTTACCTTTTACCGTTACACCAGAAAACCAAGACTTTATTTCGTGAATTTAAAAAAATGACGGACGTTTAAAATTTTTGATATCGAATATTTCGAAACTATTAACATCACAAAATATAAACAAAATATTTTCCAATGTTTTTTTCATATTTTTTTCTGTAGGTCAAAGGATTAACCGAGATGTCTACAAAAAACTAAAAACATATTTTTTTAAATAATTGTCTATATAATCTATAATATCCAAGAATAGCCTATATCAAAATATTATGGAATTATAATAATGCAGTAATTATAATATCTTTTCAAAAACAAATATAATCAAAGTTTAAATATCATGTGGCAAGTAAATTTCTGATATATAAATCTAAAAATAAAATTTTAATTGAACCTAACTTACGCATAGTATGCAACCCCCTCAATACATGTTAAAATATTATGCAATATACACAATTATACACTGTTCAATGTCTACATAATTTTCATATTTTTTAAAAAGAATAATGTCTCAACCAATGCGTCTAATCGCAATTTAAATAAAATTCTGTTCAGGACTTATAACGAAAATAAACCTTGACCATCGATATAAAATCTCGATATTAGTCTAATTAGATTTACGCTTAGGATGGGTTTTATAACATTATCAAAACAAGTTTTTTTTCAACACCTGGTGCCTCAACAAAGTCAGAAACTATCTCAGCATAGTAAAGGTATCTCTCGAAAAGTAGTTCAGGATGTGTACATAAAGTGACAAATAGTTTGTAACTATCAGTTTAATGGAATAATACTTTAATCAAAGAAGAATCTCCAAATTATTACCTTCTTTGAGATGGACGGGGATTTTTAAAACACTTTTAATAAGTAACATCACTTACATTTTCTTCCATAAGATTGTGCTGTTGTTGGACGTTCTGAGTTACCCAGGGTGCACCAACGTGGAGGCGTCCAACACCACACCCCCTGGAAAAACACAAAAAACATTAAACACCTCTTAACACCTACACATTTAGTGTAGACTAGGTTAATGGAAATTTGAAACCATTGCAGTTGAAAAAGGAGGTACAGTAGTAGGAATTAAATTTTAGTCCTAATAATAGTAATGTAAGAGTAGAGAAATATTTATGAAAGATAATAATTTTTCTGACAATAATTGATTTTATTATTTTAAAACTAATCTGTATTTTTTAATTTATTTAAATCTAGTGTAATAGTTTTTACAAAATAAATTTGACTATATGACCATTCAACAAAAATTTACTCATATGTACAAGATATACAAAAAATCAACTAGCCCTTAAAAAACTGTTCTAATGGTTTTAAGCAGTGAGTTAATGATGGATACCCTCAGGGGCTCACTCCTTCTGAGTTCGGGTTTGGCGAACCCGGGGTTCCCGAGCTGGATCTCATCCCACTTCATCTTGTCTTGGGTGAGATCCCTTCTCTTTCTTCTTTCTGGGTATTAGGCCTCTTTTCCGACCCCGATGCTGTTAGGTTTCCGAAGGCTAGAGGTCTCTAATCTACACTTGTTCCACTTTTCGGATCTCTATTCCGCCTTAAAAGCAAAACAATCTCAGGAATGGATCAAACACGTACGGAAGTATTTACCCCAGGTGGTACACCAGACACTCTGGTTAATCCATCCTCTTCGGAGGCCGGTCCCAAGGATTCTGGGGGGACCAACTATTGCTCGTAGATAATCCTTTTTTAACAAGTAAGAAGGTAAAAAGATCTCCAGGAACTAGTGGTTCAAATGGATTTTCTTTTGAATCAAAAAATAAGAAGCTTAAAGGAAGATTGGGTGAACTAGAGCTTTTGGTTGAACAGTTAACGAAAGCTGTTTCTGATCTTCAATCTGAAAATGAAATACTAAAAACAGTGCGAGATAACACAGTACAAGAACAGTCTCAGGAAGTTGAAAGTGTACTACACCCCGAGACACAATATCATACAGATGAAGAGGAATTGGCTCAGGAGACTGATTGCATTCTTAAAAAAGAAGGCCAAATAAAAAGAGGAAGGCGGAAACATCTCCGGAACTGTCAAAAAATACTGACAAGAACACCTCTAATAATGTCAACCAACTGAAATTATCAGAGAGACCACATATCCTAAAAGAGAAACAACCTTCACCAATAAACATTACTGGTATTGAGGAGTATGCTACTATACAGACCTTGTTACAGTCTGTTCCTGATAAAAAATATAAAATCACTGCCTATAATAATAATGTTTGGAAAATAAACACTCTAGATGCTGACACTTACAGAACAGTGGTTCATAAATTAAATGAGAGTAAAGTGCAATGGTACACTTACGAAAACAAAAATGAAAGACCTATTAAGGTAATGGCAAGGGGTCTATATGGAACATGTATTAAAGAGGACATACTGGATGACTTGCAACAAAAAGGTCTAAAGATACAGGATGCTGTCAACATAATAAAAAAGGAAAGGATAGAAAACAATCAAGGCGACAGTGTAGTGCACAGAAGAAACCTTCCACTCTTTATGCTAACCTTTGACAACAAAGAAAATGTTGCAAATATTTACAATAATAAAACAATTTTAAATATTGTCGTCAAGATAGAACCACTAAGACGAAATTCTACACTTATACCCCAATGTAAGCATTGTCAGGGCTAGACATACACAAGGCTACTGTAAAAAAGATCCTAGATGTGTTAAGTGTGGAGGGAAACATATGACAAATGCCTGCACATTGAATAGGATGAGTAAGCCAAGGTGTATTAACTGCAACGGAGAACACCCGGCAAACTATCGAGGATGTGAGGTGGCTAAAGCACTACAAATGAGAAGAAACAATGCCGAAAAATCTCAGAACAAAGCGAGAAGTGCTAGGTTGGATAATCATAAAGTTGGTAATTCACAGCATGCAGTAGCTGGACATGAAAATCAACAAAGTAAAGAAAAGAAAACTTATGCGCAAATTATACACAGCAGTAATGATAACAAGTCGTCAATGGAAACCATCCTAGAATTACTGAATGAGCAAAGGCATACTAATAAGTTGCTTTTTGAAGACTTGATAAATTAGAAAATAATCTTAAGAACAAAGATAACAATGAGAAATGGAAAAAATGAACTTCAAGTTTAAAAGGATAGTCTGGAATTCCAACGGCTTGCTCCAGCATATTACCACTTTGGAAAATAAGTTACTCTTTGATAGGCTAAATAAGCCAGGAAATAAATTGTGTAAAGAAAAAAGGAAAAAAAAGCTAATCCGTAAACAATGATCAAAACGTTAAAAATAGTCACTTGGAATTCTAACAGTCTTCTCCAGCATAAGCTGGACCTGGAACCTTTTCTGATTAATGAACAAATAGATATCTGTTTAATTTCAGAGACACACTTTACAAAACACTCATATCTCTAAATTAATGGTTACAGTGTGTATCATGTAAATCATCCTGCAGATAAGGCAAGGGGTGGTTCTGCTGTAATAATTATTAAAAATAGTATCAAGCACTTTGAAGAAACTAAAGTAAAACTTGAAACAATGCAAGTGTCAACCGTTAAAGTTCATACGAAAATCAAAACTTTTAATATATCAGCCATATACTGTCCTCCAAGACACAACCTAAAGAAGATAGACTACATACATCTTTTTAACATTTTAGGCAATAATTTCATTCTTGGAGGTGACTTCAATGCAAAAATTACTTTTTGGGGATCACATCTTACTACTGCTAAAGGCAAAGAGTTATATGAGGCAGGCAAGGAGTTTAAATGTGACTTCTACTCAACTGGTAAACCAACATATTGGCCATCAGATCCAAGGAAGATACCAGACTTAATTGACTTCTTCGTGGTAAGGGATGTTTCTGATAGCTATATCAATCTCAGTGAAAGTTTTGACTTGGGCTCTGATCATTCTCCAATAATCTTAACAATAAGTCAGAACATAATGCAAAGAGAAGAACCTCCTAGATTATCCAACAATATAACTAATTGGGTTGGCGTTAGAGAAGAGCTGGACGAGATTATTAACCTACATGTCCCACTTAAAACACCTGTGCAGCTCGAGGATGAAGTTGATGTATTTATTAGTAACATACAGCAAGGAGCATGGAACAATACACCTCAGATAATTAAAAGATTTAGTAATAACATTACTTACCCGCCTGAAGTGTTTGAATTAATTAATGAAAAAAGAAAAATGCGCAAAAAATGGCAGCAAGTCCGAGCGCCTAAATTTAAATCTGAATTAAACCGACTTAGCACTAGACTCACAAAGTTATTAAAAATGAGTCTGTTGCTAAATATCTGGAAAGTCTTGCGGCGGATAGAGATAACGGAGCCACGATATGGAAGACTACAAGATTTATCAAAAGGCCAAAAATCCAAATGCCACCTCTCAGAAAAAATGACAACACATGGTCTAAGAGTGATAGAGAAAAGGCAGATTTGTTTGCTGAACACTTAGCTGAGACTTTCAAACCTTTTGCTACACAGTCAGATGATGAAAATATTATACAATCAATTGATCCTGTAGCAAATAAAAATATGGATGAATATGAAATTCATAACATATCACTTAAAGAACTTATTCATGTAATCAAAACTCGGGTAAAAAACCTGTTGGACCTGTACTTTACTTGTTGTACACTAGAGACATTCTCCAGGAAGTTGATACAATCACAGCAACCTTTGCAGATGACACGATAATTTTAGTGACAGGTAAATACTATGGCAGAGGCATTGAATAAACTTCAAAGAGCAATTGATAGAGTTTGTATTTGGATGAAAAAATGGAGATTAAAACTGAATGAATCCAAATCAACCTATGTCAACTTTACAAATAGGAAAATCAACCCAATTCCACTTATAATTAATAACCATTTAGTAACTCCAGCTAATTCTGCTAAATATTTGGGAATGACACTCGATGCAAAGCTCCACTGGAAAGAACACGTCCAAAAGAAAAAGGTTGAATTAAACATGCAATTTAGAAAAATGAACTGGTTTATAGGGAGAAACTCAGATTTAGACCTACACAACAAACTGCTTCTATACAAGCAAATACTGAAGCCAGTATGGACCTATGGAATCCAGCTGTGGGGCTGTACATAAAACACTAATATAAAAGTAACTCAAACTTTTCAGAACAAAGTCCTGCGAAGTATTGTAAAGGCTCCATGTTTCGTTCGCAATGACAGTCTTCATAGTGACCTTAGGATAAACACTGTCTCAGAGGAAATCAAAAGATTTGCAGAGAAACACAAGCAGACTTCTACAGCACGAGAACAAGGAAATAGCTCGCTTTTTAGACAACTCTGGCGAGACCCGTCCCTTGAAAAGGACAAAGCCTCTAGAACTTTGCAATGAGAAAGTGTAACAAATCACACATGAACAGAGTGTGCGTTAATCAGGAGTCCATCGGTGGGTGATACTCCAACAAACAGTGACATTAGTGTTAAATGTATATTACTAGAGAGGATCTTATAAATGCCTAGTTGTAATTCTGTAATAAAATTATTAAAAAAAAAAAAAATGATGGATGAGAGTTGAATAATTTTAAAATTTTGTTGACTACCATTTAGTGTTAGAGACTCAAAATATTTTTAAAAAATAAATACTTTAACATTATATTTCATCCGCCCCTGTGTGTTTTAACATTTTTATGTATACATGATAAGAGGAGAGATTGAGAAATACTTCATTCCAAAAACTATTAAATAAAATCGTTGTATAAATTCATAACCCAACATTAAAAACATTTTCAACTTTGACCCGACATTTAGAAAAATTGTTTTGAAGGTCTTACCACAAAATATTTTTGTTTGTTTTTTGAATAATCAATTTTGAATGAACCATTGAATGAAAAAAGCTGTTCAAAGGACCTCTAAGCCATCAGCTGACAAAAAAGTTAATAATTTAGTTTCTCTCGTGTACATAAAGAACCACATTCCTTACATAATTTATATTATATAAGAAAAATAATTACACCTTCTTGAAACACATTTGTATGGTGCTCAGAAATAGAAATGTTCAAAATAAATATCTTGCAGCAAAAAAAGATGGTCCAAATAACCCCCCCTTCACCTTACAAACTATTACTAAACACAATAACATTTGAAAAACATAAATACCAGTAGAGATGTGGCATTTCTTGCAGGACAGATACAGGATATGATCAAGCTTCAGGAAAAGGAAAGGATCTGTATAAATAAAACATCAGAAACAGTTAAAATACTACATTTTGTATTACCGTTAAGACTACAAGAAAATACCTGGAATTTGTGATTGGAAATGAATTAACATCCTCTTGTCAACTCAATAGTATTTATAAAAGATTAACAATGTTACATATTTGTATTGTGTTGTAATTTGGTTTTGATTATAAAACGTAGCATGAAAAATGTGTATAGCAAATTTAGACTTGTAATCTTAATAATTTCTAAAATTATTATTATTTTACATAAAACTCAAAAACATCCTGTAAATACATGTAACTGAATAATGCTCTCATTTTCTGCAGCAAGTTGTAAAATTTTTTTAAATATGTAAAATCATAAATATTTGTAAACAAACAACCAAAATTTTAAACCAGACTAAATGGTTTTCTTTCTTATCTCAGTCCTTAAATTGTCTATCGTCAAACAGATATTTTTTTAGGTTATGTCATAATAGATTGGGTTCAAAGTTATGCTTTTTATGGAATAATTTAAAATATAAAAATGAACTTACATATTTCAAATTTCAACCATTCTATCCTGTCAGAATCTTTGGTTGTAGGACTGTGGAGATGAATTCAAGAGCTGTAAAAAATGAAAATTAGATTAGTCTTCAAAATGTTGTAAATAATAGTTTACTGTCATACATAATATATTATATGTAGTATATATCTATGTGAAGGGATAATTTTTTATTTTTTTTTTAAAGTTTTGGATTGAAGTCTGTCATTCCATTTGCCTTCCAGGGCCGGATTTAAGCATAGGCGGCATAGGCGCGCGCCTAGGGGCCCGCACCACAAAGGGGCCCGCACCACAAAAAAATTACAAAATAATTTCACCACAAAAAAATTACAAAATAATTTCACCACAAAAAATTTACAAAATAATTTCACCACAAAAAATTTACAAAATAATTTCACGGGTCATGTTTTATTATCGTAGATAGTACGTTGTACGTACATACTTGATACAAGACTATGATTGTGTATGTACAGGAAACAGGGCTAGTGTATTTGTGAATGTAATGAATGATGGTGACATTGGGACTGGGAGCAGGTCAGCAGGTTGGCGTGCGTTTGAGTGCGAGCAAGGGTTCATGTTGATACTTGACTGTGACTCATCCCCCCTCGCCCATCCCCACTACTCCTTCTTATCTAAAGAAATCATTAGCGGTAGTATCGTAGCACTGTATTGTTATTGGAGAGAACGAAAGTCTTGGATCACCGCGAAATGGCAACTACTTAGGAATTTTAGAGCTCCTAGCAGAGTATGACGAGTTTTTAAGAGGCTACCTTGAAACACATGGAAACCTCGGAAGTGGTCACACCAACTATTTATCTTCTACAATATGTGAGGAAGTCGTAAACACAATAGGAAAACAAATGTTTGGTGAGATCATATCTCGAATCAAGAAGTGTAAATATTTCTCAATATCTCTAGATTTAACACCCGATGAAGGTCATGTTGACCAACTCAGCTTGGTCTTTAGGTACTTGGAAGATTTCACACCTGTTGAAAGATTTTTGACATTCATGCCTAATCAAGGGCACAAAGCAAAAGACATGTTGAATGGACTGTGTACCTTTTTGAGAGAAAATGATCTGGACATCAAAAACTGTCGTGGTCAGTCTTACGACAACGCCTCTGCAATGAGCGGAAAATACAACGGGTTGCAAGCGCTCGTTTTAGAAGAAAACAGTTTAGCAGCATGGATACCTTGCGCTGGCCATTCATTGAATTTGGTACTACAAGCTGCAGCCGGTTGTTGTCTTAATGCTGTAAGCTTTTTCGATTTTTTGGAAGAAATTTTTGTATATTTCACTGCCTCAACCAACAGATACCAGACCCTAACCGAGTGCTTGAATCGATCAGAAACTGAAAAAAAATTCTTGTACCAAAAAGGACGACAACAACACAATGGTCATGTCGAGCTGATGCTACCAAAGCTCTTTTGCGAGGATACCAAGAAAAGCAGGCACTGGTGAAAATTGCAGAAGACAAGGAGGATTCAGGGAAATCAAGAGTGGCTGATCTGGGTTTAGTCCGAAAAATGAACAAGTTGGAGACAGGGCTGCATGCCGTTTTTTGGGACGATATTTTGGGTCAAGTAAACGAAACTAGTGAATTTTTCCAACCAGTTTAAAAAAGAATATGAGAAAAGTAAAAAGAACATTAGTAAAGAAAGGTGGCTGTATCAACTTATGTTGGAAAACAAAGTAAAAGATTGCTTTCCTAATGTAGAAGTGGCGTTAAGAATGTACCTTTCCTTGATGGTGACTAATTGCTCTGCAGAAAGATCATTCTCTAAGCTGAAGCTGATCAAGAACAGACTCCGGACCTCCATGTCAGAAGACAGGCTAAACTTTTTGGCCTTGCTTAGTATAGAACACGACGTTCTGAGACAAGTCAACCATGAGCACATCATAAACGCCTTCATTACAGAGAAGCTTAGACGGAAACCAATCAGCAAGAGTGACTGAAGTGAACATGATTCACAGTACATTTAATATTTAAAAAAAGATTTATTCATAAGTACTTAATATTGACTTGTACTTTTCTTGTAGACTTACCAACATACATTAAAGTGTTAAAATTATGTTTACTTTTGTGGCTTATCTTTACCTAAAATAACCTGGGTTATAAATTAACGATATTAAAGTTTTCTAATGTCTTACATTTTCTCATCCAAATGGGTACAAAAATTATTTTATAACTGACGAAGC
This sequence comes from Aphrophora alni, assembly GCA_963513935.1. Taxonomy (NCBI): domain Eukaryota; kingdom Metazoa; phylum Arthropoda; class Insecta; order Hemiptera; family Aphrophoridae; genus Aphrophora; species Aphrophora alni. Next base: position 108,677,811 of record OY740772.1, on the reverse strand, counting down.
ATTAATTTTTTCAGGTCAGACAAAGCAGAATATTTGGTGCAAATTCCTTTAAAAATCTAAATTTTCACCTAATTTTTCAAATTATTCCATACTCCCCAAACCCCCCCCCCCCGATGCTCCACGAGCCAAGGGCCCGCACCACAGGTAGAGCCTAGGGGCCTGTATTTTCTAAATCCGGCCCTGTTGCCTTCTGTACAATGTTATAGAATTCAAACATGTAGACCAATTTTAATCAAATTTTGTATAATATGGGTATATTTAAGCCATATCTCTACTATGGTAACTTAGTTATTTCTATATAATATTTTTTCTATAGCTCAAAATTCTATAGCTCAAAATTTAACTGTCAAGAAAAAATCACAAAATTAAGTTATCCTGAAAATCATATCTTATCAATATCGTTAAAATTTTAATGAAATGTAAGAAATTAATAACCAAAACTCGTGTACAAAATCACAAGTGAAATACCGGTAATTATTATGGATGGCAATAAACAAAAATGAACCTAGATTGCTTCCAATAAAAACCGATTTTAACCCATTCAGTGCCAACGTCCGATTTTTCGGATGTCCACTAAAATAAATATAAAATATTTGAGGCATAAAATTTACTTGTTTATATTCGGAAAGAAATATATTATTTTATTTATACAATATTTTGACCTCCCATGCATCTACATAACAGTTATTTCCACTACATTTTACTTGCTTATGAATGCAAGGGTTGTAATATTGTACCCTCCGTGCACATTTTAACACTCTTGACTGACAGATATTATTCACTATCATTTATTAAAATTGAGTTATACCCAACACAGGGACTTCCATTTAAACATAAAGGACCAAATATAGTGTTATGTTACACATCCCTAACTTTAAACCTTGTTATATTATAATAATTATATATATTTTTTTATAAATGATTCAAAATTAAAGAGTCTTGTTAAGTTTAAAGAAATATATATATATTAGTATTAATTTCATTCTTGTGTAAGAGTAATAATTTTATTTCCAATATCTTATCAATCCATTAGTGTAATCATTATTTCTAATCCTACTAGTAGAAAAATCTATTTTATATATCATAGTTGTAATTCACAGGTATGAAAATTCACAGTATCAGTTTTTACAGTTATTACAAATTCACAAGTATTTATCTCTACAAGTGGATTGCTACAAGTTTCCATGTACTGTATCAACAAATGTCTTACCTTATTTTTTCTACAATCGGTATCAAGTCATGTACACATCTCTTGTCCACACTTCAGGATGATTTGCTAGAAGTCCTTGGGAATATAATTCTAAAACTCTAATTTCTCTTCATATATTTTAGATGTTCTCAAAATATTTTAGAAGTTGCACACACATTTAAGATTTTGCAGAAAATTAAACGAATACCTACTAACAGATTTCCAAGCAAAATTAGATGAATGTTCTTTCCATGTTACAAAAAAAAAGAAGTTTTAATTGAAATTAGCTTACCTTTCAATATGGCGATAACCAGTTCAGAGGTGGAACTTCTTTTAGATTTGAACAAAATGAAATCTATAAATTTAGGACATTTTTGCTGTAAATTAAATCAACAAACAAAATTTTTATACTAAACTAAAAGAGCCCACATCTGAAAAGACAAAGAAATACAACAATAAATTGATATATGAATATTAAAATTATAAATACAAGATACAATATGAAAACACCTGAAAAACATGAAATTTAAAAAAATCAATAACATATATACATAACCTGAAAAGAGAGTGACATATAATACAACCCGAAAAAAGCATAAAACTAAAAACCTATCAGGGGCCGCGGTAAACCGAAACAAATTCTTACATCTATATCTCAATATTTCCCTCCAAATCTAATGCTGCCTCTAATGTGTCGAGGACTTATGCCTGAAGAAGTGTAACAATAGTGGTGTACACTTGGACAATTTGTACAAGTGTGTGATCTTTGTTGTAGCTAGACATTAACATTTTGTTAAGTCTAGGTGTTGTAAGTGCGATGGACTCAACAAAAGATTATACTCACCCTCTTGTTGAGCCGGGTGTGTAAGTGGCCTGAAATAAATACACATAGATTAAGTATATTACATAGAATGATGGGAGCTGAAACCAAAATTTAATAAAATAAAATAAAAAATAGTCTAAGAAGCTGAACTAAAAGAAGAGCCTAAAGAGAAATTTTATTTAAATAATTTTAGAATGAAATTTGATTTTTTTATCCAAAAGTTATGATTTTTTGTAAAAATACAAAGCTGAAAAAAAGGTTTAAAATAAAATAAAAAATATTTTAAGAAAAGTAAATATTAAAAGTATGATTGACATTTTAAAAATTAACCAAATAGAAAAAAAAAATTAAATTAAAGAAAAATATAATCTAATAATTTTGAAAATTGGAAAAAAATTATATGAAAAACAGAAATGAATCCAAATCGACTAACCACTTATTTTAAATTTTTTTAACACTACTACATTATTTAATTTGTAAAAATTAAAAAAAAAAGACTCAACATTCTTCAACTCTACTATAGGTATTTATTATATTTTAGATTTATGAAATCTGTCTCTTTATTTAGAAAAATTATAAAAAAGTAATAAAACAAACTGGATTCATTTCTTATTTGATTTATACTTTGTTTTTACAGGGAGGACAATCTATATGGATGATCTTGATCCTGGTGAAGTTCATTGAAGATACAGATCTAATCTTCGATCTTGAGGCTGTAAATGGATTAAACCTACAGTACTTATCAAATAAATATGTCAGACAAACTTGTTAGAAATGGTAGAATTTATGAAATAACATCCATTATTTAATCAAAAAATATGCACAAATAATGCTTGAGTTCATATATAAATATATGATGTCCAAAATTTATCCACGAATATAATTTAAACATAAACTCTGAGAATATTAAAGAGAAAGAGATTTATTATCAACATTTCATAACAGCAAATACATTTGAATGGACAATTTCAATATTGTGTATTTGTGTGTGTGTGTGTGTGTGTGTGTGTGTGTGTGTGTGTGTGTGTGTGTGTGTGTGTGTTTATAAATATGGTTTTTGTATTATATATTATACCTTTGTGTTTGAACACGTTCAATTCTGACAAAATCAACCTAATAACAATCAATCCAAACACAGTAAATTCTAATCTGTATATGTACTTTTACATTTGTTTGGTGGATTTCATTAGATAAGAATATTCAACAGACAAAATGAGACGAACACGTTGGCATGTGTATAAAATACATTTCCATATGTGTATGTGCGTACCTAACATTTAATTTATTGTTAGTCAAAACATACTGAGTGTGTTGGAAATTAATTTGAAAACAATAGTTAAAATGAAATCAAAAATTGGGAGCGCTTGTCACAAAATTTGTGCAATATTTTCTTGATTGAAAATAATTTATCACATTTAAACATATAAAAATATACAAAAAATAATTTTCAATCCATCATGCCTTTGAAAATATTCTAACCGAACTAAACACACGTTAAAACTACTTAATCCAACACTATCTACATCTTAAAAACTAACTAACCTAGTCTGGCTTCTCCAACCTAAAAACACAGATTCAAAGACATGATGGATACAAGTTTAGCTGACATATGCTTAGAATTATTTGACATAACTTTTACTCACTCGTGTCACTAGCATAGCACTTTTTTTTCAAAGGTATTAAAACTGAAACAGAAAAAAAAAAAAAAGTTTAAAAAGCAATCTGAATAAAAATAGAGGTACCGTATATAAAAATAGAATATTATATATATATAAGGCAGTAATTTTTAAGAATAATAAATTGAACACAGATTCTCACAAAATAATTAATTAACAAACTCTTTTCACTGACAATTTAATCCTGAGGATGGTAATAGAATTTTTGAAACACTTTAAAAAAAATGGTATTTCGTGATTAATGTTAAATTAATTACTTTACAGTTATTGTTTAACATTATTTAAAAGTAAAAGGACAGTTACAAAACTATTTGTTTAGAATGAAAACATACAGTTTATCGCAATGTTAATTATTTTACAAAACAAAAAACAAAAGTTCACCATAACATTAATATCTAAAACATCAGAAATATAATATACTATGCCTAACTATGAACTGGATTAACACAAGACAAAAGTTCTGCTTCTGTATTCGTACACAAATTATTTTCAAAATATTAATTCAAACTTGTAAATATAGCTTCAATAAAAATGAATATCCAAACAAACAATGTTACTAAAACAAAACTCAAAACCATTGTGAAAAGAATAAGATCCATATTTATGAATGTTTATGAAACACATAACTAATCCTTCATATTAAGGCATCCTTTAACTAACATCACATTTTATGAACACTCCTTAACATTTCCTTTTGTTTATTAAGTTATCCTTTACAAAGGAGCAATTAAAGGAAATATGTAATAAATATTGATTACGTCTACAATAAGAACCAATGTAGTAAATGCTACAGCTGATTTGTCATTATCGATAAACAGCTGTCATTTGCTGTACGATAATCACAGCAGTGCCATGTGCTAAGTGCTAGTATGTTTCAATTTATTTTTATTCATTTTATGATTGAATTCTAAATCACAAGCGAAACATCAGAAAAACGGAAAAGGATGCCCCAGAGCAGAAATGTGGTTTTCTGTTACTGGAATATTCTAGATTCTATAGGCTTATAACAAATGAGCCTGACTGGTTTTGGGAGAAAAAAAACAGTTTAGCAAACAAGATGTATTACAGTACCAATTTATTTTCAGCTGTGAATGTGTTAATTACATAAAAATATTTTCTAGCAACTCTTGTTAATGCATAAGTTTACAATAACATTTGATTATAAAGTGGTTTGAGTGAGAAAACTTTAAATCTGACCATGTTCATTATATGACTCAAATAACTAAGTTTAAAGAGTTTAAAAAATTAAGTACAAACCATTTTCAGTATAACATACCTTACCAATCGTAGAACAAAATCTGTAATTATCTGAGCTGAAGATTATAAAGATGAATGCTGTGGATAATGATGAATGTTCTAGATGCTGTAGATAATGATACGATGTTTTCGATGCTGTTGAATGAAGATCATTACATTCCTAATTACAAACACTTTCATTAATAATATTTCAGTTACAAAATATGTAATAATCACTTATAAAAGTATGGATATAGAATACAAAGATTTCAATATACAGTACATTAATTAAATGAAACCAACAAGAAAACTCAGAACGTATACTGAAGACAAGTGTCAAAAAATTTATTGGTAAAATTTATAACTTCTACAAATCAAATTGTAATCTTTTGTTATTGAAGAGATTGTTGAATTTTCATTTGATATTAAAAGTACTTAACATAATACTTTTTTATGTGAAAAAATTAAAATCTGGATTTTGGAGCGACTACAATATTCTTTCATTGGTGAGAAAACACATTGTCTAAAATCATAGAACACTGTCACTGCAGTGTGATAGAAACCCATCTGTACAATTTTAATCTGTGATTAACCAAACCATATACTCTAAAGTTAATTACATTACAGCATAAACATTACCTAAATAAAATTTTGTTCAATAAATTACTCATTGTATTTTTGTTACGTTGGTACTATTCCACTGGCAATGTTCAGATTAGAGTCAATGGTAGCATATGAGCTTTCACGACATAAAATCGAGAAGACAGTGCTACAACTATTGAATTAATTTTATTACATATTTCAAACTTTACAGAGGCTGAACGAATTGACTAAATCTTATTATAACTTTCAGCTGAAAATGAACTTCTGAAATTAGTGTTTCATTTCGAAGACCCTCAAATAAATCTACTGTATATTTAGTTTCTATATTTATTATTAATTACAACAATGAACACAACCACAGAACAAAATGTTTTATATTTTATGTTTGTTGTATTGGTGCTAGTTTCTTAAATGAATTTTCCAAACCAAGACTAAATTAGCTAAATTAGATTTAAAAATAATGAGTTGTGAGTTATTTAATAATATAAGGGTAGTGGATAAATTTACTTACTTTATGAAGATGGGGTGGAGCTTATTGATATATAAAAGAGGATTAAAAGAATCCCACTTGTGTATCAATCCAATAGTAAGAAAGTTTTGATAATGAAACTCAAACACATCAACTGAAGTAGTATCAAGACAAAATGAGGACTGTCAAAAAATTTACTGTATATAAAGCTTTTTTTTTTTTTAAGTAGACAGTTCAATTACTGCTAAACCACAAAAGATATGAATATTCAGTTTGTGGAAAACATATAGCAGTGTAGGGGGAAGTATTTCTGTCCTATTGGTAGGAAAACCTCCACCCCACCCTTAAAATGGGAACATATCTCTTGTAACACCTCAAATGAAAGGGCATAAAAAAGAAACATTTTGGTAATACAGAAATTTTAATCGGACAGCTGGTTCTTTAGTAATGACAAAAATGTAATTTTATATACACACCTTGTTTTCTGTGATTGCATTTCCCATTATATTTACTCTTTACTATTCAGAAAGATAATATCATCAACAACTAAAGTAAGCATAGGCAAAGGTTGGCAGAAATGAAGAGAAAGAGCTACCAGAGACAAGAATGTGCTTACAATGATACTCTGATAAGGGGACAGTTGTCTAGCGTAGATAACAACTAATGCATTAATGGTAAATGCTGCATAGTTTAGTGGTATCCAAGTGTATTCTGTCATGATATCTTTACTTTACAGTGAAGTTGTGTTACTTTCCTGATTGTTTGCAATTTGGTAATAGTTTAAAGATAACAAGAGGTGAAACTGGTGTACACTTTACATGAAAGAGTGGAAATTATTTGTGTTTATGGATTAACTGAAAATTCTCAGGGAAACTGCTAGTATATTTAATAAAAAGCATCCCAGTAGAAAGTTGGTCGACTCCTATGTACATAAAGTGGTTATTAAATTCATCACGACTGGTTCGGTAGCTAACAAGAAGAGGAGCAGTATCAGGGTAGTTGATGAGCTAGCTGAAATTGAAGTGCTAGGAAACAACACAGCTAATCCAATGACATCACTAAAAAAAATTGCAGCGAGCACTGGATTGTCTGTGTTCCGTACATAAAGTGTTAAAAGTTCATAAATGAAGGGTGCACGGGAAAACCGATCAAAGTTTTAAAAAAATAATCAAAATTTGAGATTTTACGTATATTGCCATAATGCTCTTGAATTGGGCTATCACATAGGAGTTCAAAAGTCATAAAAAAGTGATCACAGTCAGAGTAAATCACATTTTAAAGTTTAGGTATACAATGGAAAACAATCAGAGTTATCTTAAACAGTGGAATATCGATCCGAGTCTAAGCGTAGCAGGGAAAAACAATCATAGTCGTCCATGTGTTGGCCCAACATTACCACTAATGACATACTACAAAAGACAGCTGAAGTTTTACAGTTTTAATATACATGAACTTTCTACTAAAAGAGCCTTTTTGACACTTATGACGAAACTATTAGTAAAAAAGGTTCTGACGAAGTCATTACATGTGTATACGACTAAGATGCCCCATACAGTGAAACATCTCCTCACATTCTATGATTCATGTTCGGGCCAGAATAAGAATTATTTTGTTTTCAAGTTCATGTACCATGTTGTATACACTATGTGATTGTTTGACTCTTTGACGATGATTTTTCCTATAACAGGTTATAGATATTTAGAGTGTGATCGTAATATGGTACTGATCAATGTAAAATCATATTGTGAAGTACCTGATGACTGGCATGAGGTATTCAGAAGTGCTAGGAACAACCCAGAGCCTTTCGTGGTAGTCTATTGCACAATCACCTTTTATTTTTTTTATGGTTCAAATGAATATCTCAGCCCACTCTTTCTACCCAAATGCCCATTTCCAATAAGGCCTATTAGAGAAATATTGGTGACTCAAGAAATACCAGGAATGATTTACATCAACCTCTATTTGAAGGCAGGTGGGCCAAATCAAGTGTGCTCAAATCCTCCGTATCCACTGAGAAGCCTCTAAAACTACATCTATACCAGTTGCCAATCAGCATTGCGAAATACAACGATTTACAATATTTAAAAAGCTTTTGCATTCCAGAACGAAAGAAAATGATCAACAGTCTGGTATGGGTGACGATTTTTTATAACTGTGCTGTTTGTTGTATTATAGAGATGGGTAAAAAGACATTAAGAACACGGTCAACAAATTCAAGAGAACTGTTAGTCTTGTTGATAAAGAGAGATTAGGGAAGCTATTTATTGCACAGAAAACAATAGGAACCATTCTCAAGACATGGTCACCCGCAGTCAAGACTTATATAGCAGATAACTTAACAGGGAGCTTGGCGTTCCACGCCACACTGTTTGGAAAACACTAAGCTTCAAGTTGAATAACAACTCAATCACATTCAAGTTTTGCATAAGCTTAGCTTAAGAAGGACAACACAGCTAGAGAACCAATCTGTTATGATTTTCGAGTGATTGTTAGGAAAGACGATTTAATGGAAAATCTTCAGTGATGAAGCAATGTTCTACACGTGTTCCAGATTTCGGCAGGTGTATAACCGAATGCAGTATTATAGTGGGAACCTGATACACCCAAGGTTAATGTTTGGATGAAGATTACAAAAACTAAAGTGATTGGATTTTAAGTTCCCAGAGTGAACAATTTCATTTAATTTCTTTCTACTGTTTTTGGATAAATATATTGCACAACAAAAATCAAAACTTATATCTATTTACAAAATGACATTATTTTATGACATCAATTATTATTACACCAACAATTAAAATGTACAACAATCAACTAAATACAAAAATTAATAAAAACGAAAACCAAAAACCAGCTACATCTACTTTGACATGTTGCAAAACTTTTTGGAACCCCATTTGATCCAGGATGAAATTTTAAATACGGTTCCTTTTAAACAACATGGAGCACCATCGGTGTTAGTATCCGAGAGTTCTTAAATAACACTTTTCTCTGAACTTTGATTGGCAAGACAGCAACAAGGTTTTCAGCTCCCCATTCACCCAATGACTTCATAGTATTGGGTTTCATAAACTCTAAAGACTATATTATGTGAAATTAAACAACTTGAAACAGTTAAATTACGAATATATTTAAGCTCCACAAGAGATTACACCAACTATGTTCGAGAGAGTTTTTAAAGCTACAAAAGAGTGCTTGAGATAAGTGCTTAGAGTAACAAAGGCACCATGTTGAAAAGTACTGATTGATATATTGAAATGTAGGTACTGATTTGTGAACTAATCCAATGCACATTTAAATAGGATTGTAAATAAAATGTATCTAAAAGGAATATCTTAAATGACGTTATAGGCACTTTGTATGACAGAAAAATATCTCCCTTATTCATAAGCAACTTTTAACATAAAATAACTTTACAGGTATGCTACCCATTCTCCGACTGTGGTCATTATTTACATTTGGCAGTCAACTTTCCCTCTATCCCCTTGTGCTCAATCCATCTGTACTAACCTAAGATTCTGATACAAGAATAAGATTAAAATTATATACAGTAACAATTTATACTTACAGCTATCAGCTGATGGAAGGAACATAGAGAGTCATGGTAGTGTGTGAACACTCATGTAGCATGAGAGTGTATAGTTTCTTGTCTGTTAGTCATTGTTTGTTAAATCGTTAAATCATTTTGATCCTGAAACTAAAAAAAAAATTAGATAGACCTATGTTTAGTGTTTTAAAATGTAATAATTATTAAAGACCTAATTATGTAATAGTACGATTTTCTAAATTTTGTATTAATTTTTTTATTGCTTGTAAGGCTTAAAAACTCACTGCAAGGATATTAGCCTTCACAAAATTAAGAGCATAAAATACTCATCATAAATTTAACAAAACTAAAAAATATATAATTTAATTACATAAAATCTGAACAAAATTAACATTACTAGAATTAGTTAATACATAACACTTTACAGAATTGTAAAGGAGCCCTGCAACAAGTTAACAATGATTTAAATTATAGTAAAATAAAACAAAAAATCACAGAGCTGCAAAAAGTACCTTGTAACGAGTTAACAATTATAACATTTTATGAAACTTAATAGACAACAAAAACTAATATTACATAGCTGCAACAATCGAATCTCAATATTTTAAATCTTATCCAAAAATATTTAGGTGGTGAAAGAGGACCAATATTATCGGAATCGAATGTCCTACGCACACCTCTTAATATAACACAATCTACTAAGATGTGCCTAACTTGATAGAATGTACATTGTGGTGGATTCATGTGTTTCTAATAGCATAAACATAATAGCATATGTGTATATTTGTATTCACAAAATACAACTTGAGGAAATATTTTATAACTCTTAGTTTTCCCGGGTTGATTTAATAATGGTTTTAAAATCTAAGTTAGCCTTATGTAGGATACCTTGAAAATTCAATTCATTGGTAACTAAAGGTAATAACGATTATGTAAAACAAAAAGACAAAACCTTTATGATAATAAATTGATAAAATTTCTTTTTCAACTGATTCTAACCTTACACAGTCATTGTCAAATGACCATTTTAATACTGCTTTGTGCGGCTGAAATGGGCTGTACGATAAAACTTGTGCAGAAAATTAAACAAATATTAATCTGTTTATATTTTAAACTAGCAGTGTTACTCAAGCAGTTCAATAAGTCTGCAAGCCAATAAAATGGTTTTACCATTTTAGGAAATTAAGATTTGTGATGGCGAGCACAGCAATCTACTGTTGTAAAATTTGTGATGCCGTGTTTAGTGAGATAGCATCATAATAAGTAAACTCAGTTGAAGTTTTTTATACAAATTAAACACCACATCCAGACTTTATAAATCATAAAATTCAAGCCTTTGCTCTTATTTAAGTTAAAGATGACTTTTTTTTTATTAGACGAATGAATTAATTAAAAATGATTAATAATGAATTACAAATTTAAAATCAGTTGACTAATTGGTAAAAGATCAGAAATATGTTCAATGCTTTTATTCTGAACTGTTTAAGCCTGATTTACACGGGTAGAGTTGTTGGTAGAGTAGAGTTTCTAGTCGAGTAACTCTACTCATGTAAACACTTACTAGCGTCTAATAGCTAGTAAAGTAGCTAGTAGGTAGTAGAGTATAGTTACTAGCAGCATGTGGGAAAGTAGCTCTACTCTACTTCCCCCACCACTAGCAAAATTGTCACTCTCCTGCACACTATACTTGTGTAAACGTGATCCGTCGGCAGTAGAGTAGAGTTTCTGGTAGAGTGACGCTGTCTTGTGACTGGTTTTGTTGCTGTTTGCTCATCTTTAAGCCTGATTTTCAAGGGTAGAGTTGTTGGTAGAGTAGAGTTTCTAGTAGAGCTACTTTCTTGACCACTCTACCGATTTTAAACAAGCGACTGTTCACACATAGTAGAGTGTTGATGATAGTTTGTGAACTGTGTGTTCCTCCTCATTACCAGTCACAAGACAGCGTCACTCTACCAGAAACTCTACTCTACTGCCGACGGATCACGTTTACACAAGTATAGTGTGCAGGAGAGTGACAATTTTGCTAGTGGTGGGGGAAGTAGAGTAGAGTTACTTTCCCACATGCTGCTAGTAACTATACTCTACTACCTACTAGCTACTCTACTAGCTACTAGACGCTAGTAAGTGTTTACATGAGTAGAGTTACTCGACTAGAAACTCTACTCTACCAACAACTCTACCCGTGTAAACCAGGCTATAGCCTCAGTAACTTCTCTTATAAGGATACTTAAAAATCTAGGAATGACTCTCATTAATTTCCTTTTCTTTACAACAACACTCATTTTGAGGAATTGAGGAGGAACACACAGTTCACAAACTATCATCAACACTCTACTATGTGTGAACAGTCGCTTGTTTAAAATCGGTAGAGTGGTCAAGAAAGTAGCTCTACTAGAAACTCTACTCTACCAACAACTCTACCCGTGTAAATCAGGCTTTACAGCTACACAAACTTTAGTAGCCTCAGGTTTCTATTTTGGTGCTCCTACTTCCAAATTAGAATTAGTATGGAAAAGTAACTATGCGTTATTTAATTACCATTACACACACACACACACAAACACAAAACAAAACAACTTGTTAAACTAACAACACATTAGAAATAACCAAAGGTATTCATTATTCAATAATACATACCTATTTAACTTATTCTTAGAGTTTATTGACTTATTTCATCTGTTGGGCTGTAGTCCTTGCTCATACATTGTGTATATATATATGGCAAAATGTGTTTCCTTAACCCACCTACATTGTATGAACAAATTGACATGTATAAATAAACATGTGGTCATAATGCTTAAATAAATAAATATAATTAAAACAAACAATTTTTATTATAAACCACAACTTTATTTAAAATTTACCGACCATGGTTTCGCTAGTTACAGCATTCATTCATGTAAACTATCTTGACAATGCTGTAACTAGTGAAACCATGGTCGGTAAATTTTAAATAAAGTTGTGGTTTATCTAAAAAGTGTTAGTTTAAGTATTAAAATGGAATAACACCAAGCATCTACAGTCTTTAGCATAAATAGTTTAAATAAATACAACTTAAAATTATCTATCAGAATCAAGACCAATATGTTATTTGTTAACATGTAAGTTAGATAAACACCCATGGAGCAATCAGTCATAATATAAAGAAAACTGTTAAATCACAGGTAATTTTTATGTAAAAATTAAATTATTAGTTTGAAATTTCATTTTTATGAGATTTACTTTGTAGTTTGACAGGTTTACCAAATTATCAGTTTTCCCGTTCTTACTTCTTGGTCTTGAAAATATTATTATTTTGTTAAATGATTTTAATTTTTAATTAGTATTAGGCCTACTAAAAAAAGTAATAAAAGTTTCAAGTAATTAAAATGAAGACTGCAATTTTTTTCCCAACGCTTTGATATATTATTCTAAGATTGAAGGATAGAAAAATATAATCGTAATATTTCCTGTGACAAAAACCATAACTATAACTGTATTTTGAAATATATTTTCAGCTGTTATTCATCACCGCTGCCACTATAAATAACATTAAATATAAATACACACCTATGAGTATTCCGCCACCATTAAAAGGGAGCAACAAATGTAATTTCATTTGTATTGGCTAGCATTTTCAGGAGCAGCCTTCAATGAACACTGTAAATCTAATTTCATTTGTTGGTATTTGAATTATTACTAAAAATTAAAAACAACTTTAAAATTCAAGTTGTAAAAGTGACATGGTCACAACCAGGAACAAATATTAAATTAGGTAATTATGTATTGTACCTCCCTCCACATTATTGTAGCTACAAATTTGATCACAAAAGAAAATTTTAAGATTTTTCAAAATTTAAATCTAAACCCCTTAACACAATAAAAATATTTGTTATATGTTGAATTTAATGTTGAATTAGGCTGAAACGTAAATAAAACAGGATAATGAAAAGTTGAAATATTTGCTCTCTGAACACAATGCACTTAATAATATTTAAAAATTTGATTTTGAGTTACCTATACATTTAATTTAGGCGGGATGTATGGTTAACAGATATTTCAGATTTGTGTATTCATAATTGTAATAAAATCGGAAATTTCCTGTAAGTTGATAGTTGATACAGTTGCTAGCTCGAGATCCGCAAATTTGACCAAATTTCGAAAGTTCTGTGACTAAATTCGCCTAATTTTGGAAACAATAAAAACACACCTTTACTATAAGACCCCTTAAAAAGAAGTTAAACCAAGACAGACAACCCAAAAGAATCTAGTAGAGGTAGTTAATCTCGTCGGAAAACTAAGACGTCAAAAAACATGTGTGAACCTTCCGAATACAAAAAATTGAGATCATATGTTCACTTGTTATATAATATGTAATTATTTTTTAAAAAATATCTTAATTTTTTAAAACTAAACAAAGTTTAAAATAATTACATTTTCAAAACAACAATAATAAACCATCAAATTCTAATTTATAAAAAAACTTGTGTGTATGTATATAGTGTTTTGATTATCTGTATCGATATAATTACGTTTAATTATAGGTTTAGCTATAAAATAATTAAATATAATTACTATGATTAATAAATTAGAGCTTTTTACAGTGTTATATGAAGAAATAGAAATATGTATTATGGTTAAATTCACCTGATCAAAATAAACCAATCAAAAGGGGTAGATTCAGGTTACACTATTCTTTTTGTATTAAAAAACAATAAACGACATATGATTAATATAAATAATAAATAACAATTAAAGATGACATAAACTCTGACTATTTTATATATTAAGTTGATTTAAATATATTATATAAATACATTATATAAATATAAACTGCTGTAAAACATTCTTATACTTTTTACTCGACTAAAAATTCTTCTGATTCGTTACGTTTTCACTGTAAATAAAAATGTTTATTTAAATCAAAATATCGTAATAAAGAGAATTATATAATTTACAATTAATATAATAACTACACAACAACTGAAGATTTCAATGATACAAGGAGTGAACATTTCAACTATCAAGTAAACAGTGCAATTAGGTGGCAAAAACCAAAAACATTAATATGTTTCTTTTCATTTTATGTAGTGTTGTGTACTGGTTTTAAGTAATAATAATTAATAATTCTCTGTCATTTTTGTGAATATGTGAATTAAATAGGTAAGTGGTTTTTCTTGAAATGAAAAATGTGTTATTTTAAAATATTCAAATTATTTCTGTACCACTATTTTGTAAGGTTGCCAAACGTTTCTTTTCTGAACGTTAATGATACAGTATGGCGGTTACCAATTTCTGTTGATTTAATATTTCGCAGGGCTATCAGTTATGTAATTTGTATTGTCCTTTAAATTGGAAAGTTTAAAATCTACTTTTTATACCCTAAAATAAATTGCCTGAAAACTGTTTTCAATGGTTTAGATTTTACCCAGAATTCGTTTAATCTCTACTCTCCACAATTTGTAACTGCACAAATAAATTGAAAATATTTCATAAACTTCTCAATTTAGGACTAGAGATTTAAATTATATTGTTATTTGAGATCTAGGTTATTAATAATTGGTAATTTCAATGATTGGCAGTGGTAGGCTATTGTAAAGTTGATCCTTAAAAATAACTTAAATATAAAGAACCTTTTCAGATTTAATTTAATGCTGTAAATCAATTGCATATAGTTTATTTCAGCAGATAAATTATCAAACAATTATAAGAAATTGTCATATTATTAGGCCTACATTAAATTTATTATTAATTTAGTCAACTCTGTGTGTAAATATTCTAACAGCTGTTGTATTTTTTATGTATGGTTTATTTATCAAGAAAATTTAGTCTTGTATTTGAGTTAATTTTCCGATAGGTTGTGTAAATATTTGATACAAAAAATTTACATTTTAAATCTTTTAACAGATAAGTTTGTGTCAAAATTTATGTTATAAATAATGAATGTTGAAATTTATTTATAATTTTGTTTAAGTGCAAAAAGCGTAAATAACTTATGTGTAATTATTTATTTCTGTTAATAATTTTGTTTTATATTGTTCAATGTTTTTTTCCCAACCAGACTCCAATTTTCAACTTGACTATATTATTATGTATATAGGCTATATTATAAGTTAGTCTTTAAAGTATGTCTAGTGTAACGTTGACATTTTTTCAGTGCTGTATGGAAATATACAAATTCTGACTCATAATATAGGCCTAATGTTAAAAAAAAATAGGTCAAATTATTGGCTCAGAAAAACTTAAGTTTCTATAATTTTAAAATTGAGTATAGTATATCTGTAGGAATACTTACAAGATTTTTTAAGATTAGTTGTTGTTTCATAACAGAAAATTAAGCAACCATCTAGGACTCTGGACTTTGAAAATAAAATTAATTGAAAATTATATGTATAAATCTGACAATATTTGTTTCCTAAAAAAATTGTTGGATATTCCTCAAATTTATAAACAAATTTATCTCATTGAGATCTAAGTTAATTTTCGATCTCGAAACACTTCCGTTCATAAAAGTAAATCTGGAAATTTTTTAGAAAATTACTTATTTTTAAGTCTACTTACATGATTTTCTCAATACGATTCTATCAGTTGAACACTTAACACAGAATTTAATTATCAAGACATGAAAACACTACATCACATTCACAGATACTTTTGCTACTCATCTTTCTATATATATTTACACCCGAATTAGCACCAGTCGTACATAGAACTTAAATCGAAACTTACAAATGTGTTAAATGAGAACTACGAGACTGAGAGTTTCATCTGAAGTAGATAAGCGTTACAGAGTACAGTAAGCTAGTTGGAAAACAGAGAAATCGGGTGGGGATTGGTTCCCTCACTCCCATCCCTCTGTATTGAGGAATTTAGTATATCAACCCCACTCTCTCCTCAGCATTGGAAAAAAATTAAGCAACTTACACTATACCCCTCCTCGAAATATACAAAAAAATGTTGGGATGAATTTCAATACATAAAAAGTTTTTGTAAATATTCTTTTTTCTTACTAAAATTTATAACTTATAAATGGATAAAAAATATTGAATTTATATTTTTGGTTTGCATATTTTTTTATACACCCAAAAATCAAAACTTTAATTTGTATATTTTCAAATTGGTAGCTGTTTAACGTCATTAATGTTGAATATATATTGAAAACCATTAACGTTACACAAATTGTATTGACCTTGTTCAGCTCTTTCAACGACAAATACTATATCTTCGTTTTTACCCCTCTAGTTTCTCCCCTTTGTTGCTTAAAGACGAAAAACCAACATAAGAAAAAAACAAATTATGATTTTCTCAAAATCGGGTGTTACAATTTTGATTAAATGTGGCTCAATGTTTGCCACTATGGACCCAAACAAAAAATATTGGTTACCATTTGTACAAATTTACTGGTTTGTGGTTGAACAATAAAAAAACCTGAAATTCAGAGATGAATTAAGACAGTCTGTTTAATTAATTTGGTTTTCTATTTAATAAAAAGGTTAAAATAAAAGATGAACACAATTTTTCACAAATAAGTTAATTATATCAAACGTATTTCAACGGCAATGTCACCATCTTGAAATGTATTCGATTTAATAAACATATTATGTGAGAAATTGTGTTCAAGTTTAATTTTAATTTTAAAACTCCCACAAGTCAAGCTCAATACATATATTTCTCTTGTTATTAAAATTTAAAAATCTCTCGGTCATAATACCCTCATAAAAAAAAGGAAATACGTGAAACATTCCTGGCTCTTGAATACGCCAATAGCGTCAGGGTCGGAAAAGAACAAGAGTTGGTCAAGAGAGAAACGCACATTTTGTACATAAATTGGAAACTACTGTACTGGGAATTATATAAATAAATTACTATAATGTTTCATTCCTAGTAAATTATGCAATTGGTATAATTGTAGCCTATTAGTAAAAATAGAAAGTTGGATAATAATAGGAAAAAATCTCTATAAAGTTAATTTTTTTAGAAATTAAAAAATCTTCTAGTACATTTTGTGTTAACAAATTATACAGCAACAGCTTTGGAACAGCCGAATTTACAAATTGTCTGAATTATTATTCTAGTTAGTTTAGATACAGTAGGTAAAACATAAAATGTAAACTTTGTTTGAGCCAATGTTTTATTGGTGAGTAGTAGCAAGGAAACACTGCACAGCCAGTCCCTCAACTAAAAAGTGCACACATTACTTTTAATTTAGTCTTAATAATTCACGAAGGCTGATGCATAATAAAAGTTTCCAGTAGCCTAAGCCAGGAAAGAAACACTGGCAACCGGAAGTTGCTCGCATCCTGTTTAATTCTTTTTCCTGTTTTATTTCCAAGGAAAACTCTTGTTTTCCTACCCTCACAGTCCTTAATATGTTTATTTATATTTGTGTGTGTCATACATCAACGTCTATTTTTACGTTTCGTCACTGCATAATAAAGAAATCGTAGATATTTTTTCCAACAAATATCACAGTTTATTTGAAATATACAACAAATACAGAAAATTGTAATTCCTTAGGACTATTGGCCAATATATAAAATGAAACTTTAACTTCTTACTAATGTCATATTGTTTGTAATACAGTACTTCCACTCAGGGGCTCACTATAGTCAGTACAGGATTGGCAATCCCGAGATATCTAGCTGGATTTACACTATTTTTCATGTAGTTTTGAGTTTGGTACTTCATTATCATTTCTCCTATCTGGTCAATAATTCTTTTCAGACCCTGACGCTATTAGATTATTCGAGGTCATTAGGCCTATTTTACGTTTTTTATTATTCTTTTTTTTCATAAACCGATGATGATCAAAAGGTTTGTTAACTTTTAAAATAACAAGAAAACCATTTTTTCCCCTAACAGACCAACTCTTGTTTTCACTTCCGGCCCTGACGCCAATTAGCGTATTTGAATACTAGGTGTCTATTTTATGGTGTTTTCTTCTTCTGTTTTTTTCGTAGACGATGTATACCCAGAGGTTTTTCGTCTAAAGGTGAAATATACAGCGATGTAATATATAGTTTTGTTATCTATTGATATTATCAAACCTTACCAATGTTATTTGTATACTTTAGTTTTAGTTTGACTAAGGAACTTATTCTCTGTTATGAAGACTATGATGACTGAGGTGGATTTTACCAGTTTTCAAAAGATATTTGTTTCGGCACTTTTTGGGAACCCATTGACTATAAAGTGATTATCTTGAAAAGCCGATTTTGTTCAAGGTCACCAACAGGAGCTCACTATAGTGATAAGGTGGTTATGTCAATCCCGAACTATACCTTTTTTCATGTAGTCTTAGATATCTGACCTCTCTTTTATCTTTCTTATCAGGTCTCTCTTGACGAACTTTTGTTCTGTTCAAACCCTGCCGCAATTTAGGGATAATTATTTTATGATATTTTCTCTTTTTTTGCGATAATGACTAAGAGGTTTTGCGCCGTTGACAACAAGAGGGTGGAGAGAAATAAATGAAAAATAATGAAAAATCTTTATTATTTCTTCCATTATAAAATACAAAATACAATACCACATTTTACATATGCATAGATAGAAATAATAACCACCTAGGTTATTTACCTGTGAAGGTGGATTTAATATTCTTAAGGATCACTATAGTTTCAATGAGTATTGGAAGGCAGCGAACCAGCCAAATAATAATAGAATAAACACACAAAACAAAATAACAAAGCACTAAAACAGATGATTAACTCTTCTGAATTACACTTTTCATTCACTTTACTTACTATACAACATAATACTAACATTTCTAATTAATAGTATTGAAAAAATAATCAACATTTTCTATCTCGAGTAAATACTCCCACAAACTCTTGGCAAATTGAACTCTGTTACAAGAAGATTTTATGTTTAAAGGCAGACAGTTAAAAAAATTTGGTGCCAGAAATGTATAAAACTTTTTAAAATGTGACAAGTTAGGCATGGGGATAGTTCTATCAAATCTGACAGAAATACATTGATGAGTGTGCACGTATTTAGAAAAATTTACAATATATTATAGAGTGATTTTTTTGAAAACTTACAACCTCTATTATTTAAAAAACGGAAAATATATGCATCTGTTCTCGTACAGTTATTCACCTTTAGCGGTAACATTATAATAACTATTTTTAAAAAAAAACCCCCTTCCCTTCCCACCACCCCATTTCAAAAAAGTGTAATGGACACATATGACTTGTAATATCTCAAATTAAAGCACTTTAAAAACCATGAATTTCTACTGTAATAAAATAAAATCGGTCAACGCGTTTTTCGGTTAGCGATGCTCGAAAATGTTATTTTGTAGAATATAGTATTTATTACAAAGTTCAATATTTAAGATTTGACAGAGTTTTATTGTTTTCATGATAGTAAAATTTAAAGAAAAATTTAGTTAAGCCTACAATATTTTTTTTCGCGTCACCTTTCTTTGATAGATAGAAAACGATGTGACACTCCAGGCTTGGTTTACTAATGGCAAACATTACTTGCTACGACAAATTATATTTCATAGAAAACAGAAAATCTTTACCGAAATTGGTGGTTTTCACTACTCCAGCTTGAAGAAATGTTTCACTCATGCTTATAAACTGTAGGCAATAAATATAATTAGGTACATTTAAAATCTGTGTTTTTTATAAATGATGGTTTTGATGCTTAAGAACAAATTTCCGCCTATAATAGTTTTTCTCCAATTATAAGAAATTGAACTCTGCCATAGTTTTTGTAGCAAAACTTTTTGGCTCTAAAAAAATCGCTTTTCTCCAATCACTACTGTAGTTCAGGTATCTTGGAATATTTACAAAAGAGATACATTGTGAGAATTTGAGACATTTCTCCCAAATATCTCAACTTTTATTGACTCAAAATTGCT
This sequence comes from Aphrophora alni, assembly GCA_963513935.1. Classification (NCBI taxonomy): domain Eukaryota; kingdom Metazoa; phylum Arthropoda; class Insecta; order Hemiptera; family Aphrophoridae; genus Aphrophora; species Aphrophora alni. The sequence goes on along the minus strand of OY740772.1, from coordinate 108,657,419 downwards.
GTATACCGTCTCTATTTTGGACATCTAAAAACACTTTTTACTGTATATCAATATGCCACCAATATGAAACTCTCCATCCATACTGTATTGCTGTATTTACTGTATGATAAATCAAGGATTTCAACTGTTTCAAAATGAGCGAACCAAATCTTTGGAACCGATTTTAGTGAAACAAACGAAATTCTATGTATAACATTTCCAATGTATAGGAGAAAATTTGTTACATCTAAAATCGTTTTTCTCCAATTATTATAAGAGATTGAATTTATTTTAAATAGATATTAAATAGTTTTTGTTGCACAAACTTTTAGCCTCCCCCCCCCCCGAAAATGCGTTTTTCTCCGATCATATTAGCATCCACGAAATGGTCTGTATCTGTACCAGTATAATCCTCCAATTGTAAGTGATTATTGTGATGTACTCCGAAGCCAGCTCTATTGGGAATTGTTTACCATACTTGGCCGATTTTAGATAAAAAACGTTAATTTAAGATTATTATTCTTGTGTATTTATCAATATCTCTAACTGTTTAAGAGCTAGAAACACTTAAATTTTCAAAAATTCGTAAATTCAAACTATTTCTATAAATGATTTTTCTTAATTTTTAAAGACAAATTCAGGTGAAATTTAAACCAAAATTAGAGTAAAAGGTGTAATAAACACTACTGTTATTTTTATTTGTTCTGTAGGCTGAGTAGTAAGAGAGTAAAATAATAATTTTCTGGTAATTGTCTAGCCCTAGCATTGTTAATAAATTTGTTATGGGTATATTAGGCTATCTTATTCACAGTAATGATTAGCAAGCCAGTAGGTGTTCTAGACAATTACCAAAATTATGATTTTTGTTTAGTATCGATAATCATGATATTCCTCATCCTATAGAAAAATAAATTAAAAAAATTTAGTGTTATTACACTTTTTAGCTCTAGTTTAAAATTCACCTGAATTTGATTTTGAAAAATAGTTCATTTTCACTTTTTGATTGACAATTAATTATGGAACTGACATTTTTGGTTATAATTAGTTTTGGTCCATTTTCATTTGTTTTTTTGGAATGGAGAAAGTTTGTGAAATGTTGTAAATCGTTTGTAATTTAAATGAAAACTTTCTTATTTAGGTTGTATTAAATACGGACTTAATAATATGAGATAAATATCTAATATCCAAATTATCTGTTGCTATCTTGCCAATGATACGATTTATCCTCATATTTGTGGTGTCTAAGAGTAATGTTATTGTGAAACAGTAGGCCTCTCAATGTGTTATGGCAGTAGGGCCTATATAAATATATTGTCAATTTTTATTATTTTTCAATCAAAATGTACCGTATTAAATTTGTTTAAAAGCATTTTAGATACCGTACAGAAATAAGAATGAATTTGTTTTATACATTTTTACTTTCTTCATTTTAGACATAACTATTTTCTTGAGTAAGAACAATGTTTAAAAAGATATTTCACACAAAAACAAATTCTTTGATTGCAATTTCGAAAACCAATAATTTTTACTGACAGATTGCATAGGAAGAGTGGAAATGTCTTTCTCAGAACCCTAATGTCGAAAAAAATGCCAAATAATTATTTACTTGTCAATAAAATAATGTTTTATAAGTTCAATAGATAAGTGAAGGAACAACAAAAGCAATATTCTCTTGTAGCAGAAAACTGTTACTTAATTTAATTGATTTCTTTCATAAGAATTGATATTTTTCAGCTAAAAGTAAAAATCCTTTTATATACTTAACTCTAAGCATAAGAACAGTTATTTAAAAAAAATCAATTTAAAAACTAATCAAGTATATATCTACAATAATTATAAAATAGATCATAAAGATTTATCTTTTTGTCGCTTTGTAAAATAAATTATTTTTCTTTAACGTATGATTAAAACAAAGTTGTAAATAAGTTTTTATTTTACTATAGACCTCATGTACTTGTTCTATCTTTTAACTGATTTGATTTATAAGAGTCTTGCTGTAGGAATATTTCTTGTTTTTGCAACATTTCATAATTTACCTCTAACCTGTCAATATAAAATTATCACAATACATGTCATTCATTTTAAAAAGGAGAATCCAAATGAATGATCCATCGCGACAACTACGAGCAACAATAGACCAAAATTCCAATTTTATCCAAAACCCCGACTTTAAATCAGAAAATAACGACTGAAAAATATTTCCGATACCTTGACCCGTGTCTCCAAAATCAGAATTATTCTAAAGTATCAAAACTATACAGGGAAATTATTAGATAAACATGACAGGACTACTCCAGTTTATATTTAAATTTTAAAGTAGGAACAGGTAGGCTTAAAACTTAATAAATCTTGGGCGGAAGACGTCAAAATAAATTAGATTGCAAAAAATGAAAGCCTTGAACTAAAGAAACAAATACTACCAATATATTAAATGGAAAATTTGACATCTTAAAGGTTATTTATGAAAATCTATAAAATGTATAAATAATTCAGCAGGACTAGAAATTAAACGTAAGTAACATCACAAACAATGGCAGAAAAAGAAATCGCACATCTCCCTGCATTCCAGACACGCCCACAGGGTATAAGAACTCGCTGATTGGTAGATAAAATTCCATTGGGTTTCAATTTCCAAACCAAAATACTTGTTTTTGTATAAGTTGAATTTGTAAATTAGATATTAATTATTTTTAAGTTGTTTGAAAAGTTATTTTATCCCTTTAGTAATGGTAATAAAATGTATTTTTTCTCATGAAATTTGTTTTCTAAAACTAACCATTTTCTAAAACAAAAAAAAATTAATAAAAGAAATAAAATCATCTCATGTTTCATAAATTAAACTCTTATAAAAAAGTGATACAGAAGGCGGTAAATTTGAACGTTTCCGGACTACAATGTACAGTACTTGGAAACGATTGCTGGGAAGGCTCAAGAGAGAAAGGACGCTACCCAAGCTCAAGAAATTTAAATCCGAAAACAACCGGCAGGTTCAACAGTATAGTAAAGTTGAAAAATATGCCTCATGAATGTGCAAACTGTACTGATTAATCTAGAGTCAAAATATATTAGTTGATCTATTTGGAGTGAAAGAAAGAAGAGAAGTTATTTCTATAATAGCGGTGAGACCAACCAATAACATTTCATTCTAATCCAAAGATAATTCAGACAATAACTTTACATACAGATAAATAGAGTAAAGGAAAACATTAACCCTAGGTCATATGTAGTTTAGAGTGACATAACTAGTAAAATATTAATAAGAAATCGGTTTTATAACAAAAGCTTTAAATGTATCACCAGACTTTGGGAAATCTTTAAATATCTATGATTATGAAGATAACAATGGAACAGAGTACAGTAATGTAATGTTAAAAACTAGTGCCTTTCTATCTAAATCACCTGAGTCAGACTGAAAAGTTTAGATTATGACATAAACACACTTCTTCTAAACTACATACAACTAAATCTGACAGAATTTTGTAAAACCAGTTCAAGGAATGAACTCTGCTAATACATTACAAACATTTAGTTATGAGACATGGTTTGTTATAAAAATAAGTTATTGAATGGCTGCTCTCCAATAAACTATGTGTTTCTACAATTATTATAAACTACCTGATATCACAAATATTTTTATTAATATTTCACTTAAAGCAGTTTATGTTTTTGAAAATAAGTTGTCTGTTTTGAAATTTGAGTTTAGTTGTTTTGAGAGCAAAACAAAAAAATCAGCCCTGGTGGTTTTTATTGCATTTTGATAAATTATAGTCCAAACCAATTTTGTGTAGGTCAAACATTTGTATTGGTCTATATCTTCAAGTTTGTAATTAACTTTCAGCGGTTATTTACAAAAATTTGATGTAAAGGAACAAGTCTATTCAAATTACAGGTTTATTTATAGTAATTAGTAGACACGCTCAGGTGGTTTAAATAATTAAAAATCCAAAGAACATATGGTATGTTTGTAAGTTCTTTGTTTGGTACAAAAAACAAGTTTCTTATAAAAAATAAAATTTCTAAAGAACAGTTTAAAATATAAAGTCAACATTTTATGTTCTGGATTAAACCATTATGGTTAGTGTGCATTGGAAAAATTAAATATTAAAATTTTTTATTCCAAATATCTCAAAAATCATAGATTTAAAAAATGTAATATTTCTAAACTTGATGATGTATTTGTTTTTGTTGTAATATTAAGTATAATCGAACTATTAGTGTAAAATCCATTCTTGGAGTAATTATTTAGTAAACGCAAGAGGGGGGGGGGGAATGCAAAATGTTCTCTAATTATCATAATTGTTCAAATTGGGAGTTGTTGAGTTTGTGGTTCTCTGCCATCCTGGTCTTTCAAAGAACAAGTTAACATCAACAGTTTTGGAAATTTTGAAGTGATTCTTTGTAATTTAAACTAATAATCTTTACAACAACTCACTGTACAATACTATAGTATACATTTATATTATATAGTATATTTATAGTTTATAGTTCACCTTATAAACAATGTTTTTCTTGTATTAGTCTAGTAAACTCACAGGTTTAAACCACAATGCATAGAAGTTAACTTAAACTTTAGGTGAACTGGGTTTGGACTGTTTGGAGATAAAATTGTATAGAGGAAATGATTTTTTATTTAAACTGTGTTACTTTTAAATTTAGATTTAAAATGACTATCTGTTATAGAATATTCTAGTCTTATTGAATACATTAATTTATTACATTCTGTAGGGTCTTGACCTTCTGATTGGAGATGAGCTACCTCGATTCTTTGGTAATGAAGAAGAAAGACATGTTCTTATGTTAACAGCTTATGAACATCTGAAAACATCTTTTGAGAGATTTAAGAAACTTGATGGAACAAAAAGTGCACTTCCAATAATTTCTAGAAGTCCAGCTGTAGTCTATCCTGAACTGATAGATGGTAAGTTGTTTATAGTTAATAAATATTCCCATCATTCATTAATAGTTAACTAGGGAGTAAAAATATTTCAGACTGGTAAAACTTAACTACAAAATGGATTAAAGTATTGGAGATACTTAATGTATTAAATTTTAGTTTATTATTATGAAACAGAAAAATAGTAAATACATTAAAATTACTGAGTTAGATCAAAATGTTTAAATTAAAAATATTTTAAATCTCTAACACATTCGGAGGTTGCTCTTGAAATCGATAATAGCATAAACCCCCAAAAAGCACCAGGAATCGATGAAGTTCAACCTAGGATTCTTAAAGAATTGTAACTCGAGGGACTCATATTCTTCACGGTTGTATCATATTCCTTGGATTGAACACATTCCATTATGTTTCAAGACAGTACAAACCATATCATACTGCAAAAACCAGATTAAACAGCCAAAGAAGTAACATCGTACGGACGAATTTCGGTGCTTTCGGTAATTTTTAAATTATGGGGAAAATGCTTCTTAAACAGCTCAAGTTTCTAACATACATACCTGATCACCAGTTCGGATTTTGAAACCGTCGTCCGACTAAAGACCAATTGTTTAGAGTAACTATGATAATTGGAAAGGTGTTTGAAGACAAGAAATACTGTTCCGCTATCTTTCTGGATGCTGCACAAGTCTTAAAGGCTGCACGAAGGCCTTATAATAAACTCACTAAATTATTACCAGGAAATTACTTTCGACTTATCGAGTCATATCTTACAGGCCAATATTTTAGAGTAACACGCAGTGATGTTTGGTCAGACAAGCAGGGGTCCCGCAAGGTCCATGACCTATCTTGTACTTGGTATACACAGCGGACTTACTGACTGACAACAATACTACAATAGCCACTTTTGCTGAGGACACAGCAGTAATGGGTATAAATGAATCACAGGCTGAATCAACAGATAAACTCCGTGGATCTTTAAATCGAAAAACATGATGGACACTCGATTAAAAAATTTAATTGAATGCGGTAAAATCAATTCACGTCACATTTGCCCTATAGTGAGTAGATGTGAATTTCATTGTATACAGCAATAACAACAAAAAAAAGAAAAAAAGACTGCAAAATAAATGGGAATGTACCTTGATTCACATCTCACATGGAAGCATTATGTACGAAAGAAAATGGAAGAAATCTGTCTCAAGTGTTACAAATGTATTGGTTAATTGGGCGATGATAACAGTTAGACCTCTATAACAAGAGATTACTCTACGAGACAGATTTGGACTTATGGAGCTCAAATCTGGGGATGTAAAAAGGACAAATTGACTGTTAATTCAACAGTCAAAGTGGGATTATTCGCTCAGTTACTATTGGTTAAAGGTACCAACGAAATGATGATCCAAAATTGTTGATGAAATCAGCAAGGACTCTGCTCTGCTGCATGAGAAGAAACTTCACTAACACATCAACGTGGAAGCCATACGCTTCTTGATTATAATATAACAGTAGACACCTGAGCATTAAAAAACCAAAGAACTTGTCCCAGTAAATTTATTATGATAATAATAATAATGGATCTTTCAAAAAGGACGCAACCCGATGTTTAAGAAGGTATAAGTTACGGATAGTTTTTTATCTTCCCCAAATATCAGTTGACAAAACTGTTCTTATTGTTAACTCTTCTTATGTTAGTGTAATGCATTAGTGTTCTTCCAGTATGCATTTGTCTTTGTATCTGTATTTTTTCAACTGTGTCTTTTTCAAAGGATGAACGTGTGTTTATTATTGAGACTTATTGTGTGTATAAATTTTACAGATGAGTAAAAGACGAGTTCCAATTACAATTTCTCAATTCTTCATTACCTAATAAGTCAACAATATCACGTCTGATTAATAAATTTCGTGAGATTGGCAGTGTATATGATCGGAAAAGTATAGGTTGACCATCACTATTAACAGTGGAAGTTCTGGACGATGTGAAAGAACGTTTGAATCACTCACCCAGGAAATCACTTAGAAAGTTATCTTCACAGGCTGGACTTTCACTATCTACCGCTTTTAGGGCTACTAAAAAGTTAAAACTGTGTGCCAACCGCATCAGTGTCATTCATGATCTGAAAGAAGTTGACCACAGTAGACGTCTGCAGTATTGTTGTTGAATGCGTTCTCTTATTAATGACAAGGGTATTGAAATGTTGGATTGTGTTTTCTTAGTGACGAGGCATGGTTTCACTTGGATTGTTACATTAACAACCAAAACTGCCGAATATGGAGCGCTCAAAATCCTCACTCGATTTATGAACGACCACTACACCCATGTAAAATTGGTGTTTGGTGTGCGATCTTCCAACGTTGCAAATTTTTTGACAAATCTGTAGATGGTATGGTTTATCGCAACTTAATTGAACAATTTATAGCCTTGTTAGATATACATGAATAATATTGCTGGTTCTAGCAGGATTGCAACATGTCATACTTCTAATGAAACGTTGAATATATTACAGGAATTTTTTGGCCATTGTGTGATATCAAAAGGATTGTGGCCTCCAAAATTTCCAGATCTTACTCCTGCAGACTTTTTCCTTTGGGGGTAGGCTATTTAAAAGTAAGGGTTTTCAAAATAATCCTCACACACTTGACGAATTATAGGATAACATTGAAAGTGAGATTTCAAACATTACTGAGCAAACACTACAAAAAATATTGGTTTGGCAATCTTTATTGTTTACCAAAATTTAACCTTATTTGCTCAAACCATTTTTAACATATTTAAAATATCATGGCAAAACACATATTATCACCCTTTAACTGGTAACTCCTAAACTGATAAAGCAATACGTCTTAAGAAACTATAATTTAAAAAAATTCTGTAGAGCAGCAGCTACTCCAAAATTTTCAGTTATGAAAAACTGTGAAATAAAACTGTCTACTTGTTTGGCTGCAGGTCACTGTAGAGAAGTCAGGCAGATTATTTATAGTCTGTGCTACAACTGATAACAGAACAACTGTCCCATTCGTCTTTGCTGTGCAAAATCTAACTCATATTATTATACAGTTGGTGGGTCATTTATTGTTATCAATTTCTAACGTATATTTTGATTATTTTACATTTTGATGGTAATGTTTGGTTATGAAATATTGAAATGTATTTCATTGTATAGTTCCTTAATAATTTACAGTATGAAAAACCATTTTAATTTCAAGAATTTTGACAATATTATTTCTTTTTTATCTAAGGATTTATTAAAATTTTGATTAAGTGTGAAAATTAATTAACCGAATTAGTGCCACAAATCTCAACTAAAAGAAAATTATCTCTCTGGAATAAATTGACCTCACTTGTGCCATAAACTAAAAATGTACTTCGTCCTTGATTGAAATTGAGTTTACAATGCGACAGTCAAGTTTTGTTTTTATTGTAATTATCCTTGAATTTCTTTTAGTTGCGATTATGAATACTAGTTTTGGCAATAACTATTTACATCATCCCAGATTTTTATATAAATCATTAGAACTGATTTGATAAATCAAATTTCTATATAGTTTGAGTGACAATTTTTTATGTTTTGGCTTATTTAACTTATTCCCGAAACAGTAGTTTGAGGAGATTGTGACCAATTTTGTTTGGGTTCTATGATTAGCCTATGTTTTATCAGATATTCTACAAAATTGTTGGAGCTGTTAATTCAAATTTAGAGTTATCAAATAAATTAATAAAAATCATTTTGCTATGGCTAAATTACGCTCACATACAAAATTATTTAATTATTGATTCACTTGTTTTGACTGTAGAACATTGGTGGACAGCCATGGGAGATATCATTTTTAAAACTACTTTTTTAGGGCTCAAGGACCATAAATGTTGTTTGCCTATAGTCTGTGCAGCTCACGGCAACCTAAAGGAGAAACCTATTTGTTAGTTGAGCGTATTTAGCCTTGGAGATATTGCCATAAAAAAAAAAAAACACATACTTTGATTTACTCAAAATTTGCTATAACAATTTTGATAAATTTTGTTAATTGTGTATTCACTAAGTACCAAAGCAGAACATATTTGTAATAATCTCATTTGTAAGGTGCTGATTGATGAGTAAGCAGTATGAAAAACAAAAAATAAGTCGCTAACGAAACTGTTTTAAAAGACCAAGTTTCTCAAAAGCTCTATAGTTATCATTCATATTTTAATGAATTGTGGAGATTAATGATCAAAGTCAGTGTATAAAATGCAGTGGGTTTATGTGCTGGAATAATTAATTGACTAACAATTAAAATGAACTTGATTACCATTATTAACCTCAATTTTAATCAAATACGATGAACATTCAGGACGAGTTTATGGCACAAGTAAAACTAGTTTAAGTCCTATTTAAATGTATAAATATTGTTTAAAGTAATGTGTATTAATTTAAGACAGTGCCCATAGTTAATTTACACTTTTTACAATGCAACTACTGAACTCACATTTTTGTTAACAAATATTTTATTTTATAAGTAATTGGTTTTGTTAGCACAAACATCTAACCACTGATTTGTTTTCCCATCGCTACACATTCCCTCTTTATTTTAGAAGAAACAGTTATTTGTGCAACTAGTGAGCAAAGTGGCACTTTTTTAAACGAGAGAAAAATGATTTTCTCGTCAATTTTATCGAGTTTAAAAAAGACACTTTGCTCACGAATTGCACATTATACTTTGTCTACAGTTGTTATTTTGCTAATAAAAACGGTTCATACTGGCGGTCGTACTTTTTCCTTGATTTGACAGGAAGGAGATTTAGTACAACATTGTTAGCTTTTTCCGCTAATTTAGGCGGGGTATTTGACAGGTTTTCATCCTCTGAACTGTCCATATTTTAAAACTAACTACACAAAATATAGCAGTAGTGCTAAACAACACATCAACACTGAGTAGAAGTTCTCACGTCAAAACTGAGGTTATTTATGAATATTACAAATAACTTAGGTGTATTGTTGAGGAAACGGGATTGCCAACTTCAAAACTCGGCAAACGAAAAATACTCTCCGTGTACATACACTGTCAATCATCTTCATGAATAATTACTTCCTTTTTCAACTTTAAAACGTTGTTTTGTTGTTTATTTATGTTATTATACATGTAAGAATTAATCTAACCTACATACGGGACATTTCCTGTATATTATAAATCAATTCAAATAAACTTAACCTAAATTTCGTTTTGTTTGGTTGCCATTCGGAGTGTGCAAAGTAGTGGGCAAAGTGAAACTGTTGAGAAATCAGCTGTTTTGCAAACTAATTTAAATGAATAAAATGCCACTTTGTCAAACAACTGTAGACAAATATAATTTTATCACTAATGTTTAAAAAGCCAACTTATCTTCTTGTCCAAGAAGTTTTATCAATTTTCACCAGTCTTTTCTTTTGCTATTAAGAAGTCTGATACTCAATAACTGATTTGTGGATGAAAACATTATTTTTCCATGCGAATCTATGCCAGTAAAAATTATTAATAAGACAATAAAATTTGTGCCTCATGATAACTGTCCCCTAAAGTTCAAATCAACTTTGTTTTAAAAGATAAATGGTATGAAAGCACATTTCTCTTTTAGTACATTATAGGAATAAAGAAAAGCTCAAAGACTTGATTGGGGGCATTCACCTTTCAGTGCCAGGTACATTATTATTTCTTTAGTCCTTGTAAACATCCCTTGTCCCTTCTTTTTTCAAGTCTTTTGAAAAGTTAACATGGTGCCTAACTGTATGAACAGATGAGATTATAATATTTATAGAACGTCTTTCATACGTTTGTAATAGTTTTTAAATTTTGTTTGGCATTATATATATTTGAACCTAATTATAAGTAGAAACATAAAATTAGAGGTATGCTTAGTAAATCGTCTAAATGTGATGCCTCCTGCTTTTTGCAGCCGAAAACCCCTCAATATGGAGTCAGGAATTCCCAGCTGATAGGTTGAATAATTACGTCGACAGAAAATCTGTCAGAATGGACCTAGCGATCGTGATTTTAGGCACAAGTCAAGAACAACGCAAATTTACAATTAAAATTTCTGTTTATTAAAATGTTACTAAAAATGACAGAAATAATTCCAATTTGAAAAGAATATAATAAATATAAATCAAATATTAAATTGAATGAAAAGACCCTCCCCCCCCCATTAAAAAAAGAGATGTTATAAATTTCTGCCAAAGAAAAACATGGCTCGTCGCGAGCGACCAACCTGTACCGGCACTAGGAGAGGACTAGCTCTTAGCTTGCTTTCGCGTCTCTCCTTCTTTCTGACCACCATGTGTTATGCGTTCCAAATAGTGCAAGTAAAGCTTTTTAGGAGTATATTCAATGTTGTTAATTTATTAAGTTATGTTATTTCCTTTTTCTATTATTTTCGTATTTGTTTGAGCCTCACTGTGCTACATCACCCCCCCCCCCTCCGTACTGCTAGAGCCATTCCATTCAACTCATTTTATGCTGCATGGATGTAGTAGAAAAATTTAGAAGAAAAAGAAACCCATCGGTTGCTTAAGATTAACCATGTTACAAATTATTATATTTATTACAAGTACTCTTTAGTTGGATATAAGTATAAGATTATATGTCGTAGGTCCTCCTTGTTATTCTAACCAAGAAAATGTATTATAGGTATTCCATTACCTATAAATTACAAAAATTACATTACAAAAATTTCATTTGATCATTAATTAAATAATATTAAAGGTCACATCACTATTCTATTGTCTACAATTTTAATTGTTACTTACCCAGTTTTGGCTGCCACTATCCTACGGCGAACTACTCCGTATTGTAGATGATGGTTTCCTTTTCACCTCCCAGTCCCTGTTGTTTTCACCATGTATTGTATAAACTCCAATTTATGTTGAATTTCTTTTAAATTACTCTTATATACAAAAAAAATCCATTATAAAGTTGTTTTAATTTTAATATTTTTTCATTTTTATCTAATTTTTTGTAAAATTTCAACATTTAAAAATACCAATGATTTGCACAGCAATAGATTCAGAATTGAATAATTACTTTGACATCTCAAATGGTTTAAGAGTTAATGCAAGTAATGCTGTAACCGACTTGGACCATCTGTGGATAAAGCTGAAGCTTTATTTCTAGCGGCAAAAGGAGACAACACCGGCAGAACTTCTTCTGCTAAAAAGGATACGTGATTGTGCGGTTCATGAAACTGGTGCAGGTGAAACTAACAAGTTACATGTAGTGAATTTTATGTGTTATATTACATCTGTAAATATGTTAAAAACCTGCTTTGCTCAATATAACGACAATTTCCGCTTTATACATTCCCAATTTTTGATTTTTCCCCACGTTTTCTGGCTAACTCAGATTTTCGTTATCTTGGATCGGTTCAGGTCCCAGTTACTCAGAGTTAACAAGGTTGTACTGTAGAATGAAATGAAGTTAAAAATGTGAGCAAAATATTTCAAAATAATTTTCAATTTCAGCCTCTATGAAAAGAGGTTGTGTCTTCAAAATATGACTCATGGCTTATTTGTTGTAGAGTTGAAAAAATTAAGAATGTGACATTTATAATTAAAAAATGGACATATTTTTGAAAAATTCAGAATGTGACATTTATAATTAAAAATAGGACATGTTTTTTACAAAGAAAAAACGAGAATCTTGTAGCTGCTGCTTCTAGTTAAGCGAGTAATGAAATATACTAAACCCAGTCTGCTAAGACATCAGTTGACAAGGTCAGCTCATCAATAGTATAAACAAATTTCCTTTATTGAATAAATTTGAATTCTTTTTTTTCCCTCTGTTTATTCTTTAAATCTATAACATCAGCACACACCACACAAGATTAAGACAACACATTTTCAAATCTTAAAATAACCCCAAATATATCTATTTATTATTTCATTTAAATATATTTTTCATTCAGTAAGACTTAAAAAATAAATATTTAATGTTGGTATGTTACAGTGCAAGGATTGTTCTTGAGTGTAAAAACAGAAAACTAAGTTATTACTTCAAGACTATGATGAGATGTTTGCTTGGTCAAAGAGAGCCTTGAACCCAACTGATACACAGGTAGATAAGGTCTTTTTTTCTCTTAGATTTGTTTAAAATTAATATTCTCAAGACAATTTTGCTGATTAGGTCTAACAAATATATATATATTAGGTCTATTTTGATATAAAAGAGCACATTTAGAAGGTAGAAAGAATTGATTATAATCAAATAAATCTACAAATCTTCTTTATTTTTAATAATGTTTTACAAATTCCTTATTCCATGTTCGTAAAAATCCGCCGATAGTTTGCTGAACCACTTAGCTAGCCAGTGCCTTCATCATTTTCAAAGTGTTGTAGATGGTAATCCAAACCATTCCTGTAAAAGTAGGTAATAACTTGGGTCGAGGGCGAGATCAGGGCTATAAGATGGGTGGTCAAGAATTTCACAGCCAGCAATTGGACAGTTACTGAATGGACAGTTACTGTATGAGTTCTAGCATTGTCGTGCAAAAACACAATCCCTAGCATTGTATTTAGTTTTGTATGGGAGTTCACTATAAGTATCAGCATTAATAGTTGTTCCAAGTTCTATAAAATTAATCAATAAGGTGCCTTTCTTAATTCTTATGTTTCAAAAATAGTGGCAATGATTTTTGGGACAGATCATGCTTGCTTTAAACTTCTTTGCTTTTGTATATTGAGTGTTGTCATTGTATTGATTGTTTATTTTGACTATATTTGTATAGGAAACTCAGACTTCAGCTCCAGTAACATTGTGTTCAAACAGCCCATCCCTTAACAAAATGCTGTCAAAATTTTCAAGCTGAAGCCACAAGTCCACAAGTCTTTGTTGATTTACATTTTTGGAATCTATCTGGCACACAATTTTGTATAACGAGTTTTCTGTGCCACAGTATTGTAATTACTGATCATGAAAGGTTAGGAAAATGAAAAGACAATTTTGAAACTGTAAATATTTGGTTTTCACAAATTTTTGCATACACTTGTTCCAGTAAACCATCTCTCAATATTGTTGTGTGACCACTACTGTCTCAGTCATGAACCAACAACCCTGTTGCATAATTGAAGTGTCATTCATAAGTTCTGGGCTATAAATATCAACAAGTTGCTTAAGTCATACTATGATCCTTAAAGTTGACACAATTATTTATCATAGCATCGAATTTAAATAACTCGTGCACCACAAAAAAACAAGTAATCAAATGAATAACAGTGTATGTTTAATTCCCCTTTATTGCTACAGTCGTGGTAATTTTAAAAATGGTCCCTTTTACAATATTTTACAGCATTTATACTTTCCATTTCAACATTGGAGGCTGGAAACGTTTGCCCGACACAGTATCTGTCATAAGGTCATTTTCCTAGTTGTATCGAGAATCAGTAGACATTCACACTTTTGAGTGTCTGCATTTCCATGAGGAATACCACAAAAGCTAAATTTTCAATATTACAAATTGACTAAGGTTGAATACACCTGTTTTTAAAGCAACTAACTGGCTGAGCAGCATACAGCCTCACAGAACTGGATACTAGGCTTGCTAGCTCTGGTCTCTGCTCTCAATAGTTGACTCGTTATCTCTTATGTGATCTCTGTCTTGGATATGTCCGTCACACTCTCACAGCCACAATATTTATTAAATAACTGTCTCTGGGAGCAGGAACTCTTGATGTTTTGCATAAGTTGTTCTCAAACATCCTCTCTACACTTTATTGCAATGTCTTGGTTTGATGATCATCACGTCTAACCTTTAAATGAACATGTGGTGGTGTCAGCAGCAGCCCAGTATGATACAACAGCCTAAGTTAGGTTAAGGTGACATGGTTATGTTTTTAAATTTTAAAAGTTTTATGCATGGATAATATACCAAACCAACAACATTATCATCACGATAATGTAAAGTAAAATAATACACATGGTTTTTTTAAAATTTAGTTATGCTTTTTTCGTTTTCCATTTGCATTTATATAATAAGACTATAGCCAAAATCTTGGGCCTGCCATTTTGAAACTAATAATAGAATTTTTTAGAAAATCTGAATATTATATTTCTTTTATAGCAGATACACCAAAATTGTAAATTTGTATTAAGGCTCTGCTCCACCTCCGCCATATTGGATTCATCTCCCATAAGAATAATGCTACACTTGAGAAGTTGTACTGATGTCAATTTCATCTCAGAATTATCGTTAAAAGATCATTTTAAAGATCCGGAGTGGACATTTGTAAATCGATTTTCTATTTTGCTATTTTTTGTGAGTCAGTGAATATTTTCGAAAAATTTAAAAAAGGAAAACACTCAGTGATTTATTATCTATTACAATAAATAATTCCGAAGTGTCTAACTTAAAAAGTAAGGTAGATACAATGGATTAAAGTTAGAATTAAAGAACATGTAAATAGCTGGAAACATGGCTATAGAAACTCTAACTTTGCTAACCACCTTTTGGACTCGGGTCATAGTTTTGATCCGAAATTGAATGTTAAACTCTTACATATAGAAAATAAAAGCAATAGATTAAATAATTTAGAATGTTTAGAAATAAATAGATCTATTTCACTTAGGCCTATTCTCAACTTAAATGACCAAATTGTATTAAATTCGTCACCTCTTCTAAAACCCATCCCTACTATCTTCATTAACCTTTATCTACCTGCTAGGTCATCCACCTACCTTTCCCGATTTCTCTATTGTATTTCAGTTTCCTGTACTTATGTTTGAATAGTTGTCTATACCTGTAAATTATCAGTTGCCCGACGATGCCGCAAGGCGAAACAATTGTAGCTCATTTATACTATTAAATATTTGAAACTTTAAGCTTTTGCTTTATTTTATCCTTGGATTAGTATTAAGTTAATGTGTTCATTTTGGTTTAATAGTATTTTTAATTTTGTTGCAGAGAGAATGACAGCTTTATCACATCAATGATAAAATCAAAAGAAAAAGTTGTGTTGAAAAAATAATTATAAAAAAATATATTTTATTACTTTTTTTAAATGTTTTAATTATATATTGAACAATATATTTTTTTATCTTTAAAAATAAAATATGTAAATGAATATTTAAATAAATAATTTTATTTATCAGCTTACATTACTTTATTAAATATCTTTTCATTATTTTCAATAAGAATGTTTTACAGTGACATCGAAGAAAGTTATTGGTAATTTTGTCGTGGAAGCACTACATAGAAATTTTTACTTGAGAAAGTTATTGCTTTACTTTGTTTATTATATATAGAGGAAAGCACTTAAGATGATTGATTTTAACTGAGAAAGTTATCATTTGGTTTATTTTTTGGAAGAGTGCACCTCCTTGATGTACAAAATGATTACACATTTATTTTAGAATGTGTAGAATGTTATAGAATTATAGAATGTTATAAAATAATTCTGGTAGATCGCAGCACCTCCTTGAAGATAAAAAATTATTTCATCAGAAAGTTATAAGCTTAGTTTATTTTCCTTAAGAGTGCAGCACTTCCTTAACATGAAAATTGATTTTAGTATTGATTGAAATAGGTTCCGTTAAATATTTAACAGACCGTTAAGTTTTTCTCAGTGTAACAAGAAAATTGTCCTGTCTCGCTGTGAAAACTTAACCACTGGTTAAATATTTAACGGGCCATAAATTTTCTCAGTGTAACAATACAAACTTAATCGACCGTTAAGTTTTTCTCAGTGTGACAAGAAAATTGTCCTGTCTCGCTGTGAAAACTTAACCGCCGGTTAAATATTTAACGGTGCATAAATTTTCTCAGTGTAACAGTACATACTTAATCGACCGTTAAGTTTTTCTCAGTGTAACAAGAAAATTGTCCTGTCTCGCTGTGAAAACTTAACCACTGGTTAAATATTTAACGGGGCATAAATTTTCTCAGTGTAACAGTACAAACCTAATCGACCGTTAAGTTTTTCTCAGTGTGACAAGAAAATTGTCCTGTCTCGCTGTGAAAACTTAACCGCTGGTTAAATATTTAACGGGGCATAAATTTTCTCAGTGTAACAGTACATACTTAATCGACCGTTAAGTTTTTCTCAGTGTAACAAGAAAATTGTCTTGTCTCGCTGTGAAAACTTAACCGCTGGTTAAATATTTAACGGGGCATAAATTTTCTCAGTGTAACAGTACAAACCTAATCGACCGTTAAGTTTTTCTCAGTGTGACAAGAAAATTGTCCTGTCTCGCTGTGAAAACTTAACCGCTGGTTAAATATTTAACGGGGCATAAATTTTCTCAGTGTAACAGTACATACTTAATCGACCGTTAAGTTTTTCTCAGTGTAACAAGAAAATTGTCCTGTCTCGCTGTGAAAACTTAACCGCTGGTTAAATATTTAACGGGACATAAATTTTCTCAGTGAAACAGTACAAACTTAATCGACCGTTATGTTTTCTCAGTGAAACAAGAAACTTGTTATCCAGTGAATAGAAGTTGTTAGGAGGTACTCTGCCGATTGAATCACAGCAGCATTGACCTCTTTTAACATTATATTCTCCTGATACTTCAAAAACCCTATTATCCAGTGAATAGAAGTCTATCAGAATTGCAATTATTGTTTCCATCCTATGGAATGTGCTGCACTCTACCTTAAAATAAATGAAGCACTAACTTTCCCAATTTAATGTAAGGAAGTATTGGTATCAAATAAAAATAAATACAAGCCAATTCAATAAAAATATTTATTTCTGCAGCAAATTTGTAAATACATATAAAAATAACAATGAAAAATAATATATTACCAATTATTACTGTATTTTTTAAATAATACTTTTTAACAAATGTTTTAGTATTTTTTAGTACAACAATCAAAAAACACTTTTTTCTATTGATGTCATCCATGTTGAATATTGTGCTGCCATAATAAATCTGCAACAAAATTAAAATAGCAATTAAAACTAATATAATAGTCAAACTTTTTGAAGTGTAATAATAATAATAATAATAATAATGCACAAACTTTCTATCACACACATACTAAAACTAAAAATCTATGAAAAATATTGTGCAAACTTTCTCACACATAAATACTAAATCTAATAATGTGGCAAAAATTTGTACAATCTTTCTTACAAACACATACGTCGTAAAACTAATAATCGATGTTTGCACAAACTTCCTCATAAACACACAAACGTAGTAAAACTAATAATCAATGTTAAAATAATGCACAAACTTTCTCACACACACATGGTAAAACTAATAATTGGTCAAAAATATTGCACAAACTTTGTGACACAGATACTAAAACTAATAATCAGTGTTAAAATAATGCACAAACTTTGTCATACACACGTTAAAACTAAAAATCGGTAAAAAATATTCCACAAATGTTGTAACATATAGATAGTAAAACTAATATCTAGGGTGGGAGGGTGGGCACAATTTAGCAGTTGAGGAGACAACACTAATCTTAAAGAAACATAACCTCAAAATTGACATTATGTGGAAGAACTGCTAAAAACACCTACCTACATTATTTTAATAAAAAATATTTATGTAACAAACAATTCATACATTTCTAAATGCATAGAAAATATAGTTATACATGAAATATTAGCACTTGCAGTATTTTTTAACAACACTTTTTAGTCTTTTAATAACTTACACTTTTTTCTTACTGATGTCCTCCATGATGAATATTGTGAATCTGAAACAAAATTTAAATAGCGATTACAAATATAATATATATTATAATTTTCAAACTTTTTAAAGTGAAAACTTCTATTGGTAAAATGGGCACTTTTTGCCTGGGTAAAAAATGTGCAATTCATGTAACGTCAAATTTCACGGGTAAATGAAATCAAGTAGACGGGCAGCGTGGATAATCATTATAAAAGAATTGCACAAACTTTCTCACACACCCATTTGTAGTAAAATCTAATAATCAGTGTTAAAATATTGCACAAACTTTCTCAAACACAAATATAGTAAAACTAATACCCTATGATGCAAAAATGACTAACGAAAAAATTTTAAAAATAATTAAAAATGTTGCTTCTAACCTAATCTTAGGTGTTGTACACAACTACCAAGAAAATATGTTTTAGTCCTTTTTTATTAACATTTTTATACAACATAATATGTGGAAATAAACAAATTTGTAATTAGTTAAATGTTTTAACTTAATTTGCAATATGAGACTATTTTTTAAAAGTAATAATATTATTTTACATTTTTAAAGTAAGGTTTGTAATAAATGAATTTGACAAAATTATACTAATCATTATATTGACTTACTAAATCACAGCCTTAGTAGTTTTATTCGCTAGTTTTTATTTAAAACTGACCTATCATAAAATGTAAGCCTACTTGAAAAGAAATGAGTTTGTAAACAGGGTTAAAAAGAAACATATCAATGAATATTTGGATCAGGTTAGTGAAATTATTTGTATGTGAGGAAATAAATATTGTTTATTGGTGAACAATAAGTGAAAAATTTAGATAACAGTCTTATAATATAGAATAGAATAGAAAAAGTACTTTATTTTGACATGTATTCCATACAAAATATATAATAAATTCAAAAATTAATTAATTAATTATAGAAGATAAAATAAAATGAAATAAACTAATAATATTCTTACTTTACAGAGTACTTTACAGCAATGGTCTTTTTGACCGTCAGCTGGGTTGGCATAAACAAAACAATATAGTTAAAAATTACACTATGAGTCACATATATTTACACATATAGACCTGTGTGTATATAACCTTCCTTCCATCAGTGCACCCATACATATACAATCATATAATCATACAAAATATTCAATATACATGACTACAGAATTAATTAATTTGGCACCAGCTATACAATTAAAATTACTTACATATATAAATAGATTTACAGTTATCCTTCCAAGAATTTAGGTGTAACCCCTCCTTCCCAACCAAAATTTTGTGTACTGTTACAGTTAAAAATTAAATTCATTTATTAATTCCCATCTAAATTTCCATGCAATCTTCATGAATTTACCCAATCTCCACCAATTTCTCCCGTTTAATAAAAGTTCAAATTCCCCCCTATTTAAACTGCGTTTGAAAAAGCACAAATTTCTTATATCGGCTAGGATAGGGCAGCGAACAATAAAATGGTAAACTTTCTCGTTTTCATTTATGTTGCATAAGAAGCATAACCATATTTTATCGTTACAACACGGTTTATAGTTTAAGTCAACAAGTTCTGCCCTTGCTTTGATGATTCAACTTATTGTTTGTATATCATATTTATCAAATAAAACAAGTCTACTGCCGAGTTGAAAGTCAAGGTCCTGGTACTGTTTGTGATATGTCACATTTCTTGCCCTCTGTAAACATTCTCCCTCCCAAGTAACTCTGACCGCTTCAATAACACTAAGCATCTGTTCACGTAGCCTATCAATATTGCTCATATCCACATCAATCCCGTATTTATATTCTAACACTTTCCACTCCTGGTACCAGTAAATGCCCCTTTTTTATTATTTGTTTAGCAAGAATGTTTGGCAATCTATTCTTTGGCAAAGATACAACCCTTAAAAGGAAATTCAGGTGGATTCTTAATGTAAACAAATAAACCTTTTCAAACCCTGTTTCTAAAAACAAGACATAATTTTGCAATAGAATTAAAACATGTAAACTTGGCACTAAGTGGGACCCTCTCGTTACCTAAAAGGTTGTGCCATACCGGGTTTATAGCATATTTTGCAGCCATATATTTGTCCTTAAAATGAGTTTCCCATGACAATGATGGAGTAAGTATAACACCCAAGTATTTATATTTATTGACAACCTCTACTCGTTGCCTTTTGTATCACCACTTCTCATTTCTACACAACTGACCCCCTTTCCTAAAAACCATTATTTTAGATTTACTTAAATTAACACGAAGATTCCACTTGTTACAATAATTTTCGAGCTTATTTATCATACTCTGCAAACTACCAGGAGTAGGGGACAGAATAACAATATCATCTGCATACAATAAAACACTGACCTTAAACCTTTCAAAATCGCATCTTCCACCTAAATATCAGCCAAATAGTTTACAAATAAAGAAAATAGCAATGGACTTAAAATACAGCCTTGTTTCAAACCCATATTAGTTTCAAAACATTTCGTTACGGCTGCATTACACCACACTCCCGATGTTGTACCTTTGTAAAGCTCTTTTATAATATTCAGCATATGAGAAGAAACACCCAAATACGATAACTTAAAATACTGCGCCTTTCTATCAATAGTATCAAAAGCAGAGAAAAAATCTACAAAAAAACAATACAGTTTTGTCCGCTTCTTTGACAGTTGCAACTGAATCATACTAGTTAAGTTGAATATGTTATCTATGGTGGAATAACCCTTTCTAAATCCGGCTTGAAATTCACTAATTATTTGATGACTATGTCCCCAATTGTTTAATCGATTGTGCAATAAACTAGCAAACACTTTTGCTATACAATCTATAAATGACAGACCTCTGTAATTTTGCACACAATCGACATCCCCTTTTTTATGCAACGGAAAAATTATAGATTTTTTAAAACTTTCTGGAACGCGTTCTTCCATAGCCTATAACCTAGCCTATATTTTATTGAAAATAGCCAATAGCTTTGAACTTAAAACCCGCTTTGAACTTAAAAAATTCATACGGGGAGGACCGATGTCTCTAGGCGTCCATCGTATGTACAGTACAGCTAAAAACTTTACAGTATATTCAATTCAACATAACAGTCTTACATTTGAGTCTGGATTTTAGGATACTATCATATTTTCCGGAGCTTTCTCGCCACATCCTAAAATGTAAGTTATTCATTAATAAACATTGAGCTTGACTAGTGAGATCGTTTACTTGTTAGAATAAAACTAAAACACAAAAATAGTATGTTTATTTATTCAAACATGTTTTGACCACAAAATCGGCATTTTCATTGATGGATGAGCTACAATAACTTGTCCATAATCCTTTTCTTGAATAGACCCGGCGATTGTAGCAATTCTAAGCTGAGAAGAAAGATAGCAGTCTAAAATTGTATACGTGATATTGACTTTTAGTGCAAAAAAGTGCAAAGTTGGTGTTATATCGACACATAGATTGGAGGGTAACCTCAATTCTAGTATTTATTATCTTTGACTTACCGCCAGCAATCCTTGATTAATTCTTTTTTTCAGTTTATATTGTCATATATGAAAAAAAAGAATTAATCAAGGATTGCTGGCGGTAAGTCAAAGATAATAAATAGTTATTCAAGCATATCCGGTTACTCTAGACTATCATTATGATCAATTCTAGTTCGTGACAAATGTAGCACAAACATTTAAGAAATAAAAAATTACAACTTGTTATGTGGTATATTTAGTTGGCTCTTGTCAAATTTGATCACTTTGTGAAATAGACTCTTGGATAGAAAACTAAACTAATTAATGAAAAACAAACACAATATTTAGTAAATTCTTTGTTAAGCTGCCTTGTAAATGCCGTTACTGGCGAAACCATGGTCGGCAAGACTCAATGAAATTGTAGAATTTACTAAATATTGTGTTTGTTTTTCATTAAAATGGAGTTCTACCAAGTACCCTCGGTCAATAGTGTAAATCGTATTTAACTAATTATTTTAAATAAATAATATCAATTCTTACCTTTATATCAGTTGACCAAGCACAGAATCTAAAGACGATATGACTGCAGTCTTGAGTAAGTAATCACTGTATGACAAAGGTTTTTCTGTTTTTTACACGTTCACATAAAAAATCAGTCCTTGCACTGAAACACATCAACATTACGTCTTACTAACTGCAAAAAATATTGAAACAAAACCATAAGTATATATTTAAGGTTATTTTACAATTTAAAACAATAGTAGGTTAGGTTAAATATTATATTACAGAGTAAGTCTTCAATAAGATAATTGGATAATAATAGCTGAAATAAAACATATATTGGGACTGACATATATATATATATATATTTACATACCAGGGGAAAGACTACTTCCTGCTCAAAAATATGGGAGAAAAAGTGTTTCCTTTTGTTATTTGTTATCAGTCTAAAGAAGGATCAGAAGTGTGTTTTTAACCCTCCCCTCAATTACCCCAAAATCACAGAGGGTACAGATATGTCAAAAAAATACATCCTGTTATGCACTACAAGATATATACAAAGCTCTGTTAATTTATTATAAACAATAAAATAATTAAATTGGGTTAAAGGGACGTTTTGAACACTTTTGTATATTATACTAAAATTCCGTTATTATTTTAATTAGTTCCAGTTTGATGTACAAAAAATAGAGAGGGTCTTTTTGAAAGTACCGTATTTTCTTCATCATAATTTTTTTTTTTTGGAAATTTTACATTTATAGATAAATAATTATATCAATAAAGTAAAAATCAAAAATTCACAACACGAAAGTGCCTAAATAATAATTAATAAATTACGTTTAGATGTAGCCAAAGTTTAAGTAGTTGAATAGCAGCTGTTCGATCACCCGACATTCACGTTTGAATCTATTTATTGTCAACGTCGTTACTTTGTGTATTTAAAATGAGTACAGAAGCTGAAGAACATTTAAGATATAGAAGTTGGCAGATTACATAGGCCCAGTACTCAACACTGTCATGCGTCACTTTGAAGTCATGTCAAGGTGATGTCCTCGTGGGGCAAGTGCACACTCGCTATAATCATCCAAATGACGCCTCACTGTATGCTTTGGTCAAGAACTTCGCTTTTCATGTAATTTTTTTAATTACTTAAAAAAATAATAATAAATGTGTTGTTGAATTTAGCAATTTTAATTCATTCTTTTTCTTCCAAATTAGGATACATGATTTTGGTCATTTCCATCCACGGAGTTTGTTTTTTGTTCACGTCTTTATATTCTTTATCCATAAAATAGGACGCTCTCTTACTTCATTTAAGAAAATCTCGGTATAGAACTCCTCATCCAGTTCACTTTACAATTTCCAACACTTCTACTACAACACATAAAAAGCCAGTGAACTCCACTCAGTTCGCCATTAACTGAAGTTATAATTTCGCCAGCACAGGAAATTCCCCAGCGGGTTTGTTTTTAAGACATCATATCCGCGACCCTCTTCAATTGGCCTGGAATTTGGACGAATTAATTCCACCCCCACCATTATTAACCAATGAGGAAGTTTGGTCGTCAGCTCTTCGCCACCTCACCAAGCGGTGGAAGGTCGCTTATGACGCACACCGACACCCCAACCCATATCAGGTAGGTGATTGGGTTATGTTTGGGGAACACCACCTCAGCAATCCCACCAACAGGGTCAATGCCAAGATACTAGAGTTTGGCGGAAATGCTGACACAATCTAGTACATAATACATAAACTATTAAAGCTTCGAGCCAAATACAGAACAATGGATGTTACTTTCATGCCCCCATGTGTTTAGGCCAAGTGAATGACATACGTGAATGTCCTGTCCAAAATCCTTTAAAGTGTAGTAAAGAGTGTGTTTTATTAACACACTTTTGTACTTTTATGTTTAAATTGAATGGTTAATATTGACAGTTATGGTGAAAAAGCAAAAATCACATTAATTATTTTTTAATTAATAACAAAAATATTATTATTTTATAAAACAAGGTTTAGAAACGAATGATCTCGAAAAATATTATTAAAACTATAACCATACTGTTCTAAATTTTTACCCCTAATTTTTAGAATTAATTTCTATTATAATTAATGTGACAAAGTATAATTTGTTATGTTATTAAAACAAGTTGGAGGGGCTGAAATAAAAGGTAAAAATTATTATGTTTATAAAGGGGTGTGATCCAAGTAGGGACTTAAAATGAATTAAGATAATATTCTACTTTAGTCCAAATAATAAATAGATACAGTATGAATTCAATTTGAACATAAACGGACAATTAAAACAGGTAGAGTGCTAACAAAATTTGTAAAAGTAACCTAAAACACGTTACACATTTATATTGATTGATACATGTTTCAAATTTCCATGCCTTACTGTAAGTTGCTGCAAAACCTCATATTTTTAATATAAACCTGAAGTACAGTAGAACTCCAATTATCCGAACTCCGACTATCCGAATCGCCGATTATCCGAATCACTTTCAGAAAAAAATTTGTCCAAAAAAGTCTAAGTGCGCTATTATTCTTCCCCCCGCGAAGCCAGTGTTTGCGCGTTCGCTCACTATTGTCCTTCCCTCCGCGAAGTCAGTGTAGGCACAACACGTGGTATGAGTCCCTTCTCCAGTTCCGGCGCATTGCAGTCACGGCGCACCTGTCATTGTTTGTTTTGATTGTAGTCAGTGTGCTATTGACCTTGCTCGAGGACGCTACTCTTTCGCTACGGCTTACTTTTGTTTGTGCGTGTACAATACTGTATTGTTTTTTACCATGGCTTCGAAAAGAAAACGTGTTGTGCTATCGTTAGCGGACAAACTGAAAATTATAGAGCAACTCGATAAAGGTGTAACGGGTAAGAAGTTGTCTGAGATTTATGGTGTTGGACAAGCAACAATTTGTGACATTAAAAACAGTAAGTCAACACTTTTAAACTTTGTTTCGGTGCTTGAAAATGAAGATGGAAGTTCCTCCAGGAAAACAATGAAGACAGCAACCAACAAAAATTTGGAAGATGCCGTGTTTAAATGGTTTTTGCAGCAACGTTCTATGGGAAATCCGATTTCAGGTCCAATCCTTTGTGAAAAAGCCAAAATCTTAGCAGAAAAGCTTGGTTATTCATCTTTTAAGGCTAGTAACGGCTGGCTAAGGAACTTTAAATTCAGGCATGGTGTACGCGAGTTAGATTTGGCTGGTGAGAAGCTTTCAGCAGACTCTGCAGCTGCTGAAAATTTTATTGAAAAATTTAAAACTGCAGCAGAATCCTATGATCCGGAGTTTGTTTATAATGCCGATGAAACTGGCCTTGTTTGGAAAGCATTACCAAAAACCACTTTGGCTTCTAAAAGGGAATCTAGTGCCCCTGGACATAAGGTCAGTAAAGAACGTGTTACAGTGCTTAACTGTGCCAACTCCACTGGAAATCATAAACTACCACTTCTTTTGATAGGAAAATCAAAAAATCCAAGAGCATTTAAAAACGTAAAAAAACTTCCACTCTTCTACAAAAGTCAACCCAAGGCCTGGATGACTGCAGCTTTGTTTACCGAATGGTATGATGAAGTGTTTATTCCTGAAGTGAAAAAGCACCAAAAATCGGTGGGAAAAGAAGGCAGTAAGGTACTTTTAATTGTTGATAACGCACCCACTCATCCTACAGCAGAACTGTTGGAAAGAGAGAATGGGCAGTTTAAAACGACGTTTTTGCCTCCCAATGTTACAAGTTTGCTGCAACCCATGGACCAGTCTGTTATTGAAACAATGAAGCGCCATTACAGAAGGCAACTGCTGAGAAAACTGCTGATCGAAGGTGCTGAAGATGAAGAATTGGTTTTGGCAAATCATAGCAAAATAAATTTAAAGGACTGCTGTTACATGGTAGCGGAAGCTTGGAGTTTGGTTACGGCAGTGACGCTAAGACGTGCGTGGAATAAACTGAAAGGCCTACCGTCTAAGAAGAACAAAAAAAAGAATCTGAAGAAAATGAGAAACAAGAAAATGGAGACGATGAAGATGCGTTGCCACTAGAGGAAATAAGAAAAATGATTGTAAAAATTCATGGTTGTACAGAAGTAAGTGCTGAAGATGTAGGAGAGTGGATGGCTTGTGACACGTCTGACCCTGGTTTTCAAATTCTCAATGACGATGAAATTGTTGAAAGTATGAGAGAAGATGTTGAAGTGGAAGTGGAAGAAGAACTTTCTGCTGATGTTGAAGTAGACGCTGGACCATCAGCTAGTGAAGCATTTGCCGGCCTCGAGACTGCTTTGAACTGGATGGAGCGTCAGCCCGAGTGTGACCACTTGCAACTGCTCACCGTCAAGCGAATGCGTGACCTGGCTGCCCGAAAACGGATGAAGAACGCAAAACAGCTTACATTGACGGAGATGTTTGAAAAACAATGATTTTTATTTCTAAACTTGTACATAAGTACATTTTATTTATATTTAAAACATGTGAAAATATCATGTTTCTTTCATTTAATTCAATAAAAAAATAGTGCAATATCAAAACGTAGCTTTTTTTCTCTCCAATGGCAATTTTTTTAAAAAAACTCCGATTATCCGAATATTTGATTATCCGAATGGGTCCCGGTCCCCATTAATTCGGATAATTGGAGTTCTACTGTACTATAAAATCACAACACTTTTGAATAATTCGAATAAACTAGTTACCTTTATAAGAGTCCTGTATAACACCAAAAAACAGCATCTTCAACATTGCTTCAGCTCTTGAAACATTCGTTGTCAATGATCTTCTAACAAATAAACCTAAAACCAATTTGTATTCACTTTAACTTGAAATATATTCGGACAATGCTATCATTTCTACAAAACAAGACACAAAATTTAAAGTGTAGTTACATAAATATCACACAAAAACGCGTATTCCAGAAGGTTAGGTGTACACTTCGTCCTTCCGGAGTGTTTTGTATAAATTGTAATGTAGGCCTATGTACTTTTGTTTTAATCTGCAACAATCTCTTCGGATATAATATTAAGAATCTGAAGATGGAGTTAGGCTCCGAAACAGGTTGTCCTTTTAATATGATTAAGAAGCACATGACGAATATATACGGAAGTAATATTCAATTAGTTAATAATTATTTGTGACTTTGATACTGGAAACATTCATCAAATCAATTTTATTATTTATTATGAAGTAATTTTTAGTTAATTATTTATCCTTTCTGACAAACAGTATATTTGTATAAGGCAGATCAACAACAGAAAATGTTAAAAACAAATACATTTACACTTAAAACAATATAATAATATACTAAATAATAACTATTAGTAGAACATAATACCTGTCCGTATCCTATAGTCTCCCTACATTTCTAATTATTACAAATTTTAGTCAACTATTAATACAAACAATTTTACATATTATATAATAATGTCAAACAGCTTTGTATGTATATATATATATTTCCCCCCCCTTTTCCGGTTATTGATATGTTATGATTTAAATATATAATCATTTGTATAAATAGTTGTAAAATCCGTCAGGTAGTAGATATCAATTTCCAACAAAATCAATCCAAGTTGACTTAGCCTGCATGGAGACATACATTTGGTAAAAATAACTTTTTTAATTCAGACAAACCCAAAATAAATATCCATGAAATATGAAATTTAATTTGTTTATCATAACAATTTCTCTAGAGAAAGAAAGCTAAGCATCACAATTTATTTATTTTTAATTTATTTATATTCATGTTTTGAAGAAGCATGAAATGAGATAAAAAAGAGAACCTAACATTTCTATAAACCTTACAAAATTGATAATTTGCATAAAATTTGATTTGATTTTCCACCTACCTTCTTTGTAGTAATTTCTTTCATATCAATTTACACTGCAAGCATCAGTAACTGCATTGCTTCATCAGTAATGTACAATCAACAAACATCTGACTTCCAACATTTGGCCTATAAACAAACAAATGTTATATTTTAAAACTGTCATTTACTTTAAGGGTAGTTGTTAACTATTTGGACATTATTTCAAAAATTATAAACTATCTGAAAAGTATGTAGTCCAATACAGGAAGTTTAAAAAAATGTCAGAAAAATATAAAATACACTTATCAGTAGGTCATGTACACATAGGAATGGGAATTCATAGGTAGGTCTACTACATCTAACATAGTCAAGAAATGTATAAACTGTGTATAGACAAGTATTGATTATCGATGACACTAATTGCGCATTACAAATAGGTTTGGTTAGGTAGGTACATATAGTCACCTAATGATGATTCTTTAAAGTCCATTTTAATATTAACGTCTCAAAAGACATGTAATGAGCATGTGTCATATGATACGCGAATGTCTTGATGTTAAGTAGTCATTTTTCATAAAGAAATATTGAGTTTGACTTTTGAGATAATATTATTAGTTATTAAAAAAAAAAACTCGAACAAAAGATCTCAAAAAAATTACATTCACTTAATCAAACACGTTTCAACGACAAATCATTCTTAGTAATGCACGTTTCTGATGGTATCACTGAGGATGGCGACTTTATCATTGAAACACATTTGACAAACCTAATTTTTGTGAGATCTTGTGTTAGAGTTTTCTTTTTATCTCAGTCATTTTTCAAATTAGGAATTCCCATTGTTATGTGTACATAACTTACACTGTTACCGTAGATTGATTTAATTTTTCAAATATTTAAGAATTATTGGAACCAGTTTGGTAACATGTTTAAAAAAATAATAAAACGAAGCAATTCATTAACAGTGCTGAAATTTATTAACATTGAATTAAATTAACCATTCACAAAAAGTAAATACCAGCTCAAGATTACTTAACACAAAAGCTTATTAATAAACAAGTTTTCAAAAAAAAGATTACATGCCCTTAATGAAAATTTACAATTAATTTTTAATATTTTTCCCCCCTTATACAAACTATTATAGATGAAATTTTTTAAGAGTAAAAAAAAAAGTAAAAGATTTTATTATCAAAATTAAATTTAAGTTCAAAGTGTATATTAAATCTAACAACTTTTCATGATTAAATTACTTATAAATTATTATAATTTTATTTATTAAATTTCTTGCATTCTAAGTTGGCCAACTAATATAAAAAAAATAACCAAGAAATTTGTTTATAATATAAAGAAAATTAATTTTTTATTGACGTCAATAATTTTTTTTTAAATTTTGAAAATTAACCCCTTTGGGGTCGTGGGCCGAAAATTTTTGCATATGCTGTCCCTTCCAATAATTAATTTTAAAATTAGTACATGTGGTTTCACCAAGAATAATCACTAAGATGAGTTCACTTTATTATGCCTTATTTTTCTTTAAAGTTTTTGTTTTATGAAACACAGGTAAAGTTCTTTTCAGAAAGTCTGAGACACATTTCAAGAAAAAGATTTTTTTTATAGTTGAGCTCTTATGAGCTAGGATGTTCAGAGTTGTGTATGAACTGGTTTTTTGTCCTGACCTTGAACCAGCATATATAAGCTGCACAGAAAGGCGACTTGTTAAAAGAAGTTTAGACAAACTCATACAGGTTTTTTTTAACAAGACTTTTTACATGTAAAGAAGTTAAGTTTAGAATAGTTAAAAGAAAAATATTTTCACAATTACAAAATGTCTTGAAAAAGAAATTAGAAAATAAGTTTTTATTAATAAAGAAACCAAGATGACTTGGTCTTTGTCTGAAATCCAAATGATACAAATTACAAGAAATAGAAAATCAAAAATTTTAATTAAGATGAAAGTTTGATTAATTAATCTTTGATTTTATGATTATCTTAAAAATTATGATTTTTCAAGTTAATTAGTTTTTTTAATTTTTTTAATGAAACCTGATTACGTTAATTTTTATAAAATTTATGTTTTTCAAGGAAATTACTGACAGTTCAAGAAAATTAATTACAATTAAACTATTTCTAGACAATACATGGCTGCAATTAAATTTAAAGATATAGACATGAATTTCTTAAGATGGTTAATTTAAATCTTATTACCTGGAGTTGCGTTTCAAAAGCATACGAGCTTTTGCTTCAAAGGAAATCATCCAAAGGAACCATTCCGACGATTTACGCACTATACTTGCGAACTTTTAAATTTTGTACATGATTAACTAATTTTGACTACGAATCCTAAAGAAAAAGCACGATTCGATGTGATTAAAGAAATTTAACTTGAGTATTACATTATTCGACCGACTTTCAGATACGACCGGCCTGTCTACGTTGTAGTTACTTCATTCAATGAATTGAAGGTTGAGCAAGGTTAAGGTACAATATCCAGATCATACGATATTGTTTTCAAGGTTGCCCAGCAGATGGTAGCATGACACAAGCAAGTCTATTAAAGCATTTAAATTTAATCTGTACTGCAGATAAATGATAGATCTACAGTCAGTGGATAATTTAGGCTCCCGTTACAACGCATACGTGCATTTTGCAGTTTAATGTTGTTTTTTTTACTTTTCACACATTTTTAAAACTTTTTCTGTATGGCCTACATACTTATCGATCAATTTGTATTCTTTTTCTTTTTTTTCCAGTTATGAGGTGACATCCAAATAGTTAACAATTATCATTTCACGTAGTCTAAAACTAAAATTGTTTAAACATGAAATTAACATACAACAAAAACACTGAATTTCTTCCTGTTAAATTAGTGGTGTAAAAATTTAATTTTTATCAGGTGTCCAACACTATATCAAACCTCGAATTTTGAAGAAGAAAAATATAAATAAAATGAAACAAATATCAACCTTCATAGTTCTTGTATATGAAGGTTACTATTATATCTACTAAGATTATAAAAATCAATTTTGGTATTTCACCCCTTCCCTAAAAAACGCAATTTGAAAACTGAATTTTGTGCGATCATGATAATAAATTTCAGGATGAATTTTCATGTTAGATTCTATTTTAGTTTACATGTTAGAAGAGGAGTCAAATTATAAAGCGAGATGTAAGGGAAACAATGAGATATTGTGTTTTCCGTAAACATCTGCAAATACAGAAATTAGAATACGGGGAAAAAAAGGCTTGCTATTTGTAAACAGTCAAGAATAAAAAAAAACTATCATCTTTTTTAGGTTACATACATATTGAGGAAATAACAGTAGGCTAAATGGTCTAAGACAAACGACAAAATTATTTTTGAACCATTTCAAATAGTTTGACTTATATATCACATACCGGTAGCCCGTAATAACTACCATACTGTATACACAAAAGAAAATTCACAAACATTACTTTTTCAGAGCTTCTGAATACCCCCCCCCACCAGAAAGCCATAAAAACAGAATGATAATATTAGGTACGTCAAAAATATAAATAGCCGAATGCTGGTAAGTTTTAAAACAAATATTCGTTTTCTTTTTAATATCATCCAAAGTCACTAATCATAAAGTCTGTAATTTGTCAACATGTTAATGCACACATCTGATGTCAAGTTAGAATCCTTATTGGTTTGTCTTTTGACTCCAATTTGTATAATGTAATAGAATTATAATCAGTACACATGAACTAGAACTATATGTAATCTGAAGTGTTTTCATGTTTAGGAAAGTATAACTGGTACAATAGTTTTAATAAGTAAATTGTTCAAATTTTATCACAAACTCCCCATTTCTGCCCATTTTGGTATTGCCAAAACCTTTGCCCGCGTGTCAAAACAATTTTGTGCTAACGATCTCAAAGATCAAATAACCCAAAGGGTGAAAGCCTGCGTGCAGTGTCAAAGGGCCAAACAGGCCCAGAACACTAGCGTAGGTTTTCAATCGTTCGAGATTCCCACCGCCCTATTTTAACGTATTTACATCGACCACATTGGGCCTTTACCCGCGAGTAAAAACCGTAACAAATATTTATTAACTGTGGTCGATGCTTTTCCCAAACTCACCTTGTTATTCCCTACCCGTAACACTAAAACTCAGACGATTAATATATTGACAAAAACTTTTTCGGCTTATTCGGGTTTCTCACAATTATAGTCACTGATAACGTGCCGAGCTTCAAGTCGGCCGCTATGGGCCAAATGTGCCTTGAACTAGAAATTTCTACCTTGCCCTATTACCCTAACCCCTTACATGCTGAGAGGATAAATAAAAATCTAAAGGTCGCCCTGGTTGGGACCAACTGATTCACTGGTTCCAGCTAGCATTCAATACAGCTACCCATACCAGCACAGGAAATTCCCGAGCGAGTTTGTTTTTAAGACATCATATCTGCAACCCTCTTCAATTGGCCTGGAATTTGGACGAATTAATTCCACCCTCACTTTTATTAACCAACGAGGAAGTTTGGTTGTCAGCTCTTCGCCAACTCACCAAGCTCCATTTCGTGCGGAAGGTCGCCTTAAAGCTTCGAGCCAAATACAGAACAATGGATGTTACTTTCATACCCCCATGTGTTTAGGCCAAGTAAATGACATACGTGAATGTCCTGTCCAAAATCCTTTAAAGTGTAGTAAAGAGTGTGTTTTATTAACACACTTTTGTACTTTTATGTTTAAATTGAATGGTTAATATTGACAGTTATGGTGAAAAAGCATAAATCACATTAATTATTTTTTAATTAATAACAAAAATATTATTATTATTATTTTATAAAGCAAGGTTTTGAAACGAATGATCTCGGAAAAAATTATTAAAACTATAACCATACTGTTCTAAATTTTTACCACTAATTTTTAGAATTAATTTCTATTTTAATTAATGTGACAAAGTATAATTTGTTATGTTATTTAAACAAGTCGGAGGGGCTGAAATAAAAAGGTACAATTATTATGTTTATAAAAGTGTGATCCAAGTAGGGACTTAGAATGAATTAAGATAATATTCTACTTTAGTCCAAATAATAAATAGATACAGTATGAATTCAATTTGAACATAAACGGACAATTAAAACAGGTAAAGTGCTAACAAAATTTGTAAAAGTAACCTAAAACACGTTATACATATATTGATTGATACATGTTTCAAATTTCCACGCCTTACTGTAAGTTGCTGCAAAACCTCATATTGTTAATATAAACCTGAAGTACTATAAAATCACAACACTTTTGAATAAATCTAATAAACTAGTTACCTTTTTAAGAGTCCTGTATAACACCAAAAAACAGCATCTTCAACATTGCTTCAGCTCTTGAAACATTCATTGTCAATGATCTTCTAACAAAGAAACCTAAAACCAATTTGTATTCACTTTAACTTGAAATATATTCGGACAATGCTATCATTTCTACAAAGCAAGACACAAAATTTAAAGTGTAGTTACATAAATATCACACAAAAACACGTAATCCAGAAGGCTAGGTGTACACTTCGTCCTTCCGGAGTGTTTTGTGTAAATTGTAATATAGGCCTATGTACTTTTGTTTTAATCTGCAACAATCTCTTCGGATATAATATTAAGAATCTGAAGATGGAGTTAGGCTCCGAAACAGGTTGTCCTTTTAATATGATTAAGAAGCACATGACGAATATATACGGAAGTAATATTCAATTAGTTAATAATTATTTGTGACTTTGATATTGGAAACATTCATCAAATCAATTTTATTATTTATTATGAAGTAATTTTTAGTTAATTATTTATCCTTTCTGACAAACAGTATATTTGTATAAGGCAGATCAACAACAGAAAATGTTAAAAACAAATACATTTACACTTAAAACAATATAATAATATACTAAATAATAACTATTAGTAGAACATAATACCTGTCCGTATCCTATATAGTCTCCCTACATTTCTAATTATTACAAATTTTAGTCAACTATTAATACAAACAATTTTACATATATAATAATATCTAGATAAATACCTTATATTAGTAGTCAGAGCAATTCTTGTTATTGTATATCACTACAGCTGTTTCGCCGATCACAGTCGGCTTCGTCAGGTGCAGGACACTTAAATAAAACACATAAACACGACACTGAACATATACGACACTAAAAACATTGTTTTAAAATATTCGGAGGCTAGCTCTTCGTTAAATTTTACATTAAAAATGTCCGTGTGTGGCCACATCATTATTCGTTCGTTTCCGGACGGATACTGAAAATAAGACTGATGATAGTTAACTGCCGTGGAAGTCCATTTGTTTATTCAGAGATAAGATTATATCGTAGATCGGGTTGGCTGCGAAGTTCAATTTCTCATTGAGAAGTATGTTGGGATGTTTCTTTTGGGTGATGTATATATTGTATTCTTCCAATACGTCGAGACGGTGTCCCTTCCTCTCATTATGAATGATGTCAAGATTGGTATTGATATTAGTGTAATTGTGATTGGTGTTTATCAAATGTTCGGCAAAATTGGAAGTATGTTTGGAGAGATGATTTTTATGTGACGGTAAATGTTCTTTAAACCTTTGTGTAAAGGATCTGCCAGTTTGACCTATATAAATTTTTTCGCAGTCGTCACACTTGAGTTTGTATACTCCACTATTGTCAAATTTATTGATAATATTTGGCTTTATCTTGGTTTTAAGGATGTTATTCAGGCTATTGGAGGTTCGGTATGCCAAGTTGAAACCATGTTTACGGAATATGTTGTTTGTCGGACGTTCTAGAATGTGGTTATATTTAATTGGTACGAATTTTCTGTTTTCTTTTTTTGCTGTAGGTTGGAATATATTATTGCGATCGCTAATTTTCTTTTTATGTTTATATATTAGTTTGTCTATTATCTCTGTTTTGAAACCATTTGCGTTTGCTATTTGCTTTATTATCGCTATTTCATTTTTTAGGTCATTTTGGCTCATAGGTGTGCTAAGTGCCCTGTATACGAAACTGTTGTACGCGGCCAGCTTGTGTGATTGTGGGTGATAAGAACTATTGTGAATGGTATGATCAGTTTGGGTTGGTTTTCTATAGATTTTAAATATGTGTTTATTATTATGCTTAGATATTGTTAAATCAAGGTAGTTTAGGCTATTGTTGGTTTCCACTTCAGAGGTGAAGCTTAATAATGAGTGTATGTTGTTCAAATAATTAGTAAACAAATCTATCTGTCTTCTTGTGCCATCGAATAGACAAATTATATCGTCCACGTAGCGGTGGTAATATATGATGTTTTTTGAGAATTTGTTTGTTAGGTTCATTATGTGATTATTTTCTATTTCATTAAGAAAGATTTCCGCCATTATACCTGAAAGAGGTGATCCCATCGCTAAGCCTTTATTCTGTAAGAAAGTTTCATTATTGAAGCTGAAGTAGTTCTGAGAGAGACATATTGAGAGCAGGTCAACCAATTCTTTTGCCGCTTTTTCGGGAAGTGTGTTATGTTTTAGTTTGTCTTTTAGGATATCTATTGTTTCTTCTATGGGTATATTAGTGTATAGGTTTGATATGTCAAAGGAAATCAATGTGTATCGAGGTAGTACATTTACATTACTAATTTTATTTATCAGATCTAAGCTGTTTTTTAAACTGTGGCTCTGTTCAAATTTTACTGTCTTTTTGATAGTGCTCTCAAGAATAAAATAATAGTGCTCTCTGACTACTAATATAAGGTATTTATCTAGATATATACATTCAGCAATTCAAAAGCGAAAAATATAAAATCAATTTGGTTTTATAAGAATATAATATATAATAATGTCAAACAGCTTTGTATATATATATATATATTTCCCCCCCTTTTTCCGGTTATTGATATGTTATGATTTAAATATATAATCATTTGTATAAATAGTTGTAAAATCCATCAATTTCTAACAAAATCAATCCAAGTTGACATAGCCTGCATGGAGACATACATTTGGTAAAAATAACATTTTTAATTCAGACAAACCCAAAATAAATATCCATGAAATATGAAATTTAATTTGTTTATCATAACAATTTCTCTAGAGAAAGAAAGCTAAGCATCACAATTTATTTATTTTTAATTTATTTATATTCATGTTTTGAAGAAGCATGAAATGAGATAAGAAAGAGAACCTAACATTTCTATAAACCTTACAAAATGGATAATTTGCATAAAATTTGATTTGTTTTTCCACCTACCTTCTTTGTAGTAATTTCTTTCATATCAATTTACACTGCAATCATCAGTATAACTGCATTGCTTCATCAGTAATGTACAATCAACAAACATCTGACTTCCAACATTTGGCCTATAAACAAACAAATGTTATATTTTAAAACTTTCATTTACTTTAAGGGTAGTTGTTAACTATTTGGACATTATTTCAAAAATTAAAAAAAAAATTATAAACTATCTGAAAAGTATGTAGTCCAATACAGGAAGTTCACTTATCAGTAGGTCATGTACACATAGGAATGGGAATTCATAGGTAGGTCTACTACATCTAACATAGTCAAGAAATGTATAAACTGTGTATAGACAAGTATTGATTATCGATGACACTAATTGCGCATTACAAATAGGTTTGGTTATATAGTCACCTAATGACGATTCTTTAAAGTCCATTTTAATATTAACGTCTCAAAAGATATGTAATGAGCATGTGTCTACACAACTGACTCCCTTTCCTTAAAACCATTATTTTAGATTTACTTAAATTAACACGAAGATTCCACTTGTTACAATAATTTTCGAGCTTATTTATCATACTCTGCAAACTACCAGGAGTAGGGGACAGAATAACAATATCATCTGCATACAATAAAACACTGACCTTAAACCTTTCAAAATCGCATCCTCCACCTAAATATCAGCCAAATCGTTTACAAATAAAGAAAATAGCAATTGTATGGGTATGAAGTTAATCCTTTGTACTTTAAGAGTTTTTCTAATAAAATCAAGTTACTTGTATTCGTAAGTCTGCGTTCTTACAAATTTATCATTGAGTTTACAATTATATTTGACCTGAAGGGCAGGATATCAGACTCGCTCGTACTTACAGTTATTTCTATAACGTGGTACAGGTCAACACAAATTATTCTAGCCAGACATATTTAAAACAAGAAACCTTCTTTTTATTGTGTTATTAAGAAACAAAGACATATCTATTTAAATAAAAGCATTATCAACATTCAAATATGTAAAGTACAGAAATTGTATATGTGTAAGTTATTGTTTAGAAAAATCAAAGTTCTTAAATGTTCCCAATTATATCAATGAAGTTTTATGTTCTTATGTGTTTTGCACTTTACTCACGAACTGTTTATCCAAATGTTTTGTATTTGGTTCTACTTCCCAAATACAATTATTCCGCCATGAGGCTGCTAAATTTGAGTCTCTGCAGTCGCACCATAACGTGACTGCCCCCTGTTGAATCCTGACCAAGACTGGCAAAACCACATTTCTAGAAGACGCTGCTTGCTGAGGATCTTGGGAAATCTCGCTGGGGTTCAATTTCCTCCAAACACGGATTTGTACAACGTCAGATAATTTATCGGCGCGCACATTTCAAAATTCAAACTTTCAATTATACATTGTATAGAAAACATTTAGATTCTGTTTAAAAGCACTTTACACTTTTCCATTTATATATAATATTCATTCTGAATATTATTACTCTATTAACACTACTTGTACATTATTCAAACTTAACGTTTATTATTTATTATTTTTATTGGTTGGAAGATGTCCCATGCTTACACAATGGACTTAAAATACAGCCTTGTTTCAAACCCATATTAGTTTCAAAACATTTCGTTACGGCTGCATTACACCATACTCCCGATGTTGTACCTTTGTAAAGCTCTTTTATAATATTCAGCATATGAGAAGAAACACCCTAATACGATAACTTAAAATACTGCGCCTTTCTATCAATAGTATCAAAAGCAGAGGAAAAATCTACAAAAAAACAATACAGTTTCGTCCGCTTCTTTGACAGTTGCAACTGAATCATACTAGTTAAGTTGAATATGTTATCTATGGTGGAATAACCCTTTCTAAATCCGGCTTGAAATTCACTAATTATTTGATGACTATGTACCCAATTGTTTAATCGATTGTGCAATAAACTAGCAAACACTTTCGCTATACAATCTATAAATGACAGACCTCTGTAATTTTGCACACAATCGACATCCCCCTTTTTATGCAACGGAAAAATTATAGATTTTTTAAAACTTTCTGGAACGCGTTCTTCCATATATATTTTATTGAAAATGGCCAATAGCTTTGAACTTAAAACCTGTGGGCCGTTTTTAAAAAATTCATATGGGGAGGACCGATGTCTCTACGCGTCCAACGTACGTACAGTACAGCTAAAAACTTTACAGTATATTCAATTCAACATAACAGGCTTACATTTGAGTCTGGATTTTAGGATACTATCATATTTTCCAGAGCTTTCTCACCACATCCTAAAATGTAAGTTATTCATTAATAAACATTGAGCTTGACTAGTGAGATCGTTTACTTGTTAAAATAAAACTAAAACACAAAAATAGTATGTTTATTTATTCAAACATGTTTTGACCACAAAATCGGCATTTTCATTGATGGATGAGCTACAATAACTTGTCCATAATCCTTTTCTTGAATAGACCCGGCGATTGTAGCAATTCTAAGCTGAGAAGAAAGATAGCAGTCTAACATTGTATACGTGATATTGACTTTTAGTGCAAAAAAGTGCAAAGTTGGTGTTATATCGACACATAGATTGGAGGGTAAACTCAATTCTAGTATTTATTATCTTTGACTTACCGCCAGCAATCCTTGATTAATTCTTTTTTTCAGTTTATATTGTCATATATGGAAAAAAAGAATAATAAATCAAGGATTGCTGGCGGTAAGTCAAAGATAATAAATAGTTATTCAAGCATATCCGGTTACTCTAGACTATCATTATGATCAATTCTAGTTCGTGACAAATGTAGCACAAACATTTAAGAAATAAAAAATTACAACTTGTTATGTGGTATATTTAGTTGGCTCTTGTCAAATTTGATCACTTTGTGAAATAGACTCTTGGATAGAAAAACTAAACTAATTAATGAAAAACAAACACAATATTTAGTAAATTCTTTGTTATGCTGCCTTGTAAATGCCGTTACTGGCGAAACCATGGTCGGCAAGACTCAATAAAATTGTAGAATTTACTAAATATTGTGTTTGTTTTTTCATTAAAATGGAGTTCTACCAAGTACCTTCGGTCAATAGTGTAAATCGTATTTAACTAATTATTTTAAATAAATAATATCAATTCTTACCTTTATATCAGTTGACCAAGCACAGAATCTAAAGACGATATGACTGCAGTCTTGAGTAAGTAATCACTGTATGACAAAGGTTTTTCTGTTTTTTACACTTTCACATAAAAAATCAGTCCTTGCACTGAAACACATCAACATTACGTCTTACTAACTGCAAAAAATATTGAAACAAAACCATAAGTATATATTTAAGGTTATTTTACAATTTAAAACAATAGTAGGTTAGGTTACATATTATATTACAGAGTAAGTCTTCAATAAGATAATTGGATAATAATAGCTGAAATGAAACATATATTGGGACTGACATATATATATTTACATACCAGGGGAAAGACTACTTCCTGCTCAAAAATATGGGAGAAAAAGTGTTTCCTTTTGTTATTTGTTATCAGTCTAAAGAAGGATCAGAAGTGTGTTTTTAACCCTCCCCTCAATTAGCCCAAAATCACAGAGGGTACAGATATGTCAAAAAAATACATCGTGTTATACACTACAAGATATATACAAAGCTCTGTTAATTTATTATAAACAATAAAATAATTAAATTGGGTTAAAGGGACGTTTTGAACACTTTTGTATATTATACTAAAATTCCGGTATTATTTTAATTAGTTCCAGTTTGATGTACAAAAAATAGAGAGGGTCTTTTTGAAAGTACCGTATTTTCTTCATCGTAAATTTTTTTTGGAAATTTTACATTTATAGATAAATAATTAGATCAATAGAGTAAAAATCGAAAATTCACAAAATGAAAGTGCCTAAATAATAATTAATAAATTACGTTTAGATGTCGCCAAAGTTTAAGTAGTTGAATAGCAGCCGTTCGATCACCCGGCATTCACATTTGAATCCATCTATTGTTTGTATCTATTTACTGTCAGCGTTGTTACTTTGTGTATTTAAAATGAGTACAGAAGCTGAAGAACATTTAAGATCTAGAAGTTGGCAGATTACATAGGCCCAGTACTCAGCAGCATCATGCGTCACTTTGAATCCATGTCAAGGTGATGTCCTTGTGGGGCAAGTGCACACTCGCTATAATCATCCAAATGACGCCTCACTGTATGCTTTGGCCAAGAACTTCACATTTCATGTAATTTTTTTAATTACTTAAAAAATAATAATAAATGTGTTGTTGTATTTAGCAATTTTAATTCATTATTTTTCTTCCAAAATAGGATACATGATTTTGGTCATTTCCATCCACGGAGTTTGTTTTTTGTTCACGTCTTTATATTCTTTATCCATAAAATAGGACGCTCTCTTACTTCATATAAGAAAATCTCGGTATAGAACTCCTCATCCAGTTCACTTTACAATTTCCAACACTTCTACTACAACACATAAAAAGCCAGTGAACTCCACTCAGCTCGCCATTAACTGAAGTTTGAGTACTGTACACGGTTCCATTTGCTTTCATGTTTTGACAAGATACCCAGCGTTAGCATCACCGCTGCATTTGTTAGAAACTGCCATCACTAGGTACTAAACTGGACATGGAAGTGACACAAACCTGACACTAACACGTTAGTTGATCTCGCATTGCTCCATTTACTCCAATGTGTCGTAGAATCACGGTATCACCTTGATACACAGTCTAAGTTGCGCATGACGCTGATGTGTACCAGCCCTTAAAAGTGAATTAGATGACGGTGAGCTAAAATTTTTAGATTAATCTGAAAATGAACAATCTTATTTTGAATAAATTATGACACAGTTTACGACCCAATTAGACTTTCCACTTCAAATAGTTTTCCAATTTGAAGTCATTTTGAAGCAAACATTAGGTCTGATTTAATATCTCCCTATTAAATTTTATCACGAACTCCCCATTTCTGCCTATTTTGGTATTGCCAAAACCTTTGCTCACGTGTCAAAACACTTTTGGGCTAACGATCTCAAAGATCAAATAACCCAAACGGTGAAAGCCTGCGTGCAGTGTCAAAGGGCCAGACAGGCCCAGAACACTCGCGTAGGTTTTCAATCGTCCGAGATTCACACCGCCCTATTTTAACGTATTTACATCGACCACATTGGGCCTTTACCCGCGAGTAAAAACCGTAACAAATATTAATAAACTG
This sequence comes from Aphrophora alni, assembly GCA_963513935.1. Classification (NCBI taxonomy): domain Eukaryota; kingdom Metazoa; phylum Arthropoda; class Insecta; order Hemiptera; family Aphrophoridae; genus Aphrophora; species Aphrophora alni. Next base: position 108,615,738 of record OY740772.1, on the reverse strand, counting down.
TGGTCGATGCTTTTCCCAAATTCACCTTGTTATTCCCTACCCGTAACACTAAAACTCAGACAACGATTAATATATTGACAAAAAACTTTTTCGGCTTATTCGGGTTTCCCACAATTATAGTCACTGATAACGTGCCGAGCTTCAAGTCGGCCGCTATGGGCCAAATGTGCCTTGAACTAGGAATTTCTACCTTGCCCTATTACCCTATCCCCTCACATGATGAGGATAAATAAAAATCTAAAGGTCACCCTTCGCGTTTTTCATGAGAAAAATCAAACTGGTTGGGACCAACTGATTCACTGGTTCCAGATAGCATTTAATACAGCTACCCATACCCGCACAGGAAATTGCCCAGCAGGTTTGTTTTTAAGACATCATATCCGCGACCCTCTTCAATTGGCCTGGAATTTGGACGAATTAATTCCACCCCCACCTTTATTAACCAATGAGGAAGTTTGGTCGTCAGCTCTTCGCCACCTCACCAAGCGGTGGAAGGTCGCCTATGACGCACACCGACACCCCAACCAATATCAGGTGATTAGGTTATGTTTGGGGAACACCACCTAAGCAATGCCACCAACAAGGTCAATGCCAAGCTACTAGAGTTTGGCGGAAATGCTGACACAATCTAGTACATAATACATAAACTATTAAAGCTTCGAGCCAAATACAGAACAATGGATGTTACTTTCATGCCCCCATGTGTTTGGGCCAAGTGAATGACATACGTGAATGTCCTGTCCAAAATCCTTTAAAGTGTAGTAAAGAGTGTGTTTTATTAACACACTTTTGTACTATTATGTTTAAATTGAATGGTTAATATTGACAGTTATGGTGAAAAAGCAAAAATCACATTAATTATTTTTTAATTAATAACAAAAATATTATTATTATTATTTTATAAAGCAAGGTTTTGAAACGAATGATCTCGGAAAAAATTATTAAAACTATAACCATACTGTTCTAAATTTTTACCACTAATTTTTAGAATTATTTTTTATTTTAATTAATGTGACAAAGTATAATTTGTTATGTTATTTAAACAAGTCGGAGGGGCAGAAATAAAAAGGTACAATTATTATGTTTATAAAAGTGTGATCCAAGTAGGGACTTAGAATGAATTAAGATAATATTCTACTTTAGTCCAAATAATAAATAGATACAGTATGAATTCAATTTGAACATAAACGGACAATTAAAACAGGTAGAGTGCTAACAAAATTTGTAATAGTAACCTAAAACACGTTACACATTTATATTGATTGATATATGTTTCAAATTTCCATGCCTTACTGTAAGTTGCTGCAAAACCTCATATTGTTAATATAAACCTGAAGTACTATAAAATCACAACACTTTTGAATAAATCGAATAAACTAGTTACCTTTATAAGAGTCCTGTATAACACCAAAAAACAGCATCTTCAACATTGCTTCAGCTCTTGAAACATTCATTGTCAATGATCTTCTAACAAAGAAACCTAAAACCAATTTGTATTCACTTTAACTTGAAATATATTCGGACAATGCTATCATTTCTACAAAGCAAGACACAAAATTTAAAGTGTAGTTACATAAATATCACACAAAAACGCGTATTCCAGAAGGTTAGGTGTACACTTCGTCCTTCCGGAGTGTTTTGTATAAATTGTAATGTAGGCCTATGTACTTCTGTTTTAATCTGCAACAATCTCTTCGGATATAATATTAAGAATCTGAAGATGGAGTTAGGCTCCGAAACAGTTTTCCTTTTAATATGATTAAGAAGCACATGACGAATATATACGGAAGTAATATTCAATTAGTTAATAATTATTTGTGACTTTGATACTGGAAACATTCATCAAATCAATTTTATTATTTATTATGAAGTAATTTTTAGTTAATTATTTATCCTTTCTGACAAACAGTATATTTGTATAAGGCAGATCAACAACAGAAAATGTTAAAAACAAATACATTTACACTTAAAACAATATAATAATATACTAAATAATAACTATTAGTAGAACATAATACCTGTCCGTATCCTATATAGTCTCCCTACATTTCTAATTATTACAAATTTTAGTCAACTATTAATACAAACAATTTTACATATATAATAATGTCAAACAGCTTTGTATATATATATATATATATATATATATATATATATATATATATATATATATATATTTCCCCCCCTTTTCCGGTTATTGATATGTTATGATTTAAATATATAATCATTTGTATAAATAGTTGTAAAATCCATCAATTTCTAACAAAATCAATCCAAGTTGACATAGCCTGCATGGAGACATACATTTGGTAAAAATAACATTTTTAATTCAGACAAACCCAAAATAAATATCCATGAAATATGAAATTTAATTTGTTTATCATAACAATTTCTCTAGAGAAAGAAAGCTAAGCATCACAATTTATTTATTTTTAATTTATTTATATTCATGTTTTGAAGAAGCATGAAATGAGATAAGAAAGAGAACCTAACATTTCTATAAACCTTACAAAATGGATAATTTGCATAAAATTTGATTTGTTTTTCCACCTACCTTCTTTGTAGTAATTTCTTTCATATCAATTTACACTGCAATCATCAGTATAACTGCATTGCTTCATCAGTAATGTACAATCAACAAACATCTGACTTCCAACATTTGGCCTATAAACAAACAAATGTTATATTTTAAAACTTTCATTTACTTTAAGGGTAGTTGTTAACTATTTGGACATTATTTCAAAAATTTAAAAAAAAATTATAAACTATCTGAAAAGTATGTAGTCCAATACAGGAAGTTCACTTATCAGTAGGTCATGTACACATAGGAATGGGAATTCATAGGTAGGTCTACTACATCTAACATAGTCAAGAAATGTATAAACTGTGTATAGACAAGTATTGATTATCGATGACACTAATTGCGCATTACAAATAGGTTTGGTTATATAGTCACCTAATGACGATTCTTTAAAGTCCATTTTAATATTAACGTCTCAAAAGATATGTAATGAGCATGTGTCTACACAACTGACTCCCTTTCCTTAAAACCATTATTTTAGATTTACTTAAATTAACACGAAGATTCCACTTGTTACAATAATTTTCGAGCTTATTTATCATACTCTGCAAACTACCAGGAGTAGGGGACAGAATAACAATATCATCTGTATACAATAAAACACTGACCTTAAACCTTTCAAAATCGCATCCTCCACCTAAATATCAGCCAAATCGTTTACAAATAAAGAAAATAGCAATTGTATGGGTATGAAGTTAATCCTTTGTACTTTAAGAGTTTTTCTAATAAAATCAAGTTACTTGTATTCGTAAGTCTGCGTTCTTACAAATTTATCATTGAGTTTACAATTATATTTGACCTGAAGGGCAGGATATCAGACTCGCTCGTACTTACAGTTATTTCTATAACGTGGTACAGGTCAACACAAATTATTCTAGCCAGACATATTTAAAACAAGAAACCTTCTTTTTATTGTGTTATTAAGAAACAAAGACATATCTATTTAAATAAAAGCATTATCAACATTCAAATATGTAAAGTACAGAAATTGTATATGTGTAAGTTATTGTTTAGAAAAATCAAAGTTCTTAAATGTTCCCAATTATATCAATGAAGTTTTATGTTCTTATGTGTTTTGCACTTTACTCACGAACTGTTTATCCAAATGTTTTGTATTTGGTTCTACTTCCCAAATACAATTATTCCGCCATGAGGCTGCTAAATTTGAGTCTCTGCAGTCGCACCATAACGTGACTGCCCCCTGTTGAATCCTGACCAAGACTGGCAAAACCACATTTCTAGAAGACGCTGCTTGCTGAGGATCTTGGGAAATCTCGCTGGGGTTCAATTTCCTCCAAGCACGGATTTGTACAACGTCAGATAATTTATCGGCGCGCACATTTCAAAATTCAAACTTTCAATTATACATTGTATAGAAAACATTTAGATTCTGTTTAAAAGCACTTTACACTTTTCCATTTATATATAATATTCATTCTGAATATTATTACTCTATTAACACTACTTGTACATTATTCAAACTTAACGTTTATTATTTATTATTTTTATTGGTTGGAAGATGTCCCATGCTTACACAATGGACTTAAAATACAGCCTTGTTTCAAACCCATATTAGTTTCAAAACATTTCGTTACGGCTGCATTACACCATACTCCCGATGTTGTACCTTTGTAAAGCTCTTTTATAATATTCAGCATATGAGAAGAAACACCCTAATACGATAACTTAAAATACTGCGCCTTTCTATCAATAGTATCAAAAGCAGAGGAAAAATCTACAAAAAAACAATACAGTTTCGTCCGCTTCTTTGACAGTTGCAACTGAATCATACTAGTTAAGTTGAATATGTTATCTATGGTGGATTAACCCTTTCTAAATCCGGCTTGAAATTCACTAATTATTTGATGACTATGTACCCAATTGTTTAATCGATTGTGCAATAAACTAGCAAACACTTTCGCTATACAATCTATAAATGACAGACCTCTGTAATTTTGCACACAATCGACATCCCCCTTTTTATGCAACGGAAAAATTATAGATTTTTTAAAACTTTCTGGAACGCGTTCTTCCATATATATTTTATTGAAAATGGCCAATAGCTTTGAACTTAAAACCTGTGGGCCGTTTTTAAAAAATTCATATGGGGAGGACCGATGTCTCTACGCGTCCAACGTACGTACAGTACAGCTAAAAACTTTACAGTATATTCAATTCAACATAACAGGCTTACATTTGAGTCTGGATTTTAGGATACTATCATATTTTCCAGAGCTTTCTCACCACATCCTAAAATGTAAGTTATTCATTAATAAACATTGAGCTTGACTAGTGAGATCGTTTACTTGTTAAAATAAAACTAAAACACAAAAATAGTATGTTTATTTATTCAAACATGTTTTGACCACAAAATCGGCATTTTCATTGATGGATGAGCTACAATAACTTGTCCATAATCCTTTTCTTGAATAGACCCGGCGATTGTAGCAATTCTAAGCTGAGAAGAAAGATAGCAGTCTAACATTGTATACGTGATATTGACTTTTAGTGCAAAAAAGTGCAAAGTTGGTGTTATATCGACACATAGATTGGAGGGTAAACTCAATTCTAGTATTTATTATCTTTGACTTACCGCCAGCAATCCTTGATTAATTCTTTTTTTCAGTTTATATTGTCATATATGGAAAAAAAGAATAATAAATCAAGGATTGCTGGCGGTAAGTCAAAGATAATAAATAGTTATTCAAGCATATCCGGTTACTCTAGACTATCATTATGATCAATTCTAGTTCGTGACAAATGTAGCACAAACATTTAAGAAATAAAAAATTACAACTTGTTATGTGGTATATTTAGTTGGCTCTTGTCAAATTTGATCACTTTGTGAAATAGACTCTTGGATAGAAAAACTAAACTAATTAATGAAAAACAAACACAATATTTAGTAAATTCTTTGTTATGCTGCCTTGTAAATGCCGTTACTGGCGAAACCATGGTCGGCAAGACTCAATAAAATTGTAGAATTTACTAAATATTGTATTTGTTTTTTCATTAAAATGGAGTTCTACCAAGTACCTTCGGTCAATAGTGTAAATCGTATTTAACTAATTATTTTAAATAAATAATATCAATTCTTACCTTTATATCAGTTGACCAAGCACAGAATCTAAAGACGATATGACTGCAGTCTTGAGTAAGTAATCACTGTATGACAAAGGTTTTTCTGTTTTTTACACTTTCACATAAAAAATCAGTCCTTGCACCGAAACACATCAACATTACGTCTTACTAACTGCAAAAAATATTGAAACAAAACCATAAGTATATATTTAAGGTTATTTTACAATTTAAAACAATAGTAGGTTAGGTTACATATTATATTACAGAGTAAGTCTTCAATAAGATAATTGGATAATAATAGCTGAAATGAAACATATATTGGGACTGACATATATATATTTACATACCAGGGGAAAGACTACTTCCTGCTCAAAAATATGGGAGAAAAAGTGTTTCCTTTTGTTATTTGTTATCAGTCTAAAGAAGGATCAGAAGTGTGTTTTTAACCCTCCCCTCAATTAGCCCAAAATCACAGAGGGTACAGATATGTCAAAAAAATACATCGTGTTATACACTACAAGATATATACAAAGCTCTGTTAATTTATTATAAACAATAAAATAATTAAATTGGGTTAAAGGGACGTTTTGAACACTTTTGTATATTATACTAAAATTCCGGTATTATTTTAATTAGTTCCAGTTTGATGTACAAAAAATAGAGAGGGTCTTTTTGAAAGTACCGTATTTTCTTCATCGTAAATTTTTTTTGGAAATTTTACATTTATAGATAAATAATTAGATCAATAGAGTAAAAATCGAAAATTCACAAAATGAAAGTGCCTAAATAATAATTAATAAATTACGTTTAGATGTCGCCAAAGTTTAAGTAGTTGAATAGCAGCCGTTCGATCACCCGGCATTCACATTTGAATCCATCTATTGTTTGTATCTATTTACTGTCAGCGTTGTTACTTTGTGTATTTAAAATGAGTACAGAAGCTGAAGAACATTTAAGATCTAGAAGTTGGCAGATTACATAGGCCCAGTACTCAGCAGCATCATGCGTCACTTTGAATCCATGTCAAGGTGATGTCCTTGTGGGGCAAGTGCACACTCGCTATAATCATCCAAATGACGCCTCACTGTATGCTTTGGCCAAGAACTTCACATTTCATGTAATTTTTTTAATTACTTAAAAAATAATAATAAATGTGTTGTTGTATTTAGCAATTTTAATTCATTATTTTTCTTCCAAAATAGGATACATGATTTTGGTCATTTCCATCCACGGAGTTTGTTTTTTGTTCACGTCTTTATATTCTTTATCCATAAAATAGGACGCTCTCTTACTTCATATAAGAAAATCTCGGTATAGAACTCCTCATCCAGTTCACTTTACAATTTCCAACACTTCTACTACAACACATAAAAAGCCAGTGAACTCCACTCAGCTCGCCATTAACTGAAGTTTAAGTACTGTACACGGTTCCATTTGCTTTCATGTTTTGACAAGATACCCAGCGTTAGCATCACCGCTGCATTTGTTAGAAACTGCCATCACTAGGTACTAAACTGGACATGGAAGTGACACAAACCTGACACTAACACGTTAGTTGATCTCGCATTGCTCCATTTACTCCAATGTGTCGTAGAATCACGGTATCACCTTGATACACAGTCTAAGTTGCGCATGACGCTGATGTGTACCAGCCCTTAAAAGTGAATTAGATGACGGTGAGCTAAAATTTTTAGATTAATCTGAAAATGAACAATCTTATTTTGAATAAATTATGACACAGTTTACGACCCAATTAGACTTTCCACTTCAAATAGTTTTCCAATTTGAAGTCATTTTGAAGCAAACATTAGGTCTGATTTAATATCTCCCTATTAAATTTTATCACGAACTCCCCATTTCTGCCTATTTTGGTATTGCCAAAACCTTTGCTCGCGTGTCAAAACACTTTTGGGCTAACGATCTCAAAGATCAAATAACCCAAACGGTGAAAGCCTGCGTGCAGTGTCAAAGGGCCAGACAGGCCCAGAACACTCGCGTAGGTTTTCAATCGTCCGAGATTCACACCGCCCTATTTTAACGTATTTACATCGACCACATTGGGCCTTTACCCGCGAGTAAAAACCGTAACAAATATTAATAAACTGTGGTCGATGCTTTTCCCAAATTCACCTTGTTATTCCCTACCCGTAATACTAAAACTCAGACAACGATTAATATATTGACAAAAAACTTTTTCGGCTTATTCGGGTTTCCCACAATTATAGTCACTGATAACGTGCCGAGCTTCAAGTCGGCCGCTATGGGCCAAATGTGCCTTGAACTAGGAATTTCTACCTTGCCCTATTACCCTATCCCCTCACATGATGAGGATAAATAAAAATCTAAAGGTCACCCTTCGCGTTTTTCATGAGAAAAATCAAACTGGTTGGGACCAACTGATTCACTGGTTCCAGATAGCATTTAATACAGCTACCCATACCCGCACAGGAAATTCCCCAGCAGGTTTGTTTTTAAGACATCATATCCGCGACCCTCTTCAATTGGCCTGGAATTTGGACGAATTAATTCCACCCCCACCTTTATTAACCAATGAGGAAGTTTGGTCGTCAGCTCTTCGCCACCTCACCAAGCGGTAGAAGGTCGCCTATGACGCACACCGACACCCCAACCAATATCAGGTGATTAGGTTATGTTTGGGGAACACCACCTAAGCAATGCCACCAACAGGGTCAATGCCAAGCTACTAGAGTTTGGCGGAAATGCTGACACAATCTAGTACATAATACATAAACTATTAAAGCTTCGAGCCAAATACAGAACAATGGATGTTACTTTCATGCCCCCATGTGTTTGGGCCAAGTGAATGACATACGTGAATGTCCTGTCCAAAATCCTTTAAAGTGTAGTAAAGAGTGTGTTTTATTAACACACTTTTGTACTTTTATGTTTAAATTGAATGGTTAATATTGACAGTTATGGTGAAAAAGCAAAAATCACATTAATTATTTTTTAATTAATAACAAAAATATTATTATTATTATTTTATAAAGCAAGGTTTTGAAACGAATGATCTCGGAAAAAATTATTAAAACTATAACCATACTGTTCTAAATTTTTACCACTAATTTTTAGAATTAATTTCTATTTTAATTAATGTGACAAAGTATAATTTGTTATGTTATTTAAACAAGTCGGAGGGGCTGAAATAAAAAGGTACAATTATTATGTTTATAAAAGTGTGATCCAAGTAGGGACTTAGAATGAATTAAGATAATATTCTACTTTAGTCCAAATAATAAATAGATACAGTATGAATTCAATTTGAACATAAACGGACAATTAAAACAGGTAAAGTGCTAACAAAATTTGTAAAAGTAACCTAAAACACGTTATACATATATTGATTGATACATGTTTCAAATTTCCACGCCTTACTGTAAGTTGCTGCAAAACCTCATATTGTTAATATAAACCTGAAGTACTATAAAATCACAACACTTTTGAATAAATCTAATAAACTAGTTACCTTTTTAAGAGTCCTGTATAACACCAAAAAACAGCATCTTCAACATTGCTTCAGCTCTTGAAACATTCATTGTCAATGATCTTCTAACAAAGAAACCTAAAACCAATTTGTATTCACTTTAACTTGAAATATATTCGGACAATGCTATCATTTCTACAAAGCAAGACACAAAATTTAAAGTGTAGTTACATAAATATCACACAAAAACACGTAATCCAGAAGGCTAGGTGTACACTTCGTCCTTCCGGAGTGTTTTGTGTAAATTGTAATATAGGCCTATGTACTTTTGTTTTAATCTGCAACAATCTCTTCGGATATAATATTAAGAATCTGAAGATGGAGTTAGGCTCCGAAACAGGTTGTCCTTTTAATATGATTAAGAAGCACATGACGAATATATACGGAAGTAATATTCAATTAGTTAATAATTATTTGTGACTTTGATATTGGAAACATTCATCAAATCAATTTTATTATTTATTATGAAGTAATTTTTAGTTAATTATTTATCCTTTCTGACAAACAGTATATTTGTATAAGGCAGATCAACAACAGAAAATGTTAAAAACAAATACATTTACACTTAAAACAATATAATAATATACTAAATAATAACTATTAGTAGAACATAATACCTGTCCGTATCCTATATAGTCTCCCTACATTTCTAATTATTACAAATTTTAGTCAACTATTAATACAAACAATTTTACATATATAATAATGTCAAACAGCTTTGTATATATATATATATATATATTTCCCCCCCTTTTTCCGGTTATTGATATGTTATGATTTAAATATATAATCATTTGTATAAATAGTTGTAAAATCCATCAATTTCTAACAAAATCAATCCAAGTTGACATAGCCTGCATGGAGACATACATTTGGTAAAAATAACATTTTTAATTCAGACAAACCCAAAATAAATATCCATGAAATATGAAATTTAATTTGTTTATCATAACAATTTCTCTAGAGAAAGAAAGCTAAGCATCACAATTTATTTATTTTTAATTTATTTATATTCATGTTTTGAAGAAGCATGAAATGAGATAAGAAAGAGAACCTAACATTTCTATAAACCTTACAAAATGGATAATTTGCATAAAATTTGATTTGTTTTTCCACCTACCTTCTTTGTAGTAATTTCTTTCATATCAATTTACACTGCAATCATCAGTATAACTGCATTGCTTCATCAGTAATGTACAATCAACAAACATCTGACTTCCAACATTTGGCCTATAAACAAACAAATGTTATATTTTAAAACTTTCATTTACTTTAAGGGTAGTTGTTAACTATTTGGACATTATTTCAAAAATTTAAAAAAAAATTATAAACTATCTGAAAAGTATGTAGTCCAATACAGGAAGTTCACTTATCAGTAGGTCATGTACACATAGGAATGGGAATTCATAGGTAGGTCTACTACATCTAACATAGTCAAGAAATGTATAAACTGTGTATAGACAAGTATTGATTATCGATGACACTAATTGCGCATTACAAATAGGTTTGGTTATATAGTCACCTAATGACGATTCTTTAAAGTCCATTTTAATATTAACGTCTCAAAAGATATGTAATGAGCATGTGTCTACACAACTGACTCCCTTTCCTTAAAACCATTATTTTAGATTTACTTAAATTAACACGAAGATTCCACTTGTTACAATAATTTTCGAGCTTATTTATCATACTCTGCAAACTACCAGGAGTAGGGGACAGAATAACAATATCATCTGCATACAATAAAACACTGACCTTAAACCTTTCAAAATCGCATCCTCCACCTAAATATCAGCCAAATCGTTTACAAATAAAGAAAATAGCAATTGTATGGGTATGAAGTTAATCCTTTGTACTTTAAGAGTTTTTCTAATAAAATCAAGTTACTTGTATTCGTAAGTCTGCGTTCTTACAAATTTATCATTGAGTTTACAATTATATTTGACCTGAAGGGCAGGATATCAGACTCGCTCGTACTTACAGTTATTTCTATAACGTGGTACAGGTCAACACAAATTATTCTAGCCAGACATATTTAAAACAAGAAACCTTCTTTTTATTGTGTTATTAAGAAACAAAGACATATCTATTTAAATAAAAGCATTATCAACATTCAAATATGTAAAGTACAGAAATTGTATATGTGTAAGTTATTGTTTAGAAAAATCAAAGTTCTTAAATGTTCCCAATTATATCAATGAAGTTTTATGTTCTTATGTGTTTTGCACTTTACTCACGAACTGTTTATCCAAATGTTTTGTATTTGGTTCTACTTCCCAAATACAATTATTCCGCCATGAGGCTGCTAAATTTGAGTCTCTGCAGTCGCACCATAACGTGACTGCCCCCTGTTGAATCCTGACCAAGACTGGCAAAACCACATTTCTAGAAGACGCTGCTTGCTGAGGATCTTGGGAAATCTCGCTGGGGTTCAATTTCCTCCAAGCACGGATTTGTACAACGTCAGATAATTTATCGGCGCGCACATTTCAAAATTCAAACTTTCAATTATACATTGTATAGAAAACATTTAGATTCTGTTTAAAAGCACTTTACACTTTTCCATTTATATATAATATTCATTCTGAATATTATTACTGTAAGCATGGGACATCTTCCAACCAAAATAAATAATAAATATTAAGTTTAAATAAAGTACAAGTAATATTAATGTAGTAATAATATTCAGAATAATTATTATATATAAATAGAAAGTGTAAAGTGTTCTTAAACAATGTCACAATATAATATTGAAAGTTTAAATTTCGAAATGTGCGCGCCGATAAAAATTAACAGACATGAATAAAGGAAATATGAGACCTGGAAAAACTTTCCATGAGTCAGCGAGCGTTAGCTTCGCCAGGGAAGAATATCCCATGATGCCTTGCGAGAGCGTCTTTCTAACAAGGAAGAAGAAAGCGTTGCTAAGCCAGTCTTTGTCAGGATCCTGCACGATATAGTCGTAATAGAAGTTGGCTGGACAGACTCGTTTTCAGTCCAAGATGGAAAATCTCCGTTAATAATGAAGTTAGAAGGACTCAAAGTTATGGACAATGGTTACTCGTGAGTAAAGTGTAAAATACTTGAGAAAATAATTTCAACGATTTAATTTGGGAACATTTTAAGAACTTTGATTTTGAACAATAACTTGCACATGTATATTTTCTATATTTCACATAATTGTATGCTAATGATGTCTTTGTTTGAATAATAATGTCTTTGTTTTTGAGTAATATAATAAAGGGAAGGTTTCTTGTTTTAACTATGTCTGGCTAAGATAATTTGTGTTAACCTGTGCCACGTTGTATGAATAGCTGCTAGTACAAATGAATTTGATACCCTACCCTTCAGGTAAATAGTAATGAAGTTGTAAGAACGCAGACTTACAACTATAAATAGTCTAAATTTTGTTTTAAAGTAATTGATGTTATTGAATAAATACATAAGTTAACTTCACTCCACTTATACATGGCGCCCGATTCTACTTATCATTTCGAAAAAGCAGTTAGGATTATAGCGTGGTACATGGTTATACGCATTTCTGAAATGAAAATTAAAATAAATTCAAATAAAGGGAATATTGTAGACTATAAAAATAACATAATTGAGAATTTATAATTAATACAATTTAAGATGGAAACAGATGAAAATAATTTAGACGAATCCGGTTTAGGAGTTAGCTTTACTGAGTCAGAAAGCATGGCAGAAACAAAAATTTTAGAACAGGTTAGCTCTCCTAGTGATGAAGATAAGTTTAAACATTTCGATGATTTAGTGAAATACTTAAATAATAAATTTTGTAAATTTGACAATAAATTTGATAAATCTGAAAATAATTTTATACAATTAAGAGAACAAATAAGAGACGATATGAAATTAAATAAATTGGATAGTGACAATAAATTTGAAAAATTTGAAAATAATTTTAAAGAAATGAAGGTAGCTATGAATAATCAATCTGAGAAATGTGAGGTTAATTTTAGACAATTAAAAGAAGATATAAATTCAAATAAGGTTGAAATAAATGATAGATTAGAAAACCTTAATTGTAAATTTGAACAAATGATAGTTGAGAGAAGAATAGGCTTTGAAAATTTAGTTAAGAAATTTGACACAGTAAGTAATAAATTTAACAAAGACGTTAAGAATGAAATTAGTAATGAACAAGTTGTAGTAATAGACCATATAAATTGTAATTTATCCAAAGAAATTCACATTTTAAAACAAAACAGTAATTATGACGTTGAGCCTACACTAGGGTTAAAGAAAGAAAATGATGTTAGTGTTCTAGTAGAAGATAGTTCATTGAAAACAGATATTGATGTGAGTAAGTTAGGCTATGTTGAGATAAATAGCATAGACAATGTAATTGAGGTTAAGAAATTGGTAAACAATAATTTTAATAACATGGAAGTACAGGTAGATTTTAAAATAAAGAAACGATGTAATTATATGATAATGGGTTATGAGGAAGTTTTTATTAAAAAGATTAGGAATGAATTTAGAATACAGGATCATGAAAATAAGTGTATCATTGAAAAAGAAAGTTTTAATAAAGATAAAATTAGGCTACAAGGGTGTTATGGGGAACTATATATAAAGACATTAGTTGATTCTACGGAGATAGTTAAAGAAATTAGGAGCATAGAGGGGGTAAATTATGAACAGTATTTTAGAAAGTGGACTTATAGGTTACGGCAGGAATACAAGATGAAATTTAGTGTTAGCAAAGTTGTTAGACTAGGCCAGAACCATAAGAAAAAGTTAATGTCGGAAAAAGTGTTTAGATTGGGTGTAAACCATAAAAAGAAAAGAAATACTGATCAGGAAGACAGTAAAATTAAAAATAAAGTAATATAATGTAACAGACAGGACAGTAACGTAATTAATCATAAATGGATGTGCAGATGTAATAAATTTTAATGTGAATTTGAATTAAGTTGTTTTTAAATAAAAAGTAGAATCTAGATAGATTTCTAAATAAATAATATATAACCTGAGATAAATAGACTAAATTATGATAATAAAATGTTATATTAACTAAAACGAGGACAGTTTAGGCTAAATTAGGAGGAGCAACCTAGAGTAAATATTCACCATCCCAATGGAAGGTGCATCCTGAAGGACATATTTACCAAATTCATAAAATTAAATAATTTTAAAATGTACGATGTTTTGAGGGGGTGATTAATATTAATGGGTTGAAATAAAATTATAAGTGAACCAAAAAAGAACTTCGGAAAACAGTGTCACAGGGGTTCATTAACCTAAGGTCATTGTGGGGTTCTTACTGAACCAAGTAGGTACTGAATATTCAAACTCATTTTGACCAAAGGGAGGTGAATTCTGTAGTGACATAAGTGTTTATTAGTATGATCAGAATGACATAGAAATGGTAGAGAATGGTTCAAGTGGTTAAATATTAGATATTGATGGATAAAATTAAAACAAATTTTTAAAATTTCAACTAAAATAAATTAAAATAATAATAAATGGTAATATGTTTAAATGTAAAACACAATTAAGATTAATATTGATTATAAGCCTAAAACCCGTTTAGGCCAGTTTTAGAAATTAATATTTGTAAAGAAACAAATATGACACTTGAATAAATAAAAAATTGAATTGAAGATAGGCTTAAAACCCATTTAGACCAGTGTTGGAAATTGATATTTGTACACAAACAAATACGAAACTTAAATAAGTATAATATAATTAACGATAGAGCCTTAAAACCCGTTTAGGCCAAACTTAGAATTAGTATTTGAGGAAAGAACAAATACGCAAATTTAAATAAGTGAAACATGATTTATAAAGTATATACTTTAGAAAATCAGTAAATTTTAGAATTTCGATATCTATATTTTAACTTAACTTATAAATATTCAATAACAAATAAACCTTTTAGCGATAGAATCAGAAGAAACTTTAAATTGATGATTAGATGATACATAACTTCAGAATAAAATTTTTTTAAATTAAACCGAGTTGAAAACTGGATAGAAGCCAAGACTACTCCAAATAAAAATAAGATTTATATAATAATAAACATAATTTACATCTGACATATAATAAGATATGATTAATAAGAATAAACTTAATGGTGATGAATGATGAAGAATGATTGTGAGTATGAGCACTAAAAATGCTAAAAAAGCTAGTTTTAAGTAAAAAACATCCATTACAACAAACTATGAGGACTTGTCCGATTAATTACTACTCGTAATGGATGTAGAAAATGATGGTATGTTGCCTTGTGCACATAGGAGATGTTAATGAACAATTTGGATGGAACATTCCATTCAAATTACTAATTACCAGGGCGTAGCTGTAACGATCATAGTTCGACGAAGCACCAAAAAACTCTATGTACCAATACGGTGATTTTTGTTTGTTGGTATCAAAGAACCTTCGCTAAATTAAGTAGGAGTTTTTTTTGTTTGTTGGTGTCAAATAACCTTCATGTATCACTGCGGTGACATTTGTTTATTGGTAACAAATAACCATCACGTATTTTTAAGGGTTAAAAACAATAACGACAGTATAGGCTAGGTTCGTACATTTCAGACGGTTAGGTTGGGTTGATAATTTTTTTATATACATTAGATAAATAAGAAGTAAATAAATAAATGATAATGATTAGGATACTTGATTTGATTTTTGATAATAATAATGTAGATAAAGTTCAGCAGAAGAACTTAAGTGAACAATGGTAAAGTCATAGATATAACTTTAAACACCTTATAATAATATTACAGGATTTACAAATGGCTAAATGATAATAATAAATAATTCAGTGGTGATTATATTTTAAATAAGATGAGATGTTTTGATGAAACTTTGATGAATATTAATAAATAGATGATGTAGATTTCTAAGAGAGTGAATAATAGATAAAATTTTTTTGAGGAGATGTCGAGATGATGTTAATGAAACTTTTAGTAAGGAGGATGATTTCAGGAAAATAATAAATAGTTTGGATTGTGATTTAGTATTTGGTAATAGGAATTGTTAATGAATAATAATATGTAGTTTGTTTTAATAAATCAGTAAGAGTAATGAGGTTTTTGAGGGGGTCAAGTGATGATGTTCTGCGATGAGGTTCGACGATAAATAATAGACTAGGGGTTCCAATGTGACGCTAGATCTTTAAATGATGTTCTACGAGTTTTTCTACGATTTTGCTGCGATGATATATTTGATTAGGGGTTCCAAAATGGACGCTAATCCTTGATGGTAATTTTTAGAGATTCCAAAGGGAATACTCTCATTCTACGAGGTTGATGATTTTTTTTATAAGACAAGAGAGTCTTATTGGTGAACTGATTTATTAAAATTTTTTCTTCTTTAAAATGAAAGTAGGCAATGTACCAAATAACTGTTAGAGATGAAGTTGAGATAGATTCCTGAAATCCTAGGCAAATAATAATAATAAAATGATTTGATTAAGAGATAAAAATGATAGGGAAATATGAATTCTCAATTATGAATTTGAGGGATGGGTTTTTTGATTGGAAAAGAAATCTTCTTTTTAGCCATAAAATAAATATGTTTGTATGTTTTAAAAAATTTCTTATAATGTGATATGTTTCATAAATTTGTTAACATGTAATAATAATAAAGATAGATGATTTTGATTTTGAAGATGCAATGTTTGTAATGAATAAAGATGACTTAGTAATCATGAAAGAGTTAATAATAAAAAATTGTAATGATGAAGAAGTGAATCATAAAAGATGATGATTTGAAATAATAATAATTGATTGTGTTGATGAACAAGTTTAATGATGTATTTTGAAATGATGTTGATATGTGATGTTGATTTTATGATATGAAAATTTTGAGAAATTTGTTTGTCTATGATTTGATGATTATTTCTGTTGTTCACATGTACTATGTTATACAATCTTCTGCTGTTGTAAAATAATAATGAATTAACAATGATGCTACGTTATGCACATTTGATTATGTTTTGATGATGAATTATATGATGTCTAATTTTTGTGCTTTTAAATATCATTTGCATTATGATATGATTGAAAATTATCTACTTGTTCACATTTTATATGTTTTAATATTGTTTGTTATGACTAGTTTACAAATTGAAAATGATTTTATGCTGTATACCTTGTAATATTATGTGTTACTTGACTCATTTAAAGAATTCATGTTTGCTATGTCGTGAATAATATACTTTATCATATTTTTGTATCACATTCTGTAATATGATTTTTATTTGACTTTTGATTTCTGTAGTTTGATGTATCATGAACAATATTATGTTTGTTGAAAACATGTTGAGAAATGATTTCTGTCTATGTTGAATGTACCATTTTTGAAATTTATGATATTTTTGAGATTTATGTAATACTTAAAAATAATTGATGATGTTTTTGAAAAATCTGTAACAATGCAGAAAATTTGTTATGCTTTTGAAATTTAAATGATGATGTTATAACCTTTTGATATTTTTGTTTTTAAAATTGTTAAATAATAAATTTAAATTTTTTCAAAATTATATTAGAACTAATCTTGTTCTCCGTAAAAGGTGGCAAGGGGTTGGAATGTCCCAGCTTCCATGTTTTTTTCTTCGAGATTCTTATTTCTGCGTAATGAGAATCTCGAAGGAGGGGGTTTCTGTAAGCATGGGACATCTTCCAACCAAAATAAATAATAAATATTAAGTTTAAATAAAGTACAAGTAATATTAATGTAGTAATAATATTCAGAATAATTATTATATATAAATAGAAAGTGTAAAGTGTTCTTAAACAATGTCACAATATAATATTGAAAGTTTAAATTTCGAAATGTGCGCGCCGATAAAAATTAACAGACATGAATAAAGGAAATATGAGACCTGGAAAAACTTTCCATGAGTCAGCGAGCGTTAGCTTCGCCAGGGAAGAATATCCCATGATGCCTTGCGAGAGCGTCTTTCTAACAAGGAAGAAGAAAGCGTTGCTAAGCCAGTCTTTGTCAGGATCCTGCACGATATAGTCGTAATAGAAGTTGGCTGGACAGACTCGTTTTCAGTCCAAGATGGAAAATCTCCGTTAATAATGAAGTTAGAAGGACTCAAAGTTATGGACAATGGTTACTCGTGAGTAAAGTGTAAAATACTTGAGAAAATAATTTCAACGATTTAATTTGGGAACATTTTAAGAACTTTGATTTTGAACAATAACTTGCACATGTATATTTTCTATATTTCACATAATTGTATGCTAATGATGTCTTTGTTTGAATAATAATGTCTTTGTTTTTGAGTAATATAATAAAGGGAAGGTTTCTTGTTTTAACTATGTCTGGCTAAGATAATTTGTGTTAACCTGTGCCACGTTGTATGAATAGCTGCTAGTACAAATGAATTTGATACCCTACCCTTCAGGTAAATAGTAATGAAGTTGTAAGAACGCAGACTTACAACTATAAATAGTCTAAATTTTGTTTTAAAGTAATTGATGTTATTGAATAAATACATAAGTTAACTTCACTCCACTTATATTACTCTATTAACACTACTTGTACATTATTCAAACTTAACGTTTATTATTTATTATTTTTATTGGTTGGAAGATGTCCCATGCTTACACAATGGACTTAAAATACAGCCTTGTTTCAAACCCATATTAGTTTCAAAACATTTCGTTACGGCTGCATTACACCATACTCCCGATGTTGTACCTTTGTAAAGCTCTTTTATAATATTCAGCATATGAGAAGAAACACCCTAATACGATAACTTAAAATACTGCGCCTTTCTATCAATAGTATCAAAAGCAGAGGAAAAATCTACAAAAAAACAATACAGTTTCGTCCGCTTCTTTGACAGTTGCAACTGAATCATACTAGTTAAGTTGAATATGTTATCTATGGTGGAATAACCCTTTCTAAATCCGGCTTGAAATTCACTAATTATTTGATGACTATGTACCCAATTGTTTAATCGATTGTGCAATAAACTAGCAAACACTTTCGCTATACAATCTATAAATGACAGACCTCTGTAATTTTGCACACAATCGACATCCCCCTTTTTATGCAACGGAAAAATTATAGATTTTTTAAAACTTTCTGGAACGCGTTCTTCCATATATATTTTATTGAAAATGGCCAATAGCTTTGAACTTAAAACCTGTGGGCCGTTTTTAAAAAATTCATATGGGGAGGACCGATGTCTCTACGCGTCCAACGTACGTACAGTACAGCTAAAAACTTTACAGTATATTCAATTCAACATAACAGGCTTACATTTGAGTCTGGATTTTAGGATACTATCATATTTTCCAGAGCTTTCTCACCACATCCTAAAATGTAAGTTATTCATTAATAAACATTGAGCTTGACTAGTGAGATCGTTTACTTGTTAAAATAAAACTAAAACACAAAAATAGTATGTTTATTTATTCAAACATGTTTTGACCACAAAATCGGCATTTTCATTGATGGATGAGCTACAATAACTTGTCCATAATCCTTTTCTTGAATAGACCCGGCGATTGTAGCAATTCTAAGCTGAGAAGAAAGATAGCAGTCTAACATTGTATACGTGATATTGACTTTTAGTGCAAAAAAGTGCAAAGTTGGTGTTATATCGACACATAGATTGGAGGGTAAACTCAATTCTAGTATTTATTATCTTTGACTTACCGCCAGCAATCCTTGATTAATTCTTTTTTTCAGTTTATATTGTCATATATGGAAAAAAAGAATAATAAATCAAGGATTGCTGGCGGTAAGTCAAAGATAATAAATAGTTATTCAAGCATATCCGGTTACTCTAGACTATCATTATGATCAATTCTAGTTCGTGACAAATGTAGCACAAACATTTAAGAAATAAAAAATTACAACTTGTTATTGTAAGCATGGGACATCTTCCAACCAAAATAAATAATAAATATTAAGTTTAAATAAAGTACAAGTAATATTAATGTAGTAATAATATTCAGAATAATTATTATATATAAATAGAAAGTGTAAAGTGTTCTTAAACAATGTCACAATATAATATTGAAAGTTTAAATTTCGAAATGTGCGCGCCGATAAAAATTAACAGACATGAATAAAGGAAATATGAGACCTGGAAAAACTTTCCATGAGTCAGCGAGCGTTAGCTTCGCCAGGGAAGAATATCCCATGATGCCTTGCGGGAGCGTCTTTCTAACAAGGAAGAAGGAAGCGTTGCTAAGCCAGTCTTTGTCAGGATCCTGCACGAGATAGTCGTAATAGAAGTTGGCTGGACAGACTCTTTTTCAGTCCAAGATGGAAAATCTCCGCTAATAATGAAGTTAGAAGGACTCAAAGTTATGGACAATGGTTACTCGTGAGTAAAGTGTAAAATATTTGAGAATATAATTTCAACGATCTAATTGGGAACATTTTAAGAACTTTGATTTTGAACAATAACTTGCACATGTATGTTTTCTATATTTCACATAATTGTATGTTAATGATGTTTTTGTTTGGATAATAATGTCTTTGTTTTTGAGTAATATAATAAAGGGAAGGTTTCTTGTTTTAACTATGTCTGGCTAAAATAATTTGTGTTAACCTGTGCCACGTTGTATGAATAGCTGCTAGTACAAATGAATTTGATACCCTACCCTTCAGGTAAATAGAAATGAAGTTGTAAGAACGCAGACTTACAACTATAAATAATCTAAATTTTGTTTTAAAGTAATTGATGTTATTGAATAAATACATAACTTAACTTCTCCCCACTTACAAAATGGCGCCCGATTCTACTTATCATTTCGAAAAAGCAGTTAGGATTATAGCGTGGTACAGGGTTATACACATTTCTAAAATGAAAATTAGAGTAAATTTACATAAAGAGATAATTGGAGAATATAAAAATATCATAATTGAGAATTTATAATTAATACAATTTAAGATGGAAACCGATGAAAATAACTTAGACGAATCCGGTTTAGGAGTTAGTTTTACCGAGGTAGAAAGCATGGCAGAGAAAAATATATTAGAACAGGTTAAATCGCCTAAAGATGAAAAACCAATATCATTAAATGATCTGATAGGATTACTAACTAGTATGAAGGATGATATTAAATTAGATAGTGTGGCTAATATTAAACAATTAAGAGTAGAACTTAAAAACGATATGAAGTTAAATAATGTAGAAATTAATGTAAAGTCTGAAAATAATTTTAAGGAAATGAATGATAAATTTGATAATAAATTTGAAATAATGAAGGTAGATATGAATAATCAATCTGAGAAATGTGAGGCTAATTTTAAGCAATTAAAAGAAGATATAAATTCAAATAAGGTTGAAATAAATGATAGATTAGAAAACCTTAATTGTAAATTTGAACAAATGATAGTTGAGAGAAGAATAGGCTTTGAAAATTTAGTTAAGAAATTTGACACAGTAAGTAATAAATTTAACAAAGACGTTAAGAATGAAATTAGTAATGAACAAGTTGTAGTAATAGACCATATAAATTGTAATTTATCCAAAGAAATTCACATTTTAAAACAAAACAGTAATTATGACGTTGAGCCTACACTAGGGTTAAAGAAAGAAAATGATGTTAGTGTTCTAGTAGAAGATAGTTCATTGAAAACAGATATTGATGTGAGTAAGTTAGGCTATGTTGAGATAAATAGCATAGACAATGTAATTGAGGTTAAGAAATTGGTAAACAATAATTTTAATAACATGGAAGTACAGGTAGATTTTAAAATAAAGAAACGATGTAATTATATGATAATGGGTTATGAGGAAGTTTTTATTAAAGAGATTAGGAATGAATTTAGAATACAGGATCATGAAAATAAGTGTATCATTGAAAAAGAAAGTTTTAATAAAGATAAAATTAGGCTACAAGGGTGTTATGGGGAACTATATATAAAGACATTAGTTGATTCTACGGAGATAGTTAAAGAAATTAGGAGCATAGAGGGGGTAAATTATGAACAGTATTTTAGAAAGTGGACTTATAGGTTACGGCAGGAATACAAGATGAAATTTAGTGTTAGCAAAGTTGTTAGACTAGGCCAGAACCATAAGAAAAAGTTAATGTCGGAAAAAGTGTTTAGATTGGGTGTAAACCATAAAAAGAAAAGAAATACTGATCAGGAAGACAGTAAAATTAAAAATAAAGTAATATAATGTAACAGACAGGACAGTAACGTAATTAATCATAAATGGATGTGCAGATGTAATAAATTTTAATGTGAATTTGAATTAAGTTGTTTTTAAATAAAAAGTAGAATCTAGATAGATTTCTAAATAAATAATATATAACCTGAGATAAATAGACTAAATTATGATAATAAAATGTTATATTAACTAAAACGAGGACAGTTTAGGCTAAATTAGGAGGAGCAACCTAGAGTAAATATTCACCATCCCAATGGAAGGTGCATCCTGAAGGACATATTTACCAAATTCATAAAATTAAATAATTTTAAAATGTACGATGTTTTGAGGGGGTGATTAATATTAATGGGTTGAAATAAAATTATAAGTGAACCAAAAAAGAACTTCGGAAAACAGTGTCACAGGGGTTCATTAACCTAAGGTCATTGTGGGGTTCGTACTGAACCAAGTAGGTATTGAATATTCAAACTCATTTTGACCAAAGGGAGGTGAATTCTGTAGTGACATAAGTGTTTATTAGTATGATCAGAATGACATAGAAATGGTAGAGAATGGTTCAAGTGGTTAAATATTAGATATTGATGGATAAAATTAAAACAAATTTTTAAAATTTCAACTAAAATAAATTAAAATAATAATAAATGGTAATATGTTTAAATGTAAAACACAATTAAGATTAATATTGATTATAAGCTTTAAAACCCGTTTAGGCCAGTTTTAGAAATTAATATTTGTAAAGAAACAAATATGAAACTTGAATAGAGAAAAAATTGAATTAACGATAGAGCCTTAAAACCCGTTTAGGCCAGTTTTAGAAATTAATATTTGTAAAGAAACAAATATGAAACTTGAATAGAGAAAAAATTGAATTAACGATAGAGCCTTAAAACCCGTTTAGGCCAGTTTTAGAAATTAATATTTGTAAAGAAACAAATATGAAACTTGAATAGAGAAAAAATTGAATTAACGATAGAGCCTTAAAACCCGTTTAGGCCAGTTTTAGAAATTAATATTTGTAAAGAAACAAATATGAAACTTGAATAGAGAAAAAATTGAATTAACGATAGAGCCTTAAAACCCGTTTAGGCCAGTTTTAGAAATTAATATTTGTAAAGAAACAAATATGAAACTTGAATAGAGAAAAAATTGAATTAACGATAGAGCCTTAAAACCCGTTTAGGCCAGTTTTAGAAATTAATATTTGTAAAGAAACAAATATGAAACTTGAATAGAGAAAAAATTGAATTAACGATAGAGCCTTAAAACCCGTTTAGGCCAGTTTTAGAAATTAATATTTGTAAAGAAACAAATATGAAACTTGAATAAATAAAAAATTGAATTGAAGATAGGCTTAAAACCCATTTAGGCCAGTGTTGGAAATTGATATTTGTACACAAACAAATACGAAACTTAATTAAGTATAATATAATTTTACGATAGAGCTTTAAAACCCGTTTAGGCCAAACTTAGAATTAGTATTTGAGGAAAGAACAAATAAGCAAATTTAAATAAATGAAACATGATTTATAAAGTATATACTTTAGAAAATCGATAAATTTTAGAATTTCGATATCTATATTTTAACTTAACTCATAAATTTTTAATAACAAATAAACCTTTTAGCGATAGAATCAGAAGAAACTTTAAATTGATGATTAGATGATACATAACTTCAGAATAAAAATTTTTTAAATTAAACCGAGTTGAAAAGTGGATAGAAGCCAAGACTACTCCAAATAAAAATAAGATTTATATAATAATAAACATAATTTACATCTGACATATAATAAGATATGATTAATAAGAATAAACTTAATGGTGATGAATGATGAAGAATGATTGTGAGTATGAGCACTAAAAATGCTAAAAAAAAACTTAGTTTTAAGAAAAAACATCCATTACAACAAACTATGAGGACTTGTCCGATTAATTACTACTCGTAATGGATGTAGAAAATGATGGTATGTTGCCTTGTGCACATAGGAGATGCTAATGAACAATTTGGATGGAAAACCTTCCATTCAAATTACTAATTACCAGGGCGTAGCTGTAACGATCATAGTTCGACGAAGCACCAAAAAACTCTATGTACCAATACGGTGATTTCTGTTTGTTGGTATCAAAGAACCTTCGCTAAATTAAGTAGGAGTTTTTTTGTTTGTTGGTGTCAAATAACCTTCATGTATCACTGCGGTGACATCTGTTTGTTGGTAACAAATAACCATCACGTATTTTTAAGGGTTAAAAACAATAAAGACAGTATAGGCTAGGTTCGTACATTTCAGACGGTTAGGTTGGGTTGATAATTTTTTATATACATTAGATAAATAAGAAGTAAATAAATAAATGATAATGATTAAGATACTTGACTTGATTCTTAATAATAATAATATAGATAAAGTTCAGCAGAAGAACTTAAGTGAACAATGGTAAAGTCATAGATATAACTTTAAACATTTTATAATAATAATACAGGATTTACAAATGGCTAAAAAATAATAATAAATAATTCAGTGGTGATTATATTTTAAATAAGATGAGATGTTTTGATGAAACTTTGATGAATATTAATAAATAGATGATGTAGATTTCTAAGAGAGTGAATAATAGATAAATTTTTTTTGAGGAAATGTTGAGAGAATGTTAATGAAATTTTTAGTAAGGAGGATGATTTCAGGAAGATAATAAATAGTTTGGATTGTGATTTAGTATTTGGTAATAGGAATTGTTAATGAATAATAATATGTAGTTTTTTAATAAATCAGTAAGAGTAATGAGGTTTTTGAGGGGGTCAAGTGATGATGTTCTGAGATAAGGTTCGACGATAAATAATAGACTAGGGGTTCCAATGTGACGCTAGATCTTTAAATGATGTTCTACGAGTTTTTCTACGATTTTGCTGCGATGATATATTTGATTAGGGGTTCCAAAATGGACGCTAATCCTTGATGGTAATTTTTAGAGATTCCAAAGGGAATACTCTCATTCTACGAGGTTGATGATTTTTTTTATAAGACAAGAGAGTCTTATTGGTGAACTGATTTATTAAAATTTTTTTTTCTTTAAAATGAAAGTAGGCAATGTACCAAATAACTGTTAGAGATGAAGTTGAGATAGATTCCTGAAATCCTAGGTAAATAATAATAATAAAATGATTTGATTAAGAGATAAAAATGATAGGGAAATATGAATTCTCAATTATGAATTTGAGGGATGGGTTTTTTGATTGGAAAAGAAATCTTCCTTTTAGCCATAAAATAATAATGTTTGTATGTTTTAAAAATTTTTTATAATGTGATATGTTTCATAAATTTGTTAACATGTAATAATAATGAAGATAGATGATTTTGATTTTAAAAGATGTGATAATAATAAAGGTAGATGATTGTGATTTTAATAAATGTAACAGTGATGATGAATAAAGATGTCTTTATAATGATGAAGAATTTAATTATAAAAATTGTAATGATGAAAAAGTGAATCATAAAAAATGATGATTTGAAATAATAATAATTGATTTTGTCAATGAACATGTTTAATGATGTATTTTGAAATGATGCTGATATGTGATGTTGAGTTTATGATATGAAAATTTTGAAAAATTTGTTTGTCTATGATTTGATGATTATTTCTGTTGTTCACATGTACAATGTTATACAATTTTCTGCTGCTGTAAAATAATTAAAATTAACAATGATGCTACGTTATGCACTTTTGATTATGTTTTGACATATGATGTCTAATTGTTGTGCTTTTAAATATCATTTGCATTATGATATGATTTGAAAATTATCTACTTGTTCACATCTTATATGTTCTAATATTGTCTGTTATGTCTAGTTTACACATTGAAAATGATTTTATGCTGTATACCTTGTAATATGATGTGTTACTTGATTCATTTTAAAGAATCCATATTGGTTATGTCATGAATACCATACTTCTATCATATTTTTGTATCACATTCTGTAATATGATTTTTACTTGACTTTTGATTTCTGTAGTTTGATGTATCATGAACAATATTATGTTTTGTTAAAAACATGTTGAGAAATGATTTCTGTCTATGTTGAATGTACCATTTTTGAAATTTATGATATTTTTGAGATTTATGTAATACTTAAAAATAATTGATGATGTTTTTGAAAAATCTGTAACAATGCAGAAAATTTATTATGCTTTTGAAATTTAAATGATGATGTTAAAACTTTTTGATATTGGTGATTTTTAAAAAATTGTTAAATGATAAATTAAAATTATTTCGAAATTGTTATTAGGACTGTTCTTGTTCTCCGTAAAAGGTGGCAAGGGGTTGGAGTGTCCCAGCTTCCATGTTTTTTTTCTTCGAGATTCTTATTTCTGCGTAATGAGAATCTCGAAGGAGGGGGTTTCTGTAAGCATGGGACATCTTCCAACCAAAATAAATAATAAATATTAAGTTTAAATAAAGTACAAGTAATATTAATGTAGTAATAATATTCAGAATAATTATTATATATAAATAGAAAGTGTAAAGTGTTCTTAAACAATGTCACAATATAATATTGAAAGTTTAAATTTCGAAATGTGCGCGCCGATAAAAATTAACAGACATGAATAAAGGAAATATGAGACCTGGAAAAACTTTCCATGAGTCAGCGAGCGTTAGCTTCGCCAGGGAAGAATATCCCATGATGCCTTGCGGGAGCGTCTTTCTAACAAGGAAGAAGGAAGCGTTGCTAAGCCAGTCTTTGTCAGGATCCTGCACGAGATAGTCGTAATAGAAGTTGGCTGGACAGACTCTTTTTCAGTCCAAGATGGAAAATCTCCGCTAATAATGAAGTTAGAAGGACTCAAAGTTATGGACAATGGTTACTCGTGAGTAAAGTGTAAAATATTTGAGAATATAATTTCAACGATCTAATTGGGAACATTTTAAGAACTTTGATTTTGAACAATAACTTGCACATGTATGTTTTCTATATTTCACATAATTGTATGTTAATGATGTTTTTGTTTGGATAATAATGTCTTTGTTTTTGAGTAATATAATAAAGGGAAGGTTTCTTGTTTTAACTATGTCTGGCTAAAATAATTTGTGTTAACCTGTGCCACGTTGTATGAATAGCTGCTAGTACAAATGAATTTGATACCCTACCCTTCAGGTAAATAGAAATGAAGTTGTAAGAACGCAGACTTACAACTATAAATAATCTAAATTTTGTTTTAAAGTAATTGATGTTATTGAATAAATACATAACTTAACTTCTCCCCACTTACATTATGGTATATTGTGGTATATTTAGTTGGCTCTTGTCAAATTTGATCACTTTGTGAAATAGACTCTTGGATAGAAAAACTAAACTAATTAATGAAAAACAAACACAATATTTAGTAAATTCTTTGTTATGCTGCCTTGTAAATGCCGTTACTGGCGAAACCATGGTCGGCAAGACTCAATAAAATTGTAGAATTTACTAAATATTGTATTTGTTTTTTCATTAAAATGGAGTTCTACCAAGTACCTTCGGTCAATAGTGTAAATCGTATTTAACTAATTATTTTAAATAAATAATATCAATTCTTACCTTTATATCAGTTGACCAAGCACAGAATCTAAAGACGATATGACTGCAGTCTTGAGTAAGTAATCACTGTATGACAAAGGTTTTTCTGTTTTTTACACTTTCACATAAAAAATCAGTCCTTGCACCGAAACACATCAACATTACGTCTTACTAACTGCAAAAAATATTGAAACAAAACCATAAGTATATATTTAAGGTTATTTTACAATTTAAAACAATAGTAGGTTAGGTTACATATTATATTACAGAGTAAGTCTTCAATAAGATAATTGGATAATAATAGCTGAAATGAAACATATATTGGGACTGACATATATATATTTACATACCAGGGGAAAGACTACTTCCTGCTCAAAAATATGGGAGAAAAAGTGTTTCCTTTTGTTATTTGTTATCAGTCTAAAGAAGGATCAGAAGTGTGTTTTTAACCCTCCCCTCAATTAGCCCAAAATCACAGAGGGTACAGATATGTCAAAAAAATACATCGTGTTATACACTACAAGATATATACAAAGCTCTGTTAATTTATTATAAACAATAAAATAATTAAATTGGGTTAAAGGGACGTTTTGAACACTTTTGTATATTATACTAAAATTCCGGTATTATTTTAATTAGTTCCAGTTTGATGTACAAAAAATAGAGAGGGTCTTTTTGAAAGTACCGTATTTTCTTCATCGTAAATTTTTTTTGGAAATTTTACATTTATAGATAAATAATTAGATCAATAGAGTAAAAATCGAAAATTCACAAAATGAAAGTGCCTAAATAATAATTAATAAATTACGTTTAGATGTCGCCAAAGTTTAAGTAGTTGAATAGCAGCCGTTCGATCACCCGGCATTCACATTTGAATCCATCTATTGTTTGTATCTATTTACTGTCAGCGTTGTTACTTTGTGTATTTAAAATGAGTACAGAAGCTGAAGAACATTTAAGATCTAGAAGTTGGCAGATTACATAGGCCCAGTACTCAGCAGCATCATGCGTCACTTTGAATCCATGTCAAGGTGATGTCCTTGTGGGGCAAGTGCACACTCGCTATAATCATCCAAATGACGCCTCACTGTATGCTTTGGCCAAGAACTTCACATTTCATGTAATTTTTTTAATTACTTAAAAAATAATAATAAATGTGTTGTTGTATTTAGCAATTTTAATTCATTATTTTTCTTCCAAAATAGGATACATGATTTTGGTCATTTCCATCCACGGAGTTTGTTTTTTGTTCACGTCTTTATATTCTTTATCCATAAAATAGGACGCTCTCTTACTTCATATAAGAAAATCTCGGTATAGAACTCCTCATCCAGTTCACTTTACAATTTCCAACACTTCTACTACAACACATAAAAAGCCAGTGAACTCCACTCAGCTCGCCATTAACTGAAGTTTGAGTACTGTACACGGTTCCATTTGCTTTCATGTTTTGACAAGATACCCAGCGTTAGCATCACCGCTGCATTTGTTAGAAACTGCCATCACTAGGTACTAAACTGGACATGGAAGTGACACAAACCTGACACTAACACGTTAGTTGATCTCGCATTGCTCCATTTACTCCAATGTGTCGTAGAATCACGGTATCACCTTGATACACAGTCTAAGTTGCGCATGACGCTGATGTGTACCAGCCCTTAAAAGTGAATTAGATGACGGTGAGCTAAAATTTTTAGATTAATCTGAAAATGAACAATCTTATTTTGAATAAATTATGACACAGTTTACGACCCAATTAGACTTTCCACTTCAAATAGTTTTCCAATTTGAAGTCATTTTGAAGCAAACATTAGGTCTGATTTAATATCTCCCTATTAAATTTTATCACGAACTCCCCATTTCTGCCTATTTTGGTATTGCCAAAACCTTTGCTCGCGTGTCAAAACACTTTTGGGCTAACGATCTCAAAGATCAAATAACCCAAACGGTGAAAGCCTGCGTGCAGTGTCAAAGGGCCAGACAGGCCCAGAACACTCGCGTAGGTTTTCAATCGTCCGAGATTCACACCGCCCTATTTTAACGTATTTACATCGACCACATTGGGCCTTTACCCGCGAGTAAAAACCGTAACAAATATTAATAAACTGTGGTCGATGCTTTTCCCAAATTCACCTTGTTATTCCCTACCCGTAATACTAAAACTCAGACAACGATTAATATATTGACAAAAAACTTTTTCGGCTTATTCGGGTTTCCCACAATTATAGTCACTGATAACGTGCCGAGCTTCAAGTCGGCCGCTATGGGCCAAATGTGCCTTGAACTAGGAATTTCTACCTTGCCCTATTACCCTATCCCCTCACATGATGAGGATAAATAAAAATCTAAAGGTCACCCTTCGCGTTTTTCATGAGAAAAATCAAACTGGTTGGGACCAACTGATTCACTGGTTCCAGATAGCATTTAATACAGCTACCCATACCCGCACAGGAAATTCCCCAGCAGGTTTGTTTTTAAGACATCATATCCGCGACCCTCTTCAATTGGCCTGGAATTTGGACGAATTAATTCCACCCCCACCTTTATTAACCAATGAGGAAGTTTGGTCGTCAGCTCTTCGCCACCTCACCAAGCGGTAGAAGGTCGCCTATGACGCACACCGACACCCCAACCAATATCAGGTGATTAGGTTATGTTTGGGGAACACCACCTAAGCAATGCCACCAACAGGGTCAATGCCAAGCTACTAGAGTTTGGCGGAAATGCTGACACAATCTAGTACATAATACATAAACTATTAAAGCTTCGAGCCAAATACAGAACAATGGATGTTACTTTCATGCCCCCATGTGTTTGGGCCAAGTGAATGACATACGTGAATGTCCTGTCCAAAATCCTTTAAAGTGTAGTAAAGAGTGTGTTTTATTAACACACTTTTGTACTTTTATGTTTAAATTGAATGGTTAATATTGACAGTTATGGTGAAAAAGCAAAAATCACATTAATTATTTTTTAATTAATAACAAAAATATTATTATTATTAT
This sequence comes from Aphrophora alni, assembly GCA_963513935.1. Taxonomy (NCBI): domain Eukaryota; kingdom Metazoa; phylum Arthropoda; class Insecta; order Hemiptera; family Aphrophoridae; genus Aphrophora; species Aphrophora alni. The sequence goes on along the minus strand of OY740772.1, from coordinate 108,584,891 downwards.
TTTATAAAGCAAGGTTTTGAAACGAATGATCTCGGAAAAAATTATTAAAACTATAACCATACTGTTCTAAATTTTTACCACTAATTTTTAGAATTAATTTCTATTTTAATTAATGTGACAAAGTATAATTTGTTATGTTATTTAAACAAGTCGGAGGGGCTGAAATAAAAAGGTACAATTATTATGTTTATAAAAGTGTGATCCAAGTAGGGACTTAGAATGAATTAAGATAATATTCTACTTTAGTCCAAATAATAAATAGATACAGTATGAATTCAATTTGAACATAAACGGACAATTAAAACAGGTAAAGTGCTAACAAAATTTGTAAAAGTAACCTAAAACACGTTATACATATATTGATTGATACATGTTTCAAATTTCCACGCCTTACTGTAAGTTGCTGCAAAACCTCATATTGTTAATATAAACCTGAAGTACTATAAAATCACAACACTTTTGAATAAATCTAATAAACTAGTTACCTTTTTAAGAGTCCTGTATAACACCAAAAAACAGCATCTTCAACATTGCTTCAGCTCTTGAAACATTCATTGTCAATGATCTTCTAACAAAGAAACCTAAAACCAATTTGTATTCACTTTAACTTGAAATATATTCGGACAATGCTATCATTTCTACAAAGCAAGACACAAAATTTAAAGTGTAGTTACATAAATATCACACAAAAACACGTAATCCAGAAGGCTAGGTGTACACTTCGTCCTTCCGGAGTGTTTTGTGTAAATTGTAATATAGGCCTATGTACTTTTGTTTTAATCTGCAACAATCTCTTCGGATATAATATTAAGAATCTGAAGATGGAGTTAGGCTCCGAAACAGGTTGTCCTTTTAATATGATTAAGAAGCACATGACGAATATATACGGAAGTAATATTCAATTAGTTAATAATTATTTGTGACTTTGATATTGGAAACATTCATCAAATCAATTTTATTATTTATTATGAAGTAATTTTTAGTTAATTATTTATCCTTTCTGACAAACAGTATATTTGTATAAGGCAGATCAACAACAGAAAATGTTAAAAACAAATACATTTACACTTAAAACAATATAATAATATACTAAATAATAACTATTAGTAGAACATAATACCTGTCCGTATCCTATATAGTCTCCCTACATTTCTAATTATTACAAATTTTAGTCAACTATTAATACAAACAATTTTACATATATAATAATGTCAAACAGCTTTGTATATATATATATATATTTCCCCCCCTTTTTCCGGTTATTGATATGTTATGATTTAAATATATAATCATTTGTATAAATAGTTGTAAAATCCATCAATTTCTAACAAAATCAATCCAAGTTGACATAGCCTGCATGGAGACATACATTTGGTAAAAATAACATTTTTAATTCAGACAAACCCAAAATAAATATCCATGAAATATGAAATTTAATTTGTTTATCATAACAATTTCTCTAGAGAAAGAAAGCTAAGCATCACAATTTATTTATTTTTAATTTATTTATATTCATGTTTTGAAGAAGCATGAAATGAGATAAGAAAGAGAACCTAACATTTCTATAAACCTTACAAAATGGATAATTTGCATAAAATTTGATTTGTTTTTCCACCTACCTTCTTTGTAGTAATTTCTTTCATATCAATTTACACTGCAATCATCAGTATAACTGCATTGCTTCATCAGTAATGTACAATCAACAAACATCTGACTTCCAACATTTGGCCTATAAACAAACAAATGTTATATTTTAAAACTTTCATTTACTTTAAGGGTAGTTGTTAACTATTTGGACATTATTTCAAAAATTAAAAAAAAAATTATAAACTATCTGAAAAGTATGTAGTCCAATACAGGAAGTTCACTTATCAGTAGGTCATGTACACATAGGAATGGGAATTCATAGGTAGGTCTACTACATCTAACATAGTCAAGAAATGTATAAACTGTGTATAGACAAGTATTGATTATCGATGACACTAATTGCGCATTACAAATAGGTTTGGTTATATAGTCACCTAATGACGATTCTTTAAAGTCCATTTTAATATTAACGTCTCAAAAGATATGTAATGAGCATGTGTCTACACAACTGACTCCCTTTCCTTAAAACCATTATTTTAGATTTACTTAAATTAACACGAAGATTCCACTTGTTACAATAATTTTCGAGCTTATTTATCATACTCTGCAAACTACCAGGAGTAGGGGACAGAATAACAATATCATCTGTATACAATAAAACACTGACCTTAAACCTTTCAAAATCGCATCCTCCACCTAAATATCAGCCAAATCGTTTACAAATAAAGAAAATAGCAATTGTATGGGTATGAAGTTAATCCTTTGTACTTTAAGAGTTTTTCTAATAAAATCAAGTTACTTGTATTTGTAAGTCTGCGTTCTTACAAATTTATCATTGAGTTTACAATTATATTTGACCTGAAGGGCAGGATATCAGACTCGCTCGTACTTACAGTTATTTCTATAACGTGGTACAGGTCAACACAAATTATTCTAGCCAGACATATTTAAAACAAGAAACCTTCTTTTTATTGTGTTATTAAGAAACAAAGACATATCTATTTAAATAAAAGCATTATCAACATTCAAATATGTAAAGTACAGAAATTGTATATGTGTAAGTTATTGTTTAGAAAAATCAAAGTTCTTAAATGTTCCCAATTATATCAATGAAGTTTTATGTTCTTATGTGTTTTGCACTTTACTCACGAACTGTTTATCCAAATGTTTTGTATTTGGTTCTACTTCCCAAATACAATTATTCCGCCATGAGGCTGCTAAATTTGAGTCTCTGCAGTCGCACCATAACGTGACTGCCCCCTGTTGAATCCTGACCAAGACTGGCAAAACCACATTTCTAGAAGACGCTGCTTGCTGAGGATCTTGGGAAATCTCGCTGGGGTTCAATTTCCTCCAAGCACGGATTTGTACAACGTCAGATAATTTATCGGCGCGCACATTTCAAAATTCAAACTTTCAATTATACATTGTATAGAAAACATTTAGATTCTGTTTAAAAGCACTTTACACTTTTCCATTTATATATAATATTCATTCTGAATATTATTACTCTATTAACACTACTTGTACATTATTCAAACTTAACGTTTATTATTTATTATTTTTATTGGTTGGAAGATGTCCCATGCTTACACAATGGACTTAAAATACAGCCTTGTTTCAAACCCATATTAGTTTCAAAACATTTCGTTACGGCTGCATTACACCATACTCCCGATGTTGTACCTTTGTAAAGCTCTTTTATAATATTCAGCATATGAGAAGAAACACCCTAATACGATAACTTAAAATACTGCGCCTTTCTATCAATAGTATCAAAAGCAGAGGAAAAATCTACAAAAAAACAATACAGTTTCGTCCGCTTCTTTGACAGTTGCAACTGAATCATACTAGTTAAGTTGAATATGTTATCTATGGTGGAATAACCCTTTCTAAATCCGGCTTGAAATTCACTAATTATTTGATGACTATGTACCCAATTGTTTAATCGATTGTGCAATAAACTAGCAAACACTTTCGCTATACAATCTATAAATGACAGACCTCTGTAATTTTGCACACAATCGACATCCCCCTTTTTATGCAACGGAAAAATTATAGATTTTTTAAAACTTTCTGGAACGCGTTCTTCCATATATATTTTATTGAAAATGGCCAATAGCTTTGAACTTAAAACCTGTGGGCCGTTTTTAAAAAATTCATATGGGGAGGACCGATGTCTCTACGCGTCCAACGTACGTACAGTACAGCTAAAAACTTTACAGTATATTCAATTCAACATAACAGGCTTACATTTGAGTCTGGATTTTAGGATACTATCATATTTTCCAGAGCTTTCTCACCACATCCTAAAATGTAAGTTATTCATTAATAAACATTGAGCTTGACTAGTGAGATCGTTTACTTGTTAAAATAAAACTAAAACACAAAAATAGTATGTTTATTTATTCAAACATGTTTTGACCACAAAATCGGCATTTTCATTGATGGATGAGCTACAATAACTTGTCCATAATCCTTTTCTTGAATAGACCCGGCGATTGTAGCAATTCTAAGCTGAGAAGAAAGATAGCAGTCTAACATTGTATACGTGATATTGACTTTTAGTGCAAAAAAGTGCAAAGTTGGTGTTATATCGACACATAGATTGGAGGGTAAACTCAATTCTAGTATTTATTATCTTTGACTTACCGCCAGCAATCCTTGATTAATTCTTTTTTTCAGTTTATATTGTCATATATGGAAAAAAAGAATAATAAATCAAGGATTGCTGGCGGTAAGTCAAAGATAATAAATAGTTATTCAAGCATATCCGGTTACTCTAGACTATCATTATGATCAATTCTAGTTCGTGACAAATGTAGCACAAACATTTAAGAAATAAAAAATTACAACTTGTTATGTGGTATATTTAGTTGGCTCTTGTCAAATTTGATCACTTTGTGAAATAGACTCTTGGATAGAAAAACTAAACTAATTAATGAAAAACAAACACAATATTTAGTAAATTCTTTGTTATGCTGCCTTGTAAATGCCGTTACTGGCGAAACCATGGTCGGCAAGACTCAATAAAATTGTAGAATTTACTAAATATTGTATTTGTTTTTTCATTAAAATGGAGTTCTACCAAGTACCTTCGGTCAATAGTGTAAATCGTATTTAACTAATTATTTTAAATAAATAATATCAATTCTTACCTTTATATCAGTTGACCAAGCACAGAATCTAAAGACGATATGACTGCAGTCTTGAGTAAGTAATCACTGTATGACAAAGGTTTTTCTGTTTTTTACACTTTCACATAAAAAATCAGTCCTTGCACTGAAACACATCAACATTACGTCTTACTAACTGCAAAAAATATTGAAACAAAACCATAAGTATATATTTAAGGTTATTTTACAATTTAAAACAATAGTAGGTTAGGTTACATATTATATTACAGAGTAAGTCTTCAATAAGATAATTGGATAATAATAGCTGAAATGAAACATATATTGGGACTGACATATATATATTTACATACCAGGGGAAAGACTACTTCCTGCTCAAAAATATGGGAGAAAAAGTGTTTCCTTTTGTTATTTGTTATCAGTCTAAAGAAGGATCAGAAGTGTGTTTTTAACCCTCCCCTCAATTAGCCCAAAATCACAGAGGGTACAGATATGTCAAAAAAATACATCGTGTTATACACTACAAGATATATACAAAGCTCTGTTAATTTATTATAAACAATAAAATAATTAAATTGGGTTAAAGGGACGTTTTGAACACTTTTGTATATTATACTAAAATTCCGGTATTATTTTAATTAGTTCCAGTTTGATGTACAAAAAATAGAGAGGGTCTTTTTGAAAGTACCGTATTTTCTTCATCGTAAATTTTTTTTGGAAATTTTACATTTATAGATAAATAATTAGATCAATAGAGTAAAAATCGAAAATTCACAAAATGAAAGTGCCTAAATAATAATTAATAAATTACGTTTAGATGTCGCCAAAGTTTAAGTAGTTGAATAGCAGCCGTTCGATCACCCGGCATTCACATTTGAATCCATCTATTGTTTGTATCTATTTACTGTCAGCGTTGTTACTTTGTGTATTTAAAATGAGTACAGAAGCTGAAGAACATTTAAGATCTAGAAGTTGGCAGATTACATAGGCCCAGTACTCAGCAGCATCATGCGTCACTTTGAATCCATGTCAAGGTGATGTCCTTGTGGGGCAAGTGCACACTCGCTATAATCATCCAAATGACGCCTCACTGTATGCTTTGGCCAAGAACTTCACATTTCATGTAATTTTTTTAATTACTTAAAAAATAATAATAAATGTGTTGTTGTATTTAGCAATTTTAATTCATTATTTTTCTTCCAAAATAGGATACATGATTTTGGTCATTTCCATCCACGGAGTTTGTTTTTTGTTCACGTCTTTATATTCTTTATCCATAAAATAGGACGCTCTCTTACTTCATATAAGAAAATCTCGGTATAGAACTCCTCATCCAGTTCACTTTACAATTTCCAACACTTCTACTACAACACATAAAAAGCCAGTGAACTCCACTCAGCTCGCCATTAACTGAAGTTTGAGTACTGTACACGGTTCCATTTGCTTTCATGTTTTGACAAGATACCCAGCGTTAGCATCACCGCTGCATTTGTTAGAAACTGCCATCACTAGGTACTAAACTGGACATGGAAGTGACACAAACCTGACACTAACACGTTAGTTGATCTCGCATTGCTCCATTTACTCCAATGTGTCGTAGAATCACGGTATCACCTTGATACACAGTCTAAGTTGCGCATGGCGCTGATGTGTACCAGCCCTTAAAAGTGAATTAGATGACGGTGAGCTAAAATTTTTAGATTAATCTGAAAATGAACAATCTTATTTTGAATAAATTATGACACAGTTTACGACCCAATTAGACTTTCCACTTCAAATAGTTTTCCAATTTGAAGTCATTTTGAAGCAAACATTAGGTCTGATTTAATATCTCCCTATTAAATTTTATCACGAACTCCCCATTTCTGCCTATTTTGCCTATTCTGCCTATTTCTGCCAAAACCTTTACTCGCGTGTCAAAACACTTTTGGGCTAACGATCTCAAAGATCAAATAACCCAAACGGTGAAAGCCTGCGTGCAGTGTCAAAGGGCCAGACAGGCCCAGAACACTCGCGTAGGTTTTCAATCGTCCGAGATTCACACCGCCCTATTTTAACGTATTTACATCGACCACATTGGGCCTTTACCCGCGAGTAAAAACCGTAACAAATATTAATAAACTGTGGTCGATGCTTTTCCCAAATTCACCTTGTTATTCCCTACCCGTAACACTAAAACTCAGACAACGATTAATATATTGACAAAAAACTTTTTCGGCTTATTCGGGTTTCCCACAATTATAGTCACTGATAACGTGCCGAGCTTCAAGTCGGCCGCTATGGGCCAAATGTGCCTTGAACTAGGAATTTCTACCTTGCCCTATTACCCTATCCCCTCACATGATGAGGATAAATAAAAATCTAAAGGTCACCCTTCGCGTTTTTCATGAGAAAAATCAAACTGGTTGGGACCAACTGATTCACTGGTTCCAGATAGCATTTAATACAGCTACCCATACCCGCACAGGAAATTCCCCAGCAGGTTTGTTTTTAAGACATCATATCCGCGACCCTCTTCAATTGGCCTGGAATTTGGACGAATTAATTCCACCCCCACCTTTATTAACCAATGAGGAAGTTTGGTCGTCAGCTCTTCGCCACCTCACCAAGCGGTAGAAGGTCGCCTATGACGCACACCGACACCCCAACCAATATCAGGTGATTAGGTTATGTTTGGGGAACACCACCTAAGCAATGCCACCAACAGGGTCAATGCCAAGCTACTAGAGTTTGGCGGAAATGCTGACACAATCTAGTACATAATACATAAACTATTAAAGCTTCGAGCCAAATACAGAACAATGGATGTTACTTTCATGCCCCCATGTGTTTGGGCCAAGTGAATGACATACGTGAATGTCCTGTCCAAAATCCTTTAAAGTGTAGTAAAGAGTGTGTTTTATTAACACACTTTTGTACTTTTATGTTTAAATTGAATGGTTAATATTGACAGTTATGGTGAAAAAGCAAAAATCACATTAATTATTTTTTAATTAATAACAAAAATATTATTATTATTATTTTATAAAGCAAGGTTTTGAAACGAATGATCTCGGAAAAAATTATTAAAACTATAACCATACTGTTCTAAATTTTTACCACTAATTTTTAGAATTAATTTCTATTTTAATTAATGTGACAAAGTATAATTTGTTATGTTATTTAAACAAGTTGGAGGGGCTGAAATAAAAGGTAAAAATTATTATGTTTATAAAGGTGTGATCCAAGTAGGGACTTAAAATGAATTAAGATAATATTCTACTTTAGTCCAAATAATAAATAGATACAGTATGAATTCAATTTGAACATAAACGGACAATTAAAACAGGTAGAGTGCTAACAAAATTTGTAAAAGTAACCTAAAACACGTTACACATTTATATTGATTGATACATGTTTCAAATTTCCATGCCTTACTGTAAGTTGCTGCAAAACCTCATATTTTTAATATAAACCTGAAGTACTATAAAATCACAACACTTTTGAATAAATCGAATAAACTAGTTACCTTTATAAGAGTCCTGTATAACACCAAAAAACAGCATCTTCAACATTGCTTCAGCTCTTGAAACATTCGTTGTCAATGATCTTCTAACAAATAAACCTAAAACCAATTTGTATTCACTTTAACTTGAAATATATTCGGTCATTGCTATCATTTCTACAAAGCAAGACACAAAATTTAAAGTGTAGTTACATAAATATCATACAAAAACACGTAATCCAGAAGGCTAGGTGTACACTTCGTCCTTCCGGAGTGTTTTGTGTAAATTGTAATATAGGCCTATGTACTTTTGTTTTAATCTGCAACAATCTCTTCGGATATAATATTAAGAATCTGAAGATGGAGTTAGGCTCCGAAACAGGTTGTCCTTTTAATATGATTAAGAAGCACATGACGAATATATACGGATATAATATTCAATTTGTATATTATACAGCTTTGTATATATATATATATTTCCCCCCCTCTTTTTCCGGTTATTGATATGTTATGATTTAAATATATAATCATTTGTATAAATAGTTGTAAAATCCGTCAGGTAGTAGATATCAATTTCTAACAAAATCAATCCAAGTTGACATAGCCTACGTGGAGACATACATTTTGTAAAAATAACCTTTTTAATTCAGACAAACCCAAAATAAATATCCATGAAATATGAAATTTAATTTGTTTATCATAACAATTTCTCTAGAGAAAAATAGCTAAGCATCACAATTTATTTATTTTTAATTTATTTATATTCATGTTTTGAAGAAGCATGAAATGAGATAAGAAAGAGAACCTAACATTTCTATAAACCTTACAAAATGGATAATTTGCATAAAATTTGATTTGTTTTTCCACCTACCTTCTTTGTAGTAATTTCTTTCATATCAATTTACACTGCAAGCATCAGTAACTGCATTGCTTCATCAGTAATGTACAATCAACAAACATCTGACTTCCAACATTTTGGCCTATAAACAAACAAATGTTATATTTTAAAACTTTCATTTATTTCAAGGGTAATTGTTAAATATTTGGACATTATTTCAAAAATTAAAAAAAAAAATTATAAACTATCTGAAAAGTATGTAGTAGCCCAATACAGGAAGTTTAAAAAATGTCAGAAAAATATAAAATACACTTATCCGTAGGTCATGTACACATAGGAATGGGAATTCATAGGTAGGTCTACTACATCTAACATAGTCAAGAAATGTATAAACTGTGTATAGACAAGTATTGATTATCGATGACACTAATTGCGTATTACAAATAGGTTTGGTTAGGTAGATACATATAGTCACCTAATGATGATTCTTTAAAGTCCATTTTAATATTAATGTCTCAAAAGACATGTAATGAGCATGTGTCATACGATACGCGAATGTCTTGATGTTTTAAGTAGTCATTTTTCATAAAGAAATATTGAGTTTGACTTTTGAGATAGGTATTATTAGTTATTAAAAAAAAAAAACTCGAACAAAATATCTCAAAAAAATTACATTCACTTAATCAAACGCGTTTCAACGACAAATCATTCTTAGTAATGCACGTTTCTGATGGTATCACTGAGGATGGCGACTTTATCATTGAAACACATTTGAAAAACGTAATTTTTGTGAGATCTTGTGTTAGAGTTTTCTTTTTATCTCAGTCATTTTTCAAATTAGGAATTCCCATTGTTATGTGTACATAACTTACGCATACGTGCATTTTGCAGTTTTTTTTTTTTTTTTACTTTTTACACATTTTTTTAACTTTCTGTATGGCCTACATACTTTTCGATCATTTTGTAGAATATTCTTTTTTTTTTTTTTTCTTTTTTTTTTTTTTTTTTTTTTTTTTTTTTTTTTTTTTTTTTCCTCCAGTTTTGAGGTGACATTTAAAGAGTTAACAATTACCATTTCAAGTAGTCTAAAACTAAAATTGTTTAAACATGAAATTAACATACAACAAAAACACTGAATTTCTTCCTGTTAAATTAATGGTGTAAAAAATTTAATTTTTATCAGGTGTCCAGACCATATTAAACCTTGAATTTTGAAAAAGAAAAATATAAATAAAATGAAACAAATATCAACCTTCATAGTTCTTGTATATGAAGGTTACTATTATATCTACTAAGATTATAAAAATCAATTTTGGTATTTCACCCCTTCCCTAAAAAACGCAATTTTGTGCATCATAATAGTAAATTTCAGGATGAATTTTCATGTTAGATTCTATTTTAGTTTACATGTTAGAAGAGGAGTCAAATTATAAAGCGAGATGTAAGGGGAAGCAATGAGATATTGTGTTTTCCGTAAACATCTGCAAATACAGAAATTGGCGTAGCTGAAAAAAAAAATGGCCGCCATTTGTAAACAGTCAAGAATAAACTATCATCTTTTTTAGGTTACATACATATTGAGGAAATAACAGTAGGCTAAATGGTCTAAGACAAACGACAAAATTATTTTTGAACCATTTCAAATAGTTTGACTTATATATCACATACCGGTAGCCCGTAATAACTACCATACTGTATACACAAAAGAAAATTCACAAACATTACTTTTTCAGAGCTTCTGAATACCCCCCCCCCCACCAGAAAGCCATAAAAACAGAATGATAATATTAGGTACGTCAAAAATATAAATAGCCGAATGCTGGTAAGTTTTAAAACAAATATTAGTTTGTTTTTTTTTAATATCATCCAAAGTCACTAATCATAGCGTGTAATTTGTCAACATTTTAATGCACACATCTGATGTCAAGTTAGAATCCTTATTGGTTTGTCTTTTGACTCCAATTTGTATAATGTAATAGAATTATTAATAATCAGTACACATGAACTAGAACTATATGTAATCTGAAGTGTTTTCATGTTTAGCAAAATATAACTGGTACGATAGTTTTAATAAGTAAATAAACCAATCCTATATATCAAATATATGATGACCTTATAAATTGTAAGATCACATTGAATGGTGTAAAACTAGTCAACATATTATAATCACCAATAGTTTATATTATAGCTACCTTGTGAAAATTTTTTTCATTCTCCACTGCCAAAGACCTCTAATATTGTTATATATTTTGGTAATGTATGGCAAGATCTAAATTCCAAACTTTATATTGTTAAGATAAACAGTAAAAAAATTATATGAGTTCGAAAAGTTGTACATACAATTTCAATATGGAGTAATGGAATATGGTAAATATGGAGTGTACATATCTACTGGTTGAATTTAGTGGTGAAAAGTCATGAAATCGTTTACTACTTACCTTAATTTGAAAAAGATCATATTTGATGTCGGAAGACACTTTTGAAGTACCTACCAAAATATATTAATTTAGAAGAAATAAGAAATAATATAAAAGTACGAAATCTAGGTTAGGTTAAAAATTCCCTATGTTAGACTATTTACCATGTTTATCATTAATCAGATGTTTTTTGCTTTATGACTATAAGCACATCGCAACTAACATCTTAATATTAGAACGTTGTTAGTATTAAGAGTAATAAAACAACGGTTTGGGCAGGTAACTATATATAAAAATAAAGGACAAAGGTCTGTTGTAATGTTGTGGACATGCCATCATTGATAGTAATGTACCCCAAAGCATGTAACAGAAACTTCGCGGGTAAACATATTCACTAACTTGACTAGTAAGTAGTCACAACATAAACATCGAGCGATGAGACATTCACTATCCATGTAGTGACATCAAATATGATATAATTCTTTCAAATTAAGGTAGGTAGTAAACGATTTCATGATATATCACTAACTAATTCAATCGGCAGGTACACTTCATAATTAATTACCAGTTTGAGAATGATCCACTGAAATTTATAGACTTAGCAGAGTATGTATAACAAAAAAATCCCAAAAGGTAAATGCCCAGTTAAGATCCCGTAACAATTTAATGAAATCATGTTTTACATACTTCATTATTAAACAATTAGATCATCTTTTCAAGTATCAACATCCACTATTTCTGTCAAAAATAAGCAATTTACATGTTTGTATTCGATGTTTGAATACACAATGAGCCTACACGTTTAAGTTTCATAAGTTATGTATAAGTAAGAAAATAGCGTGTCTGTAGATATATGGGTTTTAACTGTCTTCTAACATATATAGGCCTGTAGTTCCTTTACTAGGTATGTATATATATATATATTTATGGTTACTTAACCAAACCTACAAAAGGTTTATGGAAATTGTTTACTGTGACTGCAACTGGTCTTTTTGGTGATTTTTTTAAAAATCATGTTCTTCAAACCTTATTATTTATTAATAATAAAATAAGTTTTCAACGCAGAGCTAAGTCTTTCTCTGAAAAATCACGAATTCAAAACTACAGAATTCAATGCATTTATTCGAAGCCAAACAACAATGAGTGTGGTTAGACCTAGATGGTGATCGTTTGGGAATGCACACACAATATCTTCTTTTTTTTTCAAATTTACCAGTAGGTTAGGTGACCTTGTAAGGTAAAAAAATCGCGTACAAACCTAATTTAACGCACAATTCACTTATTTGACATTAACCTAGAAAACTTGAAATCATGTTTTTTCCCCATGAAAAAGTTAGCTCCATGGTGAAAATTTATTTCATTATTAATAAATAAGGTATGTAGAACATGATTAAAACAAAAATCATCTTAGACAGGTTGCAGTTTACAGTAAACAATATATATATATATATATATATATATATATATATATATATATATATATATATATATATATATATATATATATATATATATATATATATATATTATATATATATTATATATATATATACACACACATATAGGTAAATGTTCTGTTGATACTGCGTTGCGATTTAATATAGAAATTTTATGAAACCATGTTTTTACATATCTTAATATTAAAAATTGGATCATCCTTAAGCTCGGAAGACTCTTTTCAAGTACAAAAATCCATTATTTCTGTTAAAAATAAACAATTGAAAGCACGAAATCCTAGGATTATGAGGTTAAGGCATCTGTCTACATTAATTCCTATAGTAAATTATGTCTCATCGCTCGATGTTTATGTTCATCCACGCAAATAGATCTGGGAAGGTCAATAGGCTATATATAATTACCCCACCAGATCTTTAGTTCCTTTACCAAGTCTGGCTAGGTCAATATATATATACATATTTCATGAAACCTAGTTCACATGATTCTGAAATGATACAGCGTAATAATATTTAACTGTTAGAAGACTGTTAATACGCATACATCTAAATATGCACTATTCTACTAACTATGAAACCTAGACGCATAGGCACATCGTGTATTCTGAACATCGAATGCAAACTTTTAAATTGCATATTTTTGACAAAAAAGATAGACTTTGATACTTGAAAAGGGAGTTCCCAGCTTAATTGGATGATCCAATTGTTTAATAACAGTTTTATTTTTTAGGGAATAATAAGGGCGATATGAGAGGACAGTGGAGGGTGGTAAATAATTTATAAGAGGTCATGATACAATTAAGATAGAAGGAGTAAGGGATGGAAATGGTATTATCTTTAGTAAGCCAGAATATATTGCAAATGAACTTAATTCCTATTTTTGTGATATTCCTGATGTACTGAGAGCTGAAATAGATATGGTTTCAAGGGCATTTTAGTGGAAATATTCATCCTCCAATTAAATCTTTTTTTTATGCCTTATTTTACTGAGAATGATGTTTTAAAAGTTATTGAATCTTTAAAGTCAAAAAGGACTCCAAGTTTAGATGGAATTAATGCAATATTAAATTAAACATATAAAATTTAAAATTCTTACAATGTTAACATATTTATGTAGACCTAATATTTGTTTCAATAATGGTATATTCCCAGATCAATTCAAAACAGCAATGTATAAGAAAAGTGATAGATATGATTGTGGTAATTATATAGACCAATAGCATTGTTATCTGTTTATGCAATGATTTTTGAGAAATCGATGAATAGATTTCTAGTGAAATATTTGGAGAGGAATAATTTCTATAGTGCTATTTCTATAGGGACTAAGTTCGGGAAAAGCCTTAGGTAAATTTGTAACTAATGTTTATAAATCCTTGAATGATGGATTAAAAACTGCCGGTCTTTTCATAGATATAAAAAAAAGCATTTGACACTGTAGATCATGATGTCCTATTGGAAAGATTATGATCTGCAGGTGTAAGGGGTCTGTCTCATGAGTGGATTGTGAGCTACCTCAGTGGTAGAACTCAACGGACCAGAGTGCCAGATGGTACATTAGGAAGTACTAAAGAGTTGAAATATGGCGTACCTCAAGGGTCGGTGCTTGGTGCTATCCTATATATATATGACTTGTGTAAAAGTAAATTCAATGGGAAAATAACACTGTTTGCAGTAGATACTGTGTTCCTCTATAGAGGAAAAAATATTTCAGAATTATTAACATTAATGAAGAAAGACCTTAATTATTTAAGGTTGTAGTTCTCAAAAAATTGTATGGTTTTAAGTGAAGAGAAATCTAACTTTTTTTTTCCCCCTTTAAAAGAAAAGATGAATTAGTGGAGAGCTTAGTGTATCACCATTTGTCGTGTTTAGAAGCTAATAATATAAATAGATGTCCATGTCCAGTAATAAAAAATACAGATGAAGTAAAATATTTAGGAATTGTAATGGATCAAAATTTGACTTGGGAGGAGTCACATTGATAATTTGCAAAGAATAATGCACTCAATTACAGTATTAGAAAATTTTACTTTCTCCGATCAATGTGTTCATCTGAATAATTGCTAAGGCAAATTTATTTTGTTTTTGTACAATCTCACATTCAATATGGCCTTTTATATTGGAGGGGGGGTGCCTTTGAGGCTATTATCAAACCCCTTGTGAAAATTCAGAAAGATCTATAAGAGTAATGTCCTTTAAAAATAAAATGGAGCATTCGCTCCCGCTATTTAGATCATTTGGTAGCCTATACTCCCCCTTAGTCCTTTGTATGTGTACAAGGTTCTTGCAGACTTATACAGGGTAAGTGAAACAATGATTGCAAATCCCAAAGATACCCTGAATGTCAAATCATTAATATTCTGCCAAAAACTAAACTAACAGCGTTCAAAATTTCTTACCTATTTAGAGGGTCTAAATTGTTCAACCTTTTACCAAAATAAATCCAGTTGTGTGATACGTATGTTCAGTTCTCAAAATCAGTAGAGGAATCGCTATTTCAAATAAATGATATTGTTTTTTTTTTATTTAATAATTGTGACTGTTTTTTTTATTGATGTATTAAAACTGTTTGTTTTTGTAAAAGTAGAGATAAAGGTATACATTAATTATTATTTATTTATTGATTTATTGCACAAGAAGTTAATTTGTAGTCTAATGTGTATTTTGTATTATTATTAACACCCTTAAAAATTATTATTATTCTTTTCCCAAGTGTAAATGGCATCTCAGAAGGATTTAGTTTAGTCCTTTCTTTTTTTTCCCTTTTTTTCATTTCTTCTAACTCAAGAGGCAGAAAAAAATCAAATGATGGTAGATCCTAAACAGGTTTTTCCTAAGGATTACCTAATTTTCCATGTTAAAATAAAAAACAATTTTATATAAGTTAAAAAATTGCTACATTATGTAGAAGAATTATAATGTATTTGTTATCTTGTTTTGTAAAATTAACTGTAAATACAAAGTTGTTAGGCTATATTTATATATGTTTGATATGGAAAATAAACAATCTATATCTATAATGAGGCATGTAAAACATGATTTCATGAATTTCGGTAAATGTTTACTTTAAGGTGGCACCTTATTTTCTGGATTTCTTTTTCTTTACCATCTACTACATACCTGACTTTCTAAGAACAAATAATGTTTCCTTGTGCAGACCACTATTTTTCACTGAAAAATCACAATCTAAAAATTACCAAATCCGATGTATTTATAGGTTAAAACATAATGGCAATGTTAATAACGTATGGTTTGACCTATGTTCATTACACAATGAGACTATGCTAGATCGCTATTTCATATCACAACAGGTTTGTCCAGATAGCTATGTATATATAACCACCTGGGCAAACCTTTCATAAGTTTATTGAAGTTAATAATTATAAATTAGATTATTAATATGGAGGATTCACAGCACATCACGTGATCTGTAATCACAGATAATATAGAATTAAATATCTTTAGTAATATATGAGACGTAAATGTGAACATCTGCTATTATATCTAACCTATAAATACATAGGATTTGATAGTTATCTGCGCAAGAAAAACATTATTTATTCTTAAGAAGTAAGGTACCGGTATGTAGTAGCTGATAAAAAAAAAAATCCGGAAAATAAGGCGCCACCTTAGAATAAACATTTACCGAAATTTCTATATTAAATCGCAATGTGGTATCAACTGCATAATTACCTACCTATGTATATATATATATATATATATATATATATATATATATATATATATATATATATATATATATATATATATATATATATATATATCTAACCAGACCTATTGGCCCAGATGAAAATAAACACCGAGTGATGAGACACTCAATATATTCACACCTTCATTGCCATAGGAATTAATGTCAACCAACATAGAGCATGGTTACAAGTCTGATCCAGTGTTCCCAGAGAAATATTTAGGCAATTATTGAGCCAGAGTATACAGTAAATCAAGAAAAGGAAAAAAACTTAAAGTTACTAGTTTGATGTTATTCATGACTATATTTCATCGTAATGCCCACTCAATACACGTTAAATTGTGATGTATCACCAAATAGTGATGTGTGAGTTCGAATTAAAATACTTGGTGCATGCGAGTATCAAAATCCTCGGAAGATTCCGAGTATTAAAATCCTCGGTTTTGTATTAAAATACTCGTAACTAGGAACAAGGAGGAGGTAATGTGCAAGTATGAATTCGAAATAAAATCCTTGGACAACGATATTCGTTAGTGTTGTGTCAATTCGAAATAAAATGCTCGGTGTTTCTATTTTGGTTATAATTAGTTTGTAAGCTGATTTTTCACTACACATTAATTAAACATTACGATTTTGAGTTATAATGATTTAGATTCGGTAACAAGTTCAATTTAAAATAACAATAATATTCATTTATTTCCACATTAACAAAAAATAAAACAAATTATTATTTAATTGTTATTATTTATATTTAAATAAATATTAATAGGTTACCATCTTAATAAAAAATATAGTAAATTAACTTATTTTAAATAATAACTAAATTATTAAAGTTGGTAATAATTGTACTTACGTTAAATTACTGAATTTGTATCGAGGCAGGATAACATTTAATTAAGTATTACAAGTGTCAATCACATATTGTTTTAAAAAATAAATACTTGGTGGATCAGTCTAACAGATAGAAATATAACACACACACACTTGACACTGTACACAAGACAAATGAAATTAAATGGTACTATTTAGGAATATAATTTTGTCCAAATTTGATGGCAATAGTCTATTTTTCCGGACATTTGTTAGTTGTCTTGCCTTTGAAAACACACGCTCAGAGGGTACCAATGTTGCGGGTATACATAAATATTTTAGTTGTAATTTGTATAGTTCAGGTAACATATACCTATATTTTGCCCAAAACTCAAATGGGTCTTCATTTCTGTTAATATGAGGAAGTTCTAAATACTGTTGCAGAGCTAGTGTAGCTGTTGTCATTGGAGTTGTTTTGGTTTTTATTTCGGGCAGTTTTTTGTCGAAATGTGACCAAATTGACAAATTGTCATCATCCTCATTCATTTCGCAATTAAAGTTTTCCTCTTCATCTTGACTTATTGTCTGACCTATCATATGTATTATTTCGTCCGTAATCCACATTTGCGCATTCTTAGCGTTATCGTTTTGTCCAAACGCTGTTTTTTTAAATCGTGGATCTAAAAACGTAGATTTTGCTGTAATTTTATTAGTTTCTAGACAGCCTAAACGTTTACTGATAATGTTAATTAAGGCTGTTTGAAGACATAAACCTACTTCGGTTTGTGGACGTAATTTAATTAAATTGTGCTGGAGGCCACGAACAAGAGGAATTATTGATGACATGGATGTATAATTTTCCCCAGATAGCTCTGTTGTCATTTGCTCAAGAGGCTTTAATAAAGGAATGCAATCCTTAATGATTTTCCAATCGGTTTCATCTAAAAATACAGCAATGTTCGAAATATTGGTTACGGCTACGGATAAAGGATCTTTAATTTCTAATAGTCTCTCGAGCATTCTTAAAATTGAATTCCACCTAGTTTCTACAGATTGCTTAACTTTTAACACTGGTTTTTTAATCTGTTCTTGAATTTCTTTTAATTTAGTTGTAGTAAAAACACTATGTTTAAAATGCGACACTAATCTCTTACACTTATTAATTAATGTTGTAATTGTTTTATTCCCATTCAATGCTTCTTTAATTGATAAATTTAGGGTGTGTGCTACACATGGATGATGATATTTTTTTAAATGTTTTATTGCATTTTTTACATTAGCACCATTATCCGACATTACTGTCACTACCTTATTTTCAATATTCCATTCTTTAATAATGGACATAATTTCATCGCCTATGTTTTTTCCTGAGTGACAATTGTGTCTTAATTCTTTGGTAGATAAAGCTATTGAATTAAGTTTTTTATCATTGATAAAATGACATGTGATGGATATATAAGATTTATTACTGTCCGATTGCCATAAGTCTGTGGTTAATGAAACATAGTCAACTGAATTTATTATTTGTTTGAATTTTAAAACTGTAGTATTGTAAAGGTTTGGCAAAAGTGTTTTTGATAGGGCATTTCTACTTGGGAGATTATAATTTGGATTTAATTTTTTAGAATATTGCATAAAACCGCTATTTTCTACTATGGATAAGGGCTGAAAGTCGAGAACAATCATTTTTAACAGGCATAGATCAATTTCTTGTTTCTTAAAGTCTGATATTTTATTTGTGTTTTTACCTCCATATAGATGTAACTGCCGAGATCGTTTTGGAGGAGATTTAGACTCAGACTCAGACTCAGGCTCAGGCTCAGGCTCAGAGTGCCTTTTTGATGTAGAAGGAATGGATGAATTAGTAGTTGGAATAATTGGTTGTTGAACTGAATCAGAAATAGACAGAGAAGAAGGACAAGAAATAAATATTGAACTAGAACTAGGTACTGATGTATTTGGAGTTGTTACATCCTCTTCCCTTTCACAATGTATTTCACCTTCACGGATTTTTTGTTGATAAATAATTTGATGCTTTCTTTTTAGATGTTGATTAAAATTAGAGGTACCTCCAAAACATTTTAGTTGTTGTTTGCATAGAGTACATGTAGCAAATTTATTGTCAGCAGATTTGTTTAAAAAAATCCAAACCATGGACTTTTTCAAGGGAAGAGTTGCTATATCCTCTTCCCTTTCACAATGTATTTCACCTTCACTGATTTTTTGTTGATAAATAATTTGATGCTTTCTTATTAGATGTTGATTAAAATTAGAGGTACCTCCAAAATATTTTAATTGTTGTTTGCATAGAGTACATGTAGCAAATTTATTGTCAGCAGATTTGTTAAAAAAAATCCAAACCATGGACTTTTTAGAAGACATTATAAATTATAACAATAGACGAATATTATAAAAATATATAAACATAGGAAAAACACAATCACTTATAATCACTCACAATAATTAAGACTCACACATATAAACACTAGAGAAAAACAGATTAATTATTAGGAATGGACACCATACACAAAGAACAAAACCGTGTTGGATCTGCAGGTGCGCGCCTAAGTACAGACTACAGAGAGTAACAGATTCTCTAGTAATATCCAAATCTATTATCAATACCAACACAACAATAAAAACGAACATAGATAAATAGATCGCTTTCTCATAGAGGGACTAAACATAGAAATAAAATCTTTTAAAAATTAGAACCAAGATCTACTAAATTAGTTACGACAGTGATTATAATTACTTCACTACTGACATAATTTAAAAGGAATATTATTTTAAACCAAAATTTTATTTAGAAAAGCAAAGTCATTATTCATTGGCCGTTTCAACTATCGTTTTTCATGAAAAAAAAAAAATATATATATATATATATATATTAGATATAGTATCAACTTTCCTATCAACTTATTGTGATATTCGTTATAACACTGAATAAATATTGTATAATCAAACGATTATTCTATTACTTGAAATTTGATCATATTGAAGGAAATATTCATCTTAAACTTCTAGTTTCAGTTTCTATAATAATTAGTTGGGCTCAAAATGATAAAGCCTATAACGAATTGTATGTGATTCATGCTCCTCACGCATTCTGTAGTAATTTATAGAAACTAGTAGTAGAATTGTTTTAAAAATAGTACTAATCTATTGATTTTAAAGTCATATTGTGCAGATAAAAACAGTTCTCTCAATTACAATTTTATGAAAATTTTAGATTAACTTATATACATTAAATTAGAATAAATTAAATTATAACGTTGTATTAAATATGCCATAAATAAGATTAATATGTTCAAAATATATATATATACTTGGACACAATCTTACTGACATTTATTTCATGCACTAACAGCAAATAAACCCCCCCCCAGACTGTTTTGTTTGTTAACAACCAGGATTATCTAATTTTCCATTGTGTATTGTATATAAGATCTTTTTTACTTAAAGTTGTAGTTCATTTGTCAATGAAATCAGTTGACTATGTACTAAACCACAAAAGTTGAAAACCACCATCAAAGATTAGCATTGACTCTAGAAAGTTATTAAGCGGACACTCCATTCTGCATCATGTCCTAACTGGATAAATGATTCTTTCTTTATGAAAATATGGACTACTATATAATTAAGAAGAAAATATTTTTATGAAATTTATAAGAATAGACAGGAACACAGAAAATCTACCATTTCAATCCACCCGTGTAGTTGTCAATTCTTCCCAAACCTACTGACTATTCCGCGATTGTAATGTTGGGAATGCTTAATTACCAGAGGTTTTCTTCTGGCATACACTCCTGCTAGAAGTCCTTACACATCCATGTTCTGTACTGCTGTGAAAAGTTAAAAATCACACTAACTCTTCCTATATTCGGTGCTCAGTCCCACTAACTGTCTGTCAAGTTCAATGGTGAAATTAGTATTTCTTTTATATACAGAATATGTGTTCCTACTCTATGTCAAATTCAACCTGTTGGCCAGCAATAGATGCTTGTGTTCGATTTAATTGGACTATAAAATAAAGGCTGTATTTTCTTTGAATTGAGGAAATTTAATATTTGAATAGCTTTATTTTATTCCCAAAATAGCTTGACACACAAACATTTTATTATATAATTCTAAAAAATAAAGCCATAATTACAATGACATATAATCAGTACAAATTAATAGACTAATGAAGTTTCGATAATTTACTAAAATAATAATCTACAAAGAACTTATGCATGACCAATAAGGTTCCAACCTGTTATCACCAATATGATTCACTGGGTTGTTGTGAACACTTTACATACAAAGCAAAGTTCTAGCTGGAGATGGTTCTGCACATGCTGTTGAATAAAAAAAAAAAAATTGGTTAGTAATTGAAAAACTTGCAGAAGTTTAACAGTTTCAGATAATAAATACAGTTTTTATAGATATACAACTTCTTCGTATAATAAGATGAAACTATTACAGTATAAACAAGAACAGCACAGTATGCTATTAACCATATGCCCAGAGCACAAAATGTTGAAAAATGAAAACACAAACAACATAAATGTAGTTAACTGTTGGGGTCTAGGCTACAAGCTGTTCAATTTTAATAACTCATAAGGTTCCATTATCTATAGAGTTAAATGGCTGTATATAGAACCAATACATTTCGTGAATAACAACAATAATAATGCTAAGAATCCTTGGGAGAGATTATTTGAGGCGCCTAGAATCAAACCCCACCAAATCCATAAAAATTAAAAATTGAGTTATACATCCTATCTAATAGTTTTTAACATGGCGAATTCAATGAACACTTTATTTCGTAGCAAAACCCGCCACATCTAACTGTAAAATGATGTTGAAAAAGTGGTTTAGTATCAAAGTCCGCCAAATCCTAACAGAATTATGCCATGCTTGGTTTCAAAATCCGCCACATCCCAGACAGCCAATGATAGCGCGCGGATCAGTCATGTGACTTCCCAGCATGCTCAGTGAGTTGTTTACTTTTCTGGCACAGTCGACAGTCTCTTCTCTGCTTGGCAGGATTAAAGTGTGTTTTGAAGATTCATTTTTAGTGTTAATTTTGAAAAAACTTATCAAACTTTTACTGTGATACGGAGTTTTTTCAATGGAAGAAGCTGTAGGGACTAATATGGCTCCTTGTTCTGGAAAAGAAGCAAGAAAGAAGACTCCAAACAAGCAGGAATGGAAACGCGAGAAAAAACGCAAACTTCTGTAAGTATTCCTATTAATAACTTTGAATTTTTCCGAAGATTGCTTAATATTTTTCAATAGTGTTTTATTTAAATTGCGATGCTTCAAAGGGGTCTTAGGTTTTTTCTAAATTCTAAAGCCTCATACATACCTTTTTTCCCAGATACTCACCAACTGAACCTCCAGGCGTGCCGTGCTGTAACCATAAAAAAGAAAATGCTTACAAATGTGACGACCTTTCCCTGATGGACATTTCGAAGTTTCATTCTGTATTTTACGCTTCTAAAGACAAAATTCAACAAGACAATTTCATTCTTAAGCATACCAAATCGGTGCCAACAAAAAGACAAAGACCTACTGATAAGAGTCGATCGGAAAAGAGCCTTAAATTTTTTTACTTCTTTAGGAAACGAGATGGTTCACAAGTCCGAATTTGTCGGGATGCTTTTTTGAAGATTCTAAGTTTGAAAAAAGACAGGGTTTTAGGTGTAATGAAGAGACACCATGAAAGCGGTGGAAACATTGCTACTGAAACTAGAGGGGGAAACAGGAAGCTGGAAAAATTTGCTGGACAAAAGGCCAAAATCATGGAATTTATGCAAAAAAATTAAAGTAATCGAGTCACATTATAACAGACATCGAGCAACGTACAGGAAATACCTTCCACCAGATCTTAATATTAAATTACTATGTGAAATGTACAACGAGTCTGTTGACTTAGAACTGACAGTCAAAGAATCCTACTTTCGAGAAGTTATCAATAGGAACTTTAATTTTGGCTTTGGGTCTCCAAAAACCGATGCCTGCTCTACTTGTCTCTACCTGGAAGAACAGTTGAAAAACGAAAAAGATGTTATAAAGAAACAAGAGTTGGAAACTCAGAAAAAAATTCACAAATTAAAGGCTGATGCTTTTTACTCACTTTTGAAGTCTGATGATGACGAGGCCTTAATCATAACATTCGACTGTCAAAAAAACTTACTTCTACCCCGAGTTCCGGATCAGCTGGCATATTTCAGCAGGCAGTATTCTTTTTACAATTTTACAGTCATTAATGGTAACTCAAAGGCCAAACTGACAAAAGAAAATATCCATTCCTACGCATGGTGTGAGAGTGATTTCCCAAAGAACTCGAGTGTGATTTCTTCATGTCTGTACAATCATCTGCTAAAACAAGATTTTGTTGGAAAAACTAAAGTTAAATGTTTTGCGGATGGTTGCGGTGGACAGAATAAGAACACCATTCTTATTGCTATGTTTGCCAAATGGCTTTTCTCAGATGCTCCAAAAGAAATCAAATCTGTTGAAATAACATTCCCAATGGTAGGGCACTCTTTCCTCCCACACGATAGGGTTTTTGGGTTAATAGAAAAAGATTTAAAAAAGAAAGACACAATTCTGAGACCAGAACAATATGAGGACATCCTTGCAAAACATAGTACAGTTTATAAGGTAGGGGTAACCGTACCAGTTAAAGATTGGAAAACAGAATCAGAAAAGATTCAAAAGAAACCAGGCAACTGGCACTTTAAGTTCAACCCCTCAAAACGAATAATTTTGAAGCTAAATCAAAAGAAATCCAGTGTCTTGGTCAAGGGTGAAGTGGCTTACAGGACCGACGCCAGTAATTTTAGAGCAATTACGAAGCCAAGTCTTTCACATCAAAATAAGGGGCCAAAAGACGTAAACAGGGGAGTAAATCTAAAACCTCTGAAAATAAAGGACGTTGCTAAACTGCTATCCAAGCACTTGGGAGAAGAATGGAGGAATCATGAATCCCTTCAATTTTATGTTCAACTAGAGATCAACCAAGTTGGAGACACGTCTGAACCACCTAATGAAAATGATTCTGACTACATAGTCGAAGAGGAAGAAGATGATAATCTTGTCCTGTAGTGAAAATATTTAGCAAAAAGACATTATTAACTAAGATTTTAACACAAAGACAAAGTTATTGTAATTTTTTATTAATAATAAATACTTTTGTAACTTTGAGAATTTTTGTTTGATATCCTTTAATGTCGTAATGTTAAGTTTTTCATTTTTTATTGTTAAATTATTCTCAATTAATTAATTATAAAACCCCTTTGAAGCAAAAGCATTGATTTAAAATATAAGTTTCAAAACCCGCCAAATCCTCAGATCAGTATCAAAACCCGCCACATCCGAATTTCCAACTATCATTTTTCGCCGTATTTAAATATGTTACTGTTGGATTGTTTTGATACTTTGTGACTATCACACAATAAAATTAACAAAATTTTGTTGGAAAAAAGTATATTTGGTATCGTTGAGGGTTCGTTTATGACAGTTTTTGTCAATTTGTTGAAAAAGTTAGTAAATGGATTTGGCGGATTTTGATTCTAGACACCTCATTTAAGGAAGACAAAATGCAGCCTTAAACATGCATCAAGACTTACTGCTCTTATATAATTCAATATAAAACTTATTTAAATCTTGTAATCATTTTAAATAATGGTAAGAAGGTCACAGAAAATATATGTAGGGAGAAGGAAATGTAAAGGTAAAAACTAAAGAAGGGCTTAGGCTTGGTGGACAGATTTTTAGTTGGATTTCCATATCCATTGTTCTAGCCTTCTCAACTAGAGTTAGTTACTAATTGAAGCTTCCCAATTTTCCTCACAACGCTGCGAGTATAATTTTTGAGCTCTCACGGAGACTGAACTAGAACATTTAACAAGTGAAGTCAGAGTTCCAACCACTAGACCAGCAGGAGTAATAATGTATATTCAGTTACATCATTTACTGGTAGTTCAGTGATGTTTGGCTTCTAAAATCTCAGATATTTTGGTTTATTGTACACTTCTCTGTTCTCATTAGCCTAGTTGGTATTAAGAAAAGACATTAAACATTAACAACCACAAAAAACAAATATTAATAATTAGTTTAAATATAGATGATCTTAATTTCTAAATACTTCATGAAATTCTATCACATATAACTGATTTCTATTAATTTAATAATAACAATGCCATGTCGTTCATTTTGGTGCTGAAATGATCAGTATGACTGTTGTAAAGAGTGATTGCATGTGGAATACAGTATATATATATATATGATTTAACATCAACCATTACGAGTAATGTATTAAGATTGGGATTGTAAAATTATAAATATGTAATTCACACAGTATCTCGATATAAAATACAACTAGAAAAGTTAGTCATGTTTAGGAATTTTTTTAATAAAATTAATGATTATGTATTGCAGGAAATAAGTGCAGTATAAAATGTGTTTTTTTTTTGTTTTTTTTTTTTTTACAAAAATTAATGGATAATTTATACAAAAAAAGATGGGGGTGAGCTGGTTGGTCCTCGTCCTGCCCCTGGATAACTGTATTTGTCAAATACGGTGAACTGAACGCCAGCAGTAGCTGCTCTTTTGAGTACAGCCCTTTCAAACATCATGGCCAGTTATACTTCTAACAGTTCTTTTGAGAAATCAAGACAAGATTACTGGAGACTGGCTAGCTATGTGTATGAGAGACACCGTGCGGTCGGCATTACCTGAGGCTGGATGCATGCACCATGAAGATGAAGATACAAAAAAAGATTACACCAAAATATTTAAAATCAAGTTGTAACAGACATCCACAAAGAAAACTTATTTTAAAATGTTTTAATTATTTGACATTATTAAATCCCAATAATGACATTTTATTTTATTTTGTAGACCAGTTAATGGATGATGGTTTTGTACATTTGCTAATTAAAAATGAACATATTTTATCCTTTATAAAATATAAACAAATCTGAAGTCTTTATTTTGATGTCATAAACAAACCTGAAGTCTTTATTTTGGTGTCATAAACAAACCTGAAGTCTTTAATTTTGATGTCATAAACAAACCTGAAGTCTTTAATTTTATTTGTAGGAAAAAACTTTGTTGGTTTTATAGCCTTCTATACTGAAACCAGAACCTAGGACAGTGACACCAATGCGAGTATAATAATTAGAAGAAAATTATATACCAAGGACTATGTGAGTGACTACTAATAGAGTAAAATGAACATACTACAAAATATTTTTAACCCTTAGCATGCTGAATAACAATTTAGGCTATTTAATCATAACGTGCTATTAGGAAAAAAAAAAAATTTGTAATTGTTTAAGTTCTATTTGATTTTTGGTTCTTACAGATATATTTGGTAAAAAAAAATGTAGATTGGCTTTAAAATTATTTTTAAATTTTTTTTTACAGA
This sequence comes from Aphrophora alni, assembly GCA_963513935.1. Lineage (NCBI taxonomy): Eukaryota > Metazoa > Arthropoda > Insecta > Hemiptera > Aphrophoridae > Aphrophora > Aphrophora alni. The sequence continues at coordinate 108,558,034 of OY740772.1, read as the reverse complement.
TTAAAACAAGAAAAAATATTTAATTTCACATTTTTGACCGCCCTATGAAACAGATTATTTATTTTTTTTATATTTACAAATAAATCTTTTTTTTTTTATATTTAATTGAAAATAACCTGAATTTCATCAAGCAAATAAATTTTACTAAAAAAAAATTTTGAGAAAAATCAACATAGGGTACCGTATCAAAAATATCTTTCTTCTCCTCATAATAATTACCTACGTTCAGGACATCAAAAAAATTACTGATATGACTAAATATACATATAAACACACAAACAATATTTGCCGATAATACTGTGTCCATAGAAACTGTCTATATTTCAAAATGTATTCTGTAGTTGAAAAAGATGCAATCATTATTTCATCAATAAATTGATCAAATCCATGGTAGTCAGGGTTTGCCATTTTTATAACTAGCCTATTTTACACAAAATAAAAATGTATACTATAACCTAAAATATAAATAATACGGCCTAAACAAATCAACAATGAACAGCTATAGCAGTGATAACGCTGACAAAACATTTCACAACTGACAGTCGTAGCTTACTAGAACGAGAAATCACGGTATACGCGCTGGGGCAGAGCACAAAGTCCTATGACAGGTGATTGAGAACAAAGTCTATAGTGGGAGTGTCACTTTACACCAATAGGACATTTCCCTGCTCTCTATTAGACTTTAAATGAATTAAAAATACCTGCAGAAGTCAAATAGTGTTGAATCGAAATATCCCGTCATACACATTACCAGTCAAGTTGAGGGTTACGTGAAATCCCGTCATACGCGTGCTAAGGGTTAAAGAAATATTTGCAACTGAAATACAATGAATTCACACAGTATATGTACACAACCAGCGGGTTTAGAATTACTAACACACCTAGAGAAAATATTTACCTATAGGCCTATGCCATTACATTATACAACAATCAATAGGCTGCTGCTTGGTTGCTTTTCGAACAAATTCACCGTGTGCCACATCTTCAACAATGTCTGCGACTTCAACAAAGTCAGGAAATGCCATTGTCTGTAGTTTAGAATGAATAAGCTGTTTATTAACTTCCACTTCAAAGGATGCTGCAATATAAAATTGTTTTTTATAATTTTTATTATTCAAACAAATTAAATGTCAAGGTTTTTAAAAAATATACCCAATTAGACGTAAGTCCTTTAATTAATTAGTCTTTTACATAATTGAAATATGGCTATTGTCTTCAATGACCAGACTTGCACCTGGAACAACAGAATAAGTGCTAATTATAAATTGTTTTGAGTGTGTCCTCTCTACATCTCAGTTAAGGTGATGTTGTATTTATTGGCCAAATCTAATACAAACATTTATTTTGATAAGTTGAATAATTTCGTCAATGAGAATTATCATGAGTTTTTTCTAATCTGTTTTTAAAGTGCTCTTAAAAGTAGCATAGCATGTTGCTAGTACTTTTTTATTTCTACTTTTCAAAACTTGTAGATCACAACTGATTATTTAAAAAAAAAACACTGTGACCCACATAACTGACTTCCAAAAAATTTGTAGATATCTGATAACTTATCAATTTAGACCATTTAAAAAATTATGACTGTTAGGATATCACAAAATTTTCTATTTGGTCTAATTTTGAAAGTTTTTTTTTTTTTTAGCATCAAAATTAAACAAAGTTATTTGTTGAAAAGACTGCCCTTTTTTTTATAACTTCCATCCTACAACCTGAAACACTAAACAGATTGTATTAGATTTTATAAAAGATGGTTCTGGTTTTGTTACAAAGCTATAATTTTTTAAATTGCGCTGTATTGTATTAATTATATAACATTTTCTCCTAAAATAAACATGGCATTAAAAATGGGTATTTTATGTGATCCATTACGTTAACAACCAGGCAATCGTTGCAACCATGTACAATTTAAATTACTCTTTCTGTAAAAATGATGATAAAACTCGTATTAAAAAAAAGTTTACGTAACTGGACCACCAAAACCTAAAATATAATATAGACTTAACTGAGATAATCAGCCTGAAAACCAAAGTTTGGAGACGAGGCCAGCAAGTTTGAGCCTTTTAAGTAATTATAATGAGGGCTGGAAGCTAATATCGGTTTACCAATAGAAAATAGAATTGTGTAATAATTTTGTACCATTCATACTCTCTTGACTCAGATGCTTCTAATATCTATGTTCCTTATTACTCTATTCTATGCAACCAAGGCATAAGATAAACTAAAATCAACCAACTCTGGCCAAAGTCGGAGGTCTGGAGCTCACTTATATTCAGACCATAAAAATAAATAAAATAAAATAAAAAACTGTGACCAACAACCAAGATAAACAAGCAGAACAATTTTATCAAGATTTCTTATTTGCCAAAATATTTAGAGAAATTACATTTTGTGTGTTTTAATGAGAACCATTAGAAATCAGCAATATTTTGAAGACAAAGTTCACAGAGTATTTAAGCACCTAATTATTGCATAGATATGATAACTGATAATATTCCAATCATTATAAAATACTTATACATTTAGAAATGATAAAACGTTCAATAAGTATAAATATATGGTCCCACATTGTTTGGACAGTATGCAATAGTTAGCAATATGCTAATAATTTAGCTTGAGACTTCAAACATAGGCCTATATATAACTGTTTAATTACAAATACGACAAAATGATGCTATTTATAAAAACGTTTCAGTTAAATTACAAAAAAAAAAATTTAATACTAAATTGTATGACAATTCCTTTTAAATAAACTTTAGCACAACTTCTACATTATACAATAGACAATTACAGCAGCTTATGAATTGTGAGTAGGGTTCATCTGGAGTCTACTATCTATGTCTAGTTAGAACCATACAAATTTGACCGAGTGGATCATTTTATTTATCTGGGATCAAAATCGAACACCGAGTATAATGTATCCCCAGAAGTAGGATGACGAATAACAGCTGCATATTTATGAAACTAAAGAAGTATTATTTTAAACTTAAAAGTTTTTATAAACTTAAGATGAACATTGGTTTCTGAAATATTTGTGAAATATCAACTTAAATAATTTGATATGGAAGGTTGAATATATCACTTAATCATCAAATGATGAACTCTAACAGCTGTATATTTAAATGTCCTTTATTTTATTAGACACATATGTTTTATTATTACTTATTCTCAATTGTATAGCTTTTCTCGGTTGTTGGATTTTTATAGTTCATATAAGTAATATGTGTATGGTTATTTATTTTTATAATTAAAACGTATAACTATCAACACCTTACTTTAGGTATAAGTTCAATGAATTAGTATACAGAAAATAATCAGTAGCCTATACTACATACAAATTATAAGCGTACAGAAAGAATGTTTTTCACTTACCTTGCCTACCTTCCCAACCTTTTATCTTTGTTTCAGGAACTCTTTCCAAAATGATTTCTTCCATCTCTTTAAATTTAACCACATGGCCACAAGATCCACTGTACAAAAATTTTATTTAAACATTAGAAAATGGAAACAGTACCAAAGCTAAAATATATATATTTGGAGGATTGAAGAAGCTAAATAGGTGATAAATTAAGAGAAATACTGTCAAGTTTTAAGATTATGATCCCATTCAATGGTAGACTTATACAACAGCTGAGGATCAGTAAAAACTCTTTACACATTCAAATATGTTTAGGTAAAATTTTATAAAACTTAATACATCAAAAATTATAATTATAAACATAATACACAAACTCTATATCACAAACAAGGTTAGGTTAGGTTGAAAACAAACATATAACCAAACAAAAAACTATATATATTAAAAAAACTAATCCTGCATCACTGAAAAGTTACCAGTGATTAGTAACTTACAAATTTAACTAAACAAATCATATTGATAATATTATACATTGGAGTTATTTAACAAGCTATGGTACAGATACTCATTTTTAGTTACAAAATGTACTGTAAAATCTTTTATTCACTCTCGATAAAGTTTGAAGTAGACATTTAAAATTAAAAAGAAAAAATTATAGTTTCATTCTAGATCTATGCACAACCGAATCCATAAACAAAAAATCGAAGGAAGTAAAAACTTCCAAATATACTGCCTATACAGATGGTCCAATTTTTACTAATCTCTACTTCTTGGTATGGTCTATTTGAGCACTTCAAAGCCCGATTTATGTAGCCTATTTTTATTTTTAAACCCTCAATAAAATTAAAAACCTTCTATAAAATTCACAAAAAAATTGCTCAATAACCAATCTAATTAAAAAAGAACACATAAAAAAGAGTTAAGATGTTCTCTATATAAATTACAGTTTATAAGATA